>JBBMOI010000003.1:42670000-42822500 GCA_038088405.1 Porites divaricata
TTGAAATCTACATTCCATTAGGATCAGCAATGTACAGCTCTTTAATTATACTTTGTTGTTTTTTTCTGACTTATCATGAAGACTGAAATAAAATTATGCACTCAACCACCTATCAGATTGGCAGCCGATGACTCAAAATTCGCCAGCTGTTTCAGGTGAACTCACTGCCTTCTTTTCTTTGGAAATTACTCCAGTTTTTACAGTAACATGAGAAATAATTATTCACAAGTCAAAAACAGACAAAACTCTCTGTAAGTGATTTAAAACATATACAACCAATGGTTCACAGCTATTGGCAAGAAGAAAATAAAAAAATGAGTATTCATGTGCTGTCGCTGAATAAAGAAAGCCAAAATTTTATTGTCTGTGTTCTGTTCAAACACTCTAATTTTTTTTTGAAAATGCTAGAAATGCATTTTAAGATGCCCAGATTTCATGATTTTTCTGGGGGGGGGGGGCATGTGACCGTATCCCCCTAGAAATTTGCACCTTCTGCACTCTCAAGTCGCAACTTTGTCCCAAGTTTTCTTCCTTCTCTGCCTACTGCAAAGCTTTTGCCTCCTATTTAAAACCTTATTGAAAACCCTGCCTATTCTCCAGTTTCCCCACAATAATTATTTTTGTCCAACTGTGAGGCCCTGTTAGGGACTGGGGGGGAAAGCATGACCTAATGTGAATCTCAAATACAGTTGTTCCATGTTTTGGAGTAGGCCATATCCCTGTTGGTATCCAACCCATCTCTATGCCGTTTGTTGCCACTTCGTCCAGTGTTGTGGTGCAGTTTTAAGGCCATGTTGCTTGACAGAATGTTACCCTAACAGGGGCTCAACTGGGCCTAAATCTGTTTAATCTTCCTTTCATCCATTCACAACCTATTCAATGGGATGTTTTTTTCTTACCTTTGGATCATGTACAAAAAGATTTCCTTTGCTACCAGGGGGCATGTCACCAGTTGCCATGTAATTCAGACATTCTATCACTGACTATTTAAAGAGAGAGTGTAACATAACAAATGTTATTTGGTGAGAAATTAAAGTACCACCCAAACACACCACAGTAATGACAGCAGTTACAGACATAGACATACCGGTACATGTAGACACTTTATTTACCTGGCAAATAGGAGTCTTAAAAAAACAGCAATGGCAACGGTAGCAAAAATGTCACCCAAAAAGTGAATTAGCCCTGCTTCAAACAACATTGCTGTTACTGCAACACTTTTTTGTCAAAATTTTGGTGATTTTTTCAGGAGTTGGTTTCCAGTATCTAAGTTCAGGAAAAGAAAATGAAAATCGCTGTCATGTTTTCCCATCCTCCATAAAACATGAAGGACATTACACGTCATAGTCATGCAGTGGCGGCAAAGAAATGTACAAAACAGCTTTAATAGAGGATGCATGTGCAAGTTGTTGTTTTACTAATCTAAATCCATTGCTTTTTTGCCATTCTCATTGCTGTCACCCTCGTCATTGCTTAAGCACCCTAATAATGATGCTTACAGTGTAGCCATACAGCTACTGTAGTTTACAGATATCCCACACATAAAATTAAGGCAGAAATTAAAATTGCTAACATTATGAATAATTAGCTATGGTATAATTCATAATTATCTTAACCTAACATTATAATTTAATGACAAGAGTTACAAGAGTTAAAAAAAACTAAAACTTTAAACCACAAACCCTGCAAGCAAATTCCTAATTTCCAGCTAAAGCACACAAATTGTTTGGTAAAGTGTTCCAAAGTTTCGCAGCATAATCAAAAAGAGAATTTAGACCATATTTGATGCTACTTATAGATTAAAGCTATTTATGCATTAAAGCATGGCCCAGGATTTGAACTTGGCATTGCCGTCACCAGCTAGCGGTCAGAGTGGGACTTAAACTCGGGACCTCCAGATTGCAAGTCCAGTGCTCTGACCACTGAGCCACACTGCCTCCTATTATTATTTAAATTTTACTAACAAGTTCTGTGCTTAGCCACACTCCAGTAAGTCAGTTGCATTCTCAAACTCTTTACTGGGGCATATGGCAAAATTTAGTTGGTAAGAGCACAAGTAACTTTGGGTTTCCTGTGCATGTAACATCACTTTGGTCTTTCAGTGTAGTCAACATAACACACACAAACAAGACAAAAGAAAATCATCACCAAACTCCATTTCCAGGATATCTTATTTACTTGCTTACCGTCTTTCCTGCTCCATTTGGTCCAACAATTAGTGTCAGTGGTTTGTGGAACTCAATAACAGTAGGCTCAGTGTGGGAATAGCTACGAATCCCTGAAATCTTCATCTTCTCAAGGGACGACATCTTTTACTGTTGTTTGGTAAAAAGGTCTTCCCGAATGATTAACCAAAACTGCAAAACATTAAGAGAAAAGATAAGAAACTAGAGTGCAGATATGTCCCATTTGCACTTAAGCTTGGTGATATGATCATCACAATCGCATGCATGAAGTTACATGTAAATGGCAATCAGCTGTTCGTAGCACGCTTATCGTATTAATCCTCCATATCATGTGTTTTGTACAGAAATGTTGTTCTGCTTTTTAAACCTTGGTCATCAATATCGAAATCTTTTTACAGAGAAAACAAAACTTGGGTTGTCGGTAAGCCATTCCAAATTATATTAAATGAAATAGCCCATTTGCTAGCTACCGGTATATACTGAAGCTCACATGAAACTGACAAGCCTCAGTTCGTGAAATCGAATGCATTGTTTTTCATACACATGTGCATCAACAGCATATATATAACAAGGGAAACAAAAGAATATTATGTTGCAAGCATATTTCTACCTCACAATTATGATGTTTTGTCTCCCTACAAGTAGATTCCTACAATAGCTTGCGTTTGTTTCTCTCTTCCGGACATTCTCCCGCCATTTTGGAGAAACATAAGTGGCCTGGCTCCTTAGAAATGTAGTGGTTACTAAGCTGATAGACCAGCCGATGATTGCGTCATGTGACGGTGGGACCACCATGAGTGAATCTGCTCTAGATGGGGCTGTGGGTGAAAAAAAGAAAAAATCAGCTAAAGAGTCGACACATCAGTATGGAACGTTATGTCCACATGTCACAATGGTACGGTATTGTTTTCTTTCAGTGTTGCCCACTAGCAGCCCGAGTCCGTGTAGTCTAACTATTGCTCTGCTTTCGATGGGGGACTCACCCGCGATCGAATAACAGCGGTTAAACAAATCAGCTGCGTTGATCGTTAACGGGCAACACTTCCGCATACTATCAAAGTCAGAAGTTCTGTGATGGTATACATGCCGAAACAGAGTTAGTGATAATCAGGGCCATTCCATTTAATTGCACCCACCCCTCTCCCCCCGCCACCATAGAACTTGTTTCTTACATTGTACCCTTTAAAAAGTCCTGCAAAGAAAGTTGTGTCCCATATCATAGCCCAGGATCAGGGGATTTTGCTATTGGGGTATTGAATCCTTTGCTTAAAGGGAAGTTCTTTGGGAGAATACAAAATAATTCCAGAAGAACAGCTGTATTCATTCCTGCTTGTCAGGCTGTGCACCCTGAATTTTTCTTCACCACTTCCCCACCTTAGAGAAAAGGAATTTTTCCCCGACTCCTCAAAAAATTTCCAAAGATCAAGCATCCCAATGCAGTAATGCACATTTTTAATGAACAAGTAATACTTCTTTGACGCTGCATACCTAGCTATGCAGAAAGAAGTCAAAAGTGGTGGAGTTTTGTACAGTTTTAAGGCCTTGTTTTGTTGCCCCATCTACTTCTCATTTTTAATGGCTCATTTTCCATATTTATGCTCTGAATTTTCAAATACAATACAAATGTATGTGCTCAGCCTTCACTTTTGTCATTGTTGTTGATCTAGTGTGTTTGTTTGTTTTTTAAAGGCTTGTTATGTTCAATATTCATAAATCTTGTACTCTATTAAATTGACAAAGTTTGTCGTAAGAGTAACAAAAAAATACTCGTTGAGAGGGCTCTCTTCGAAATAACATAAAATTAAAAAATTACATTAAATAGTAATTAGTCAAAGTGGCAGCAAAACAATCTAAAAAGGTATTTAAGGAATGCTAACAGGTGGAAAATACGTATTTAGGTACTTTTATAAAATCTCTTCGATTCAGATATAAAAGACTGGAAATGAAAAAATAAATCATTATTTTTCTCCAGAGACAGTAATGGTGATCCAAACAGAAAAACTGATACAATTGTGCTTTAGACATAGAAGACCACCTGTCAGCAAACATACCAACAGCAGAGAAGAGTCGATTATTTCTAGGGGCAGAATAAAGACATAGTGGACATTCAGTAAAAAAATGCTGAACTGTCTTGTTGTGGAAACCACAAAAACAAGTGGGGCTTTCTTTGCAACCTGTTTTAAAAAGATAATAGTTAAATGCCCAAGTGTCTAAACATGTCTAAATCTCTGTTTGCTTGTACAGCAAAACCCCACCTTACAACCAGCTCAGTAATACAGTCACCTTGTTATTACAGCCACTTTTTTTGGCCACCTGGCAAAAACAGCCATACATTTTCTTGTAAAAAACCCTGGTTAATACGACCACCCTGTTAATATGGCCAAATTTGTTTGGCCCATTGGTGACCACGTTAACAGGGTTCCACTATATTGATTTGATAGTATGGACCATTCACGGTTGAAAATTTAAAACCTGGAAAGACCATGAAGTGGTGCACATGTGGATTAAGTGAGAAGCAGCCTTGGTGTGATGGTAGGTAAAATTCATTACAGTTCAAGTTATCAGGGTCAGTTGAATAGCCCTTTAAATACCAGGTTTGAAGATTTTATTCTACAGTGCATTTATTATACCTGTTAACCTTTTCTGAGTCAAATGCATGAGGTTTTTATCTTGTCATGACAAGAATTTCCAAACATTCTCAACAATTTTCTGAAGCCTTCCAGTCATTACCAAAACTGTCCGAAGATGTTCAGACGACTTTTGAGCACTTCCAAAGCTATTTCAATGGGAAAAATTTACATTGTAGCATGTTGTGATAAAGTTGAGTGCCTTTATTGAATATTTTCATTTCATGAATATTTAATTTAATTTTCGTTATTAATAATAATGTGTAAAAGAACACTTTATCTTGATTTGTGAGTTTAGCATGAGAAATTGTTTTTGATGCGCGAGATAAATGTCTTTATAGTCAGCATCTGTGAGACTCACACATAATGCCTGAATGTTGGCAGGCATATATTTTATCATCAGAAACTTTAACACAATTTGGTCTACATGTAGTAATACTCATAATTAATTTTTTCCTTGCACTAATTAAATTCAAATGACTCTAGTGAAAATTTTAGGGTTATTATTACACAACAAGAAGAGCTAATGAGATGGCATAGGTGCTGAGAGTTGCAAGGACCAGAATTTGAGTTATCGAGCTAAATTTTGATCATTAAGGGAAACTAAATTCAGTTTGAGTCAGCCAGGAGTTCTACTCTAGTTATAATGCCTTTCAAAAAAGTGCCAAAGACAATATATGCCAAATAAACAGAAGAGGCTTAGTAAACGAAAAGAAAAAATAAATTCATATAATGAATCCACTTCCATTATCAGCCACTAAATTTATAATGTCTTTTTATGGAAATGTGTTTGTAGGACGACACAAGTCGACTGGATTCAAGTCAATGAAATGGAAGGTCCCTGACAAACCTCAGACAATCTACACAATCTGTTGCTGTAAACACACTAAGAATCCTCCTTATTGCGACGGCACCCATGTCAACCTTCCAGCTTTAGTGGAAGAAAGACAAAAGAATTGTGCAAGCGCTCATGAACAAGATATGAAACTGTGTACAGGGTGTGGGTGGATTCCCAAATGGTAATTAAGTATCAGTTGACTTCTTAACCTCCACTGAGCAAGAAAAGTTCTTTGGGGCCTGTTTACATGCAGGTGGGGCACCCTTGGTAGGAGAAGTAACCCACTTACAGTGTAGGTGGGGTGACCCGTCTGTCCATATAATCTCTCATTTTAATTTGATCACGTTTACATGATAGATGGGGTAACAATACATGTATGAGAGATTATACGGACAGGCAGGTTACTGCACCTACATGTAAGTGGTTTACCACACTTACCTGCCTCCATGTTAATGGGCCGTAATAGGTTTTAATGCTTGAATTTAGGACTTTTTATCATTATTATAGATGTATCTTCAGATAAGGAAGATAGGAAAAAAATATTATTACTCATCTTTTTCAATTACATGTAAATTTTATATACGGTGTAACATTGATACTTTTTGATAATTTAGGTCTGTCCAATCTTTGTGTAAACATACACAAACTGTACAGAGTTACAATGTGTCTTATAGCTGAAGATTTTTCAAAATTTCGTAATGAACTTCCCTCTCCCCCCCCCTCCCCCACGCTTGATCTCCCATAATAATTTATTACTTATCCAATGCTGAATCACGGTTAATGGCAAAAAGAATAAGTGGCAAATAAATTATTTTATTTTTAATTAATGATTCGTGATCATCTCTCCACAAGAGGATGTACCAGTATGAACTGTTATGTTGTCGCTTAAGTGTATCCTTGGTTTAAATTTTACTTTCTTTGGTTTCAAAATCGTTATCATACATGTACATTACCATACCCAAAAACAAAAGGAAATAAAATTTGAATCAAGGATAAAATTGAACCACAGCATATTAAACATGATGGAGTTTTCTATGGGGACATTTTTGTCTCCCTTATTAAAATGACAATGTCAAAAGTTAAAACAACAAATTATTAAAACTGCATTAGTCAGAAAAAAACATGAACAATTTTAATAAAAGCTAAACCATGGTTAACTAGAGTGTACACATGTCTGGCAAAATGAATTAGTGTTTTTGTGGGTTATTTTGTATCAGTAAAGTTTTTTGGTCTCTTATTTTCTGGTTCCTGAAAGTCATCATTGGCCTTTGCATCCTCAAAGTACTCCTTTAATGCCTTGAGAGCCTTGCCTCGGTGAGAGATGGAGTTTTTTATTTCTGATGGCATCTCTGCATACCTGTACAAAATAATCATAACTAATCAATGCAAAAATTCCTAAAAATTAATTTGGACTTCATCAGTTTTATTATACTCACGTCTGATCAAAGCCATCAGGTTGAAAACAAGGATCCCATCCAAAATTCCTTGGACCTCTGGGTTCAACAATTTTACCCTTTGAAGAAAAGAAGTTTATTGCAATGTAGACAAGTGCAAATGATGTATTGGCAAAGCCATTGAATAATCACAAAAACGGTGATACCAAAATAGGCATTATAACATACATGCATGAGTTAACTTTAGAAAATTAATGAAGTCAAAATCAGTACTTATAAGTGATCGGGGTTGATCAGCATCACAAAGGTGCTTCCTTGAATAGTTTGCTGATTTTGTGGGTTTAACTGCAGTAACGTGATGGGTGTTTTGATTTTAAAGAAAGTAAAAATGTTAACAAACATTTATCTGGTATTTATACTATATACAAACTACAAATTAACTGAACCCTGAAATATTAAGGAATATGTTTCAAAAGCTTAGCCCTGACCTTAATTTCTTCCCTTTTATTTCATTCACATTCCAACTTCTGAAACAAACTCAAACAGAACCTCTTACTACACAGGACTAGATATAAGTGTTTTTAGTTTTTAATGTATTGAATGACTAATAATATCTTTTTTATGTTCTCTTTCTGTTTTTACTTTGAGAAGGTGGCTAGTACTATTGACGTTAAAAACTTAAGTGAGATTATGTAGTCTCTGGTGTAATACCATTGTCTTTCCTCTAAATAGCAAGACAGGGTCCTTTAGATTCCCAGTTGAGTAGGCAAATGTACAGAGCGCATATGCAGACTTGTCTTCCCAGCCTGTTAAGAGTCTGTGCAAACCTAAAAACAAACAAACACTGGTACATGTAGCTCTTCCACTTAGCCAATAAATCAAAATTTAGATGTATACTAGCATAATTCTTGGAAACTATAAAGAAGGTTCTAGTCATGCAAGTTTCAGTGATAATAGATATTAAACTAAACAGGCTGTGGAAAGGGGCAATTCAGACATGGCTTAATTAGTTTATAGTAGAAGACATCTCAGGGAAGCCATTAAGCAGATGCTTAAAAAGTCACCTGATTGAGTCATCATGTAAGTCATCAAATATAAAGATGAAAAACCACTTAACAACACATTTACAGCCAGACATTAATAATATTAATTTTCCAGCCATATTAGGATGCCATCTGGTGCATCCACAACAGTTACTGTTCCTCACTGATTAATTACTTTCACTCAATGTTACAATACACATACGACATTGTGATGGCTAAAATTCTTAAACTGTTCTCTCTGTCCTTATGGAGAAATAGCTCTGACATCAGCACACAACTAATCCACTGGCTTGACCATGCAATATTTACATGTACATTGTAAACCAATTCAGTGCAAACCTAATTCTCAGACTGTCTAACAATGCTGGGATGCAACTCTCAGCTCCCCTTGCAATTGGAAGTAAGTGAGCAATGGACTTTCGCTGGAACTTCTGAGAGTGGAGGTTGACTGACTACAAACTTAGTAGACCTCAAATTTTGGTCATGAAAAATGATTGTTTGAGGATACAGGCAAGTCAGACAGTGGATAAAATAATCATTCATAGTTTAAATACAAGTCATAACAACAACAAAGTAAGGCAAAGCACCTTAAGCCTACCTTCAGGGCCTAATTTCTTCAAGAACCATTTCCTGAGAAGGGTCAATAAGAGAATAATATCATTAAGAACCCAATTAAGAGCTTGACAAAAGTTAAGTTGTTTTTATAAAGTAACTACAAAATGCAACAGAGTAGAGAAATATGCAAGGGAAAGGGAAGACAGCCAATGTCGCAAGTAAAAAATTATAATGTGTACCAGCAACTCACACATAAGGCCCAGGAAGATCTCCCAATGCAGAAAAACATAAACAAGTGTCTTCAACTATCACTGGACCTTGAATCTGACATGTAAACAAAACATCTAGAGGTAACTGACTGCAGTAATTCACTTTCTTTCAAGTTCCAAAATATGAGTAAAACAGGGTTTGGGCAGATTTTTGGATCCAAAATTCAAGACTTTTTCGAATCCAGACTTTTTTCCAAAATAATAATTTATTTTTCTAGACTCAAGGTTACCGCATAGCTGATCAACAGATGATGCATCAATAATTATAAGGTACAGTAACCATAGTACAGTGTGGAAAGAATTCACTTATTTAGCACTTGTCATAGCTTTGAGAAAAAAACTTTCAGACTTTTTAACACTTTTCCAGACTTAACCTCTATTTTCCAGACTTTTTCAGGGCTGGAAAATTGCATTGCAAATTTCAATTCAAGACGTTTTCAAGAATTGAAGACTCTATATGAACCCTGTAAAAGTGACAGAAAGGGAACGACATATCATCTTCATTCTTTACATTCTATTTTTTCTATTTTTTTACATTTCTATGGTTTTAAAATTACCAACCTCTTGAGCTGCAACTTTACATTTTTCCCTTGATATGTCATCCGGTTCACCTTGAAATTCAGGTACTATAAAAATTAATAATAATAATATATATCATTTGTACGTACATACATATTGTGATATGCTGAACCTACTGTGTAGAAATAATGTGTATCTATTAAATAATTGGCCACTACTAACACTTAAACAAACTTGAGCCAAATCTTTGACTTTTTAGTAAGAAAAGAACTGCTTTGATGCTCATAAAACCTGATAGGTTATTGCTAGAGACACAAACATCAGAATTTTTGTCAGTTGAATTGCTCTGAATGCTGATCAGTGCAAGTGCACAATTTAACGATTTAGAGGTAACCCATCCACAGAGTGGTTCTTTGTCTAGCTTTCCTGGTCAAACTGGAACTTGGAAATGTTAGTTTCTGAGGAGAGGGGGGAAACTGGAGTAGAGAAACAACAAGAAACTCAACCCACATATGGCGTTAAAGCCAGGATTTGAACCCCGGCCACATTAGTGCAGGAATGTGAGTGCTCTCACCACTGCACCAGTTCCCTAGTTTGCTCTCTTCACTGGGTACAAGCAGAATTCAGGTTGTCACCTGAGTTGATATCCCAGTAAAAACGGATTCTAATGACAACATGCTTGCACCTGTACTATGCATTGCTAGTGTGTTTCCCTGCACTTCTGAAGCTCTTTTTTTAGAAGAACGGCAACATAAAATAATAGTAACCTTTAATGATGATAATTATTTTTGATACTTACAGTCTATATTTTTAGACTCCACTTTCCATGCAAAAGCTTCCCCTAAAATTGCTACCACCTTTATTATTATTATAAAAAAAAAAAATAAGACATTAAGACCAATGACGAAATTGACAGTACATTCAAAAGAACTGCGCCCAGAGATGGAGAATCTCCCTGTTCAAGCAGTAAAATTTTAATTTTACGATGCCTAACTGAATTATGGATGAGATCAAATGGCCTCAGCGAGCTCGAGGCTGGCTGGATCGCTGGTAGAACATTCCAGGTTTGAACTGCACCTGATATACATAACCTTATTAAAGCTGTATGTTTTTGTGCAACTGTGCAGAAACTTTCACAACTCACTGCCAGGTATACCAATAAACAGCTGGGAAATAGACAGCAGCAGGATTAAGGAAGAAGCTGGAAACGTATCAAAGCTTCCTTTAAAATTAAAAAAAACACTCAGATCTTACTTCTTTCAGCTTGTTTTGATTCCCGGTCACAAATACTAGCGATTTCTTTGACATCTTGGTGTGCGGTTTTTGCCAACAATCGGCCCGACAACTAAGCCTACGTTTTTATAAATAAGCTAAACTGAATAAATATTTTCAAGAATTTAAGCCAACCCTGATAGTACAACTACAAGCATAAAGATCAGAACAGAGAGACTTTCTTTTATCCACACCAAGGTACAGAAAGTACAAGGCGTTTTATCCTTAGTTCCCAGGCTCTTTCATCTACATCTAAGGTTTTGCGTGACATCCGAGCGTGACATCTCTCACTACCCGTCGTCATTTTTCCTCGTTCACTCACAACGTTAGTAATTGGATAACTCTTTCGCTCATGTTAGAACTTCATACAGGCAAATAGGGCTTCCGAAAGCTTTCGGAAACATTTGCATTGCTTTCATGAGCATAGTGAAAGTTGAGAGCGGGGATTGGGAAGGAGTAAGAGTGGGCTCGCTCTTCCCTCCTTCTTTATTATATCCTCCTTCTTCTTAGTCTGCTACACAGCCGTTTTTAGTGTCGTCACGCAACGGAGGAGCGTTGCGTGACGACACTAAAAACGGCTGTGTAGCAGACTACCCTTCTTCTGTATTCGTCAATTATTTTCAAACTTTCGCAAATTTCAGCTTCGATATTTTTATTTAATATATTCTTATATAAAGAGTGTACTTATGTTCGTAATAAAGTGGGTTTTTTTGGTGTTGTTGTTTTACCGTGCGCAAATGAAACTTTCGCCTTCGTAGGAGTGAGTAAGATACAGGGTCGTGGGAGGGACTGTCAAAATTTGCTCGCTAATTTGCTCGTTATATCGAGGTTGATACCACAAGAGAAAATTCATTCTTCACGTGACTCAGTCCGTAAGGCGTGGGAGTCACATTTGATAAATGATTATAAGGCCATGACTCTTGAACCAAATGGCCTAAACCGCCTTGACGAATTATTGTAATCCATATCCTTATCAGTTTTTCTTTTCCTTTTTATGTTGTATGTAATTTCCGCTTCTCCCTTTAAACAACTTTTACCTGCGACAATTTCCATCTATATAATATTGTAATTCCTATCATAATTCAGTAACATCTGTAAACCTGAAGAAGGCTGGTATGGTCAGCCGAACTTTGCTATGAAAAAGTAATACACGTTGTTACAATCAGCTTTACAGCTGTAGTTTTTGGACTTCTCGTTTGTTGCATTGGTTCTCAATATTTCAGATATTTTAGCTGATTAGATCTCTTTTCCAGAGATCCAACGTTGATAACCAGCAGGATCTTCGTCCACGGGTTTTGCAGTTAATTTAATTTCTTTTTTTTATATATTTTACTATTACTGAGGTGAAGAAAGTACCCAGGAATTCATTACCTGGAGGTTCGCTTTATTGAAGTCCCACTGTAGTCTCTTGTTTGGGGCTTTAAGCGAGGCGTTGGAGGCGCTCGCATGAAACCTGGCTATATTTCTTGAAATAGTGCTAGCCCTCGAACGCAGACGTTTTTCCGGTCGTCGATTCCCTCTTTTCAGGTGGAAAGAAGCGACGGAAATATGTCTGCGTTCGCAGGCTACAAAACTGCCGCAAGCAAAGTGGTCTCTGTAGAATTAGTTTTGCAGTTTGTTCATTTTGAGCTTAAACGTTGCAGAATGACAGAAAGCTGTACTCCCAGTAATCGGATGCTTTACGATTGTTGATTTCAAGGGTTTTTGGCGGGAAATGACGTCATAAAATTGACAGCTGCAGGAAACATAATAATTGAATTGTGAAGAAGAGGGAGGGGTAAGTAAATATTTGTGTTTCGAGTTTGCCTTCGTCCACATCAATATGCACTATTTGTAGCGGCGGTGGGCGGCAAAATTCGAACATCGCGTCGGCGCGGTTGGCCGAGAGGGTATGGTACACTAAATTCCAGTTCTCACTCCTAAATATTTACTTCCGTCGCAGTGGGTTCCAGGCCTCGCTCCAACTTATCTACTTCCGCAATGGGCCGAGTAGGTGTTTACAATGTACCAAATAATACCACAAAATCTGTCCGATATGTGACGCTCCACTTTGGAGATCGGCGCTGTGCAGTTTCGCTCCGTCACAGAAATCACGCCGCCACAACCGTTCTTGTGTGTAAACAGAAGCCCTATCCAGTATGCGGCGCAAAAGCTATCCGGAATAAAGTGAACAATGCCTTAATGAGTTTTCCTGTATTTTATTCATGAGAGGTAAAGACAGAAGACGATAACATCACCGGCGATAAGGTCTTCTCCCGAAAGTTAATGAGATTTCTCCGGAAAAGAGGATAATTCAGTGCACCCTATACTACTATCATATCGAAAATATTTAACAACTCTTGAGAAATTGAGAAAGAACGAAATTCACTCTCTGTGTTCTTGTAGTAAAAGAGTGTTGCTTATAAGTAATGAAAAACTACACCTTTCTCTTTATCAAACGGCTCACTGCTGATTCCCGCTCTGTATCATTAGTCACGACAAAATCAGAGAAACAGAAATGACTATGTCCACTATAGAAGAACTTGTTTAGCCTAAAGCTCGAGGGTCGAACAAACAAGAGGTTCTTTTCCGGCTCTCTTGTCCTTTTTGGAATAGAACTTACTATTGCTTTCATTTCGAACGTTCTTCGCATGCAATTTGTAGTACATACAGGAATTGTGGGAATAGGACCATGGGTCAAGAGGTTATAACACGTTAAAAAATTAAAAAATTAAAAACCAGTACCCTAAAAAAAGGGTTCCGGTCGCTTAGGAGAGGTGTTGATTACCAGTTACGAGAGGTTACCACTACAAGAAGGCTATGATTGATACAATTTTGGTGTTTTGGATCCCCTGAACTGGTTGCTTACTAGGGGTGGTCGTACAAGTTCGATTTATACTACGAGTAGTCCGCCTTTTTTTTCAGTCCATCGGGCGAAACGCGCGAGGCACAAAAATGATCACGAGCGTGACTAAAGGGGAAGAGCTGCCGCTCTCATTTCTCGAGTCTCGCCTCTCTACGCTCGCGCATGTGCACTCCCCTCACTAAATGCGAAAGAAAAGAGAAACTGCTCGCAGCCCGGGGAGGGGGGGGTTACTCTCATACATTACCTATACAGGTATGTGCCGCCCAACGGGGTCGTGATTTGAAGCTCCTGATTTAGAACGGGGTATCCATTTCAGAGGTGTTTTCTAGAACGGGGTATAATATTTAATAAGATGGGAAATGAAAAAAAATTGTGGATCACGGCTTTATCTTCTGCTCAAAATTGTTGCTGATTATGAAGAAGCATTTATTTGTTGTATAAGTCGAACAAATAAAGAAATATCTTTTTAAGAAAACAGGGCTATTTCAATTTACAAACTTTCTAGAACGGAGTATAAAAAATTGGGCCATTTCTAGAACGGGGTATAAAAAATTGGCCCATTTTTAGAACGGGGTATCAATTTTAAGGAAATTTCTTTTAGAACGAGGTGCCAATTTGGAGTCCCGGGCGGCACATACCCACCCAAAAAATAACCAAGTGCCCCCCCCCCCCCCCCCGGGGCTTGCAGTCAGTGCAATCCACGTTCGACTGTACTTTGCCATTTCGTGCACGTGCAATTAAAGTTAAATTTCCGAAAAATTGTCAGGCCTGTCACTGTTATTTAAGATAAGAACTGCTGGTTGCTGACGGATACTAGCGTCAAAGGACATCTTGGAATCTTGCTGCTCGAGTGTTTTATTTCCATCCGGAGAGGCTGGAATTCCTGGTTTGCGACTGAAGTCGGCATTGTCAGCGTCAAACTTTCTAGATCTATTACCGTCAGTCGAGGAAACATTTTTCTGGCTAGTTGATCTATAAAGCGGGTTAATGGCAGCACCAAAATCGTTCATTTCTTGATAGGGAGAAGGAGCAATGGGCGGAATATCCTCATAAAGCACGCTATCAGCAGCACCAAAGCTAGCAACAGCAGCAGTTTCGTAACCTGGGTTTTCAAATGAGGTCGTGCGTGTTGTGGGTGCATCTATGTCCTTTTTGTAGGGAACAGTTGTTCGTACCCTGTGAAGAATTGTATCCAAATTAACATCAACTACCAAATCCTTTCATTTTTAGTATTTCTGTTGCAAATAAGGATAGTTACTATTCAAACCACTACAAAAAACTTGTAAATGAACTACAGCGTTTGAATATTTCTTCTAGTTATATTCAATTGCAACAAATGTGATTGTGGATTTTAGGGTGGGTCTTGAACTCGATTCCGCTGTGAGTGAACTATAGAGTTTAAATGAAAAGCACTCCTTCAAATCTTCACAGTTCATACATACTACACATTCATTTTATTGAAATCTATTTTTGAGCAAAATTATCCTCACGAGAAGCGGATCTAATAGACCACCTAAAAGACCAACAAACGAACTTATAAAGGGTTTCGTTTATCGTTTATCTCACGATCGTCAGTTATTGATCGCGACGTCTGGCGCACTGCAGGTAACACCGTGTTTTCTTGTGATTGACGTTTCTGACACCAAAATTTATATCCTTTTTAAAAATATTCGTTCATATAAAAATTTCAAATGATTTAAAAATGGTTTACCTGAAATACCATACCAGGAAGGCGATGATAGCAACGACAACAACAAGGGCCACAACCACCCCTCCTATGACACTTCCGTTGCTCCCTCCCTTACTAGCGGCCACTCTGCCAGGCGACGCTGGTTTTCCTGTTGTCGGTGAAAGAGTAGAAGTAGTAGGCATCGTTGCAGTTTTACTGTGCGGTTGTTGGGTGGTCTGTGCTGGAACTTTGGGCTGGGCGCTAACCAATCTCCCGCCGAGTAAGTTATTGATGTTTGCTGCCTCTTGTAGTACTATCTTCTTGAGATTGTCAGTGGATACTACAGCAGCTGTACCATCTGCCAAGATTTTTAAAACGGCCAGCTCTACATGAAGGTTTTCACCTAATTGCTTTGGATCAACTGGTATTATCACGTCATCCTGCGTAAAGTTTGTCAACCTTACTGACCGTTTTCTCCTTCTTTTTTCCCTTTGAAAAAGAAGCAAGAATGATGGTAACAAATTCAGACTTGACATATACATAGAGACCGATTCAAGAGAAAAGATTTCTCTCCAGGTTGGGTAACAAAAAGTTTTATCGAAGTTATTGAAGACAATTGATCTTAAAAAATAGACGGCCTGGATAAAAAAGATGGTTTCCTACCTTCCTTAAAACAACGAAGAAAAGGCTTAACACTTACACTTAACAAGAACAAAATAGCTACTTCGGTTTAGGAAAGACCTGAAACCTGAAGAGCGGTGCTTATAACTTAGTGCCAATGGACCAAAATGACGCCGGTTCACGCGTGCGCACTACTTAGTATTGAGAATTTCATGTACTCGTTTCAGAATCTAAAGGTCTTTAATGACGATTTTGCCGGTGCGGAATTTGTTCATTACATGTAGAGTCAATTGTTCTTACTCTAAAAGTTGGATTGGGCAGCTTTTGGTTTCACCAGCGCAGAGTTTGTTCAAGCTTTCCACTATGATTTGTACCAACACCGTTCTATTAAACTGTGAAGAAAGAGAAAATATTTAAGTAAATATCCAAGATTTGATAACTTCTGCATGTCCAATGTGTACAGTGCATTTTACTGGTAAAACAAAACTTAAGGTAAAGTAAAAGAGTTATTAAAGCCAACTTCACTAAAACTTTTCTGAGGGGACATGGACTAATCTTGTAGTCCTCAGTTCAGAAGAAAATTTTTGACTCCATGCGTCTTTGCCCGCAAAGCACCACAGGAAAGAAAAACCGAAGGGGTCCCTATTCATTTTCTTGTCACAAATATATTTTCAGTCTTTTATCATTTGCATATTTGTTGGATAATTTAGAATTAATGCTTTTTACGATTGTAAATGTCACTTGAGAAATATCTCTAATCTTAAGAAGAATAAAGAAGACGACGAAGACGATGATGATGATGATGGTGATGATGATGATGATGATGATGATGATGATGACGATGATGAAGATGATGATGGTGATGATGATGATGATGATGATGATGATGATGGTGATGATGATGATGATGATGATGGTGATGATGACGATGATGATGATGATGATGATGATGGTGATGATGACGATGATGATGATGATGATGATGATGGTGATGATGATGATGATGATGATGATGGTGATGATGATGATGATGATGATGATGACGATGATGATGATGATGATGATGATGGTGATGATGATGATGATGGTGATGATGATGATGACGATGATGATGATGATGATGATGATGATGACGATGATGATGATGATGATGATGATGATGATGATGATGGTGATGATGATGATGGTGACGATGATGATGATGATGATGTGTGATGATGATGATTAATGATAATGGTGTTGATGATGATTATTATTAACATTATTATTACCTGTATCGTAGGCTCGATGTAGGACCTGTTGATGCCTATTTGTGCTTCTTCTATTGACGACATTTAGTTGGAGAAGTTTTTGTGTTACCAGCTTATATATGTTTACAAAATTCTTCTTTTTATCGATGCAACTCACCTTATTTTCTTGTATTTCAATGACCATAGCAACAACTAAATTCCCTAAAAAAGCAACGACGCTAAAAATTAGCATCTTAAATCTTTGAATTGATAGTGTCCATTACTTTGTTCTCTTGGGGTAAACCAAAGACAGACATGGTCCATTTTACTATGGAGATTTCAAAACTTTAATTTCATTAAAAATAGGCTTTCTCGAGTTGTCTAGGCTTTTCAAGCAAAAATCTCAGAATACAAAGTCATCTAGTAGCTTCTAGTAGTCACTGTTTTGGGCGAAAGCTAGACTAGCCTTCTATTAAGTACACTACGTTCCGGCGGTTCCTAGGTTGATTGAACAATAAAACACAACATAAAACATGAAACATAAAACTTACTTATGTCTTTTAAGCAGAGCCGACCAGCAAAATAGCCTGCACACGCGCATTTATAGCTGGAGCCAGCGACCGTACATCGGCCTCCATTTTCACATGGGTTGCTATCAGAACACACGCCTGGCATTAAAGAAGTAGATGACCATGTGGAAACTGCCGAGGTTGGCCTGTTCCAAGGGGAAGGTGAAGAAGATGACCTTGCGTTTGAACTTGCACTAGACGTTTTGACGCTAACTTTGGGAGTCGCAACAGACGAGGAAGAAGATTGGGATAAGCCAGCATTGGAGAAACTGCGGGATGGCTGGATGGTGGGAAGTAACAACTGCGATGATTTTATAGTTGGTGATATAGACACTGACTTTGAGATCCCAATTTCTGTAGAAGTAACACTAGAAACGTGCACTGTAGTTGACAGGATTGATGATGATAATGTCTGGCATCGCTCATCAGTGATTGCTGGGCAGAGACAACGATATCCTTCAGGATTTACCACACAAAGATGGGAGCATCCACTGTAACCATTGGTGCAGGAGTGATTGCCTGAAAGAAATGATATTTTAAGTAACGTTTCAGTTTTTAATATAATGGAAATCCCTACGACCAGGTTTTGTGTACATTGTTTTATTTTTTAATTTCCTCCGAGGCGCTACTCAATGCGCTCTATTGTCTACGTGTGCTTTGAACTTGTTAATTTTGTACTGTTATTGAACAGAATGTCAAACATTGATTCTTGAAACATTAATGTTGATGCTAAAGGCTTGGCGCATAGAAAGAAATTTATCGGAGCTCAAAACAGGTAAAAAATCCAGTATCAACTACTGGAAAACCTCCTCGGGTAAGCCAAAAAGATGACACGAATAAGCAAATATTTAGTGTTACTGAGACTTCTTTAGTACAGTCCCTTTATTGACCGTTCAAAATAAAAATGATCTCACCTGATGGCTCGACACCTTCCGAATCGTGCGCGTACAATCCTTTAGGAAACGATAAAAGGTCCATTACTTTATGTACAACGCTTCCATTTACATTGTCTGCATCTGCCTTGTAAACAGCACCACTGTAAGTCTGCAATTCACCGCCTGTCCAATAAAGGATACCATTGAATAACGTAAGACCCACTGGTCCATGTGGGCGGTTGGACAGGACAGGGTGTAGAGTGAATTTGGCGAGATCGATATATTTTACCAAGTTGTTCCTTGAGTCTGAATAGTATAGGCGTTTGTTGACTTTGTCAAGTGCTACGTCAAGCTTAGTTTCCCGAATGGAGGAAACGTTCATCAAAACAAGAACATTTTTGCCATCCATGTCTGCTCGTTGTATCTTTGGTTTGGTACCAGTAGAGGTGAAGTAGATATGTCTGAAAATAAGTATGTGTAATCAAATGGTGACGCGCGAAATTAGGGAATAATTTCACGCGCGTTTTGTCCAAATCCTTATCCTTAGGCGTATTAATATCACAGATGACGAATTACGTTAGCAATCTTGGATTTTTGACGTGTTTATCCTGGATCGTATGGATCGAGAACTCCACTCTCTCGAACGTTTAGAGCTTAAATTTGGCTTAAGTTCAGAGTTTTTCGACACAATACCTGTTAGAATCCTTCTCTTATGTGCTCTTTCGTGTCTTCAGGTTTTCTAAAGCGTCTTTTTATGCCCTGGCATCTTCATTAATGACATTTTAAAACTTCGTCGCCATCTTGGCACCGAGACGTACGAAAGGCTGCCATCATGATGGCAGTTTTGTAATTTCACATGAAATGACAAGTATCGCTGAAATTTCGCGCCAAACTTAAGGAGTAATTCGTCACCTATGATATTACACTAATTACTTCGGAAAAAACAATGCAGTGAGTGATTGCTATAATCATTGATTATTTTAGTCGCTTGTTCTTAAGAGGATTTAGAAAAAGACGTTCCCCAAAGCTTGAAATGCCTCATTGCATGCTACTTCTAAACGTTTATTGTACAATTATATCTCCATGCTCACCTTAAGATAAGGAGGGGGAGCGGTCATCCAGACCGTTAGATAAGGGGGGGGGGGGAGCGGTCTACAAAAGAATTTTTTCGGCCCTTCGGGCCTCAGTTTGGTCTAAAAACAAGGGTCGGCCAAGCCCCCTGGGTCCCTCCCCTGGAACCGCCACTGCTACCTATCCGACAAAACATTAAAATTGTCCCAGTCAAAGTCCTAAAATAAGACTGAAGCTCTCGTTGACGACCACCTCTTGTAAGGCAACCGCGATCACTTTTTGGCTCGACAGATCTCAGAAACCTCTTGTATGCGACCATTTGACACATGCATGCTGCGGTCTCTTTGTTCGCTTTATGTATTAAGCCACTCAGTTTATACGAAGAACGTTTAGTGATGGAACTACAGGTCAGTATGTAACTGAAAAATTATTACAGTTTGCCAAAATTCAGATAGGTCTGAAGTTCTTTTTTCATAGAGCTCCCCCTGGGGTTCAATTCGCGAAAGTGACCATCTCCCATAAGCAACCACTAATTCTTCACATTTTGGGAGGTGGCTTACAAGAAGTTCGACTGTATGTGCAAGGTCTGAGCCGATTGCTTCATGTATACGATCATATAGTTGATATAGGCTCTTACCCATTATCGCTGTCTAAGGCTATTCCATGAGCAAACGTCGAATTGATTAAATGAGTCTGATAGGACCCATCTAGTTTTGATACCATGATTCCTTTTTGGTCTGTGAAGTAAAGATTTTGGCCCAAATGGTCTATTGCTAGACCTGCTGGGAACGTCAGCCCTGTAACGATAACCTTCCTTGAGCTTCCGTTAAGATAGGAACGAACAATAGAGCCAGACTTTTCAATCCAGTAAACCATTTTGTCTTCGCTGTTGAAGGTAATAGCTTGTGGGTTATTTGTCTGTAGTGCGAGAGGTACCCCTTTCTCTGGAAAGCCACTGCCATCAAGGGAAATGTGGTAGATCAAGCTCCTTCCAGACTCACAAACCAGGATGAAATTTTTGGATTCTTAATTAAATGAAAGCAAAACATGTTTTTAGACGTCTTTAAGAATAAATGTTTAACTATGATCACTTGCAGCAGCCCATATGATCTTAATTTGAAGCAGTATGGCTATCGCAGTAAGTACCAACTGTGCCCTAATCCTCTCGAATGTTAGGGTTTATAAATGCAAAAATATAACAAATGAATCTGGAGTGCACCAGCATCCACTCCTAATGATAAGTGGGAATGCACATGCAGTAACTGGTGGTGGCGTGCAGAAATGTTATCTTCATTGACTAACCTAAATGTGGTGCACGCTGTTGGCAGATGGCGGCTGCATCCTCGTGGTGGTCACAGTTATTGCTGCCCCATGCCTGGTGCCCACATTGTAGAATAGAAGTTTCATTGCCTCGGCACTCCACGCCACTGAGCCATATTTTTCCATTTCCACGGCCAAAGAAGGCGAGACCAGGAGCGCGTACCGCTCTTGAATAATTCAGCATTTTGCATACCACATCTGCATCATTGATGTCCCATTGATCATCGCATACTGTTCCCCAGTGACCATCACGGAATACTTCCACTCTTCCTTCACTTTCCCTCGCTCCGTCTGCCAGTCGTACGATTTGATCTTTAGGGGGAAATAAGAAATATTCGTTATTTCAATGCAATGATATAGAAAGACAGCTATGTCAGTTGACATCTTTAAACTTCTCTGAGGACAATTCCAAGTGACTAAGAACTCTTTTGGTTTCGATTTGGTTTAACTATACCCGTTTACTTTCAGTAACAGACAGAGCTAAAGATTGTAAAAAAAAATCAGTATCTCCGGATTGACGAAAGTTAAGGTAATAGTGGCCTCATTTTAAGTAAATGAATAATCCAGAAATGTCAAATCTCAAGAAAATTGAAAAACAGTCATCGGAGAAGGATTATATTTGAAAGGACTAAATATAAACTCCCAATTCGCCTAACAAGCTTATAGCCAAGCGTTGTCAAGATGTATTTTCAAGAGAACAATGACTACCTGGTACTGACACTGGTGAATGTTTGCAGACTACTCCCACATCTTCCGTGTGCCTACAGTTATGACTTCCCCAACCTCCATGACGACACTCCGCGATGCTCTGTTCATCACCATCACAATGAACATCGTCCAGCCATATTTTTTCGGCAATTCCATAGCCGTTATAAAAGCCACAGCATTGTGTACTTAGGGCTCCCTCCGTAAAGTTCAACATGCGACAAATGACATTGGCTTCCTCGATCCCCCAAAAATCATCGCATATTGTTCCCCAGGTTCCGTTTAGTTTGATTTCAACCCCGCCTTCATAATGCGTGTCACCCCCGCGTAAGCGTATTTCAAGTTCTGTGAAGGCAATGAAATCATATTCGCGTCATACGCTCATATGAAAACCCTGCAATTACAAGGCATTAGGCGAATATCATACTATTCAATACAGCTGTAGGCTGCTCTTAATTATTATGATGGCGAGATCTAGTTAGCAGCTTCTTGGTTGGAATGCTTAAACTCTCTGTGCAGCATTCAATATCAACAGTGAATAATTCATACCCTCTGGTGCATGTAATGTCAATCATTGAGTAACCAACACTAGGCTGAACCAGTTTTGCTCTTTTGTCAGATAATTTCAAATTTAGATACTGAAAGACGTTAGAAGGTGCCTCCAGCCGAAAAACACACTTTATTTAAGTGTCAATGTATTTAGCCCGAAAGTACTAATTAGGGTCACTATTTTTACGTGTGCAACTGGAGACGGAACCGCCACTTTACGTGGTCAACCGAGCCAAGCCAAGGCCTAGCCGCTTTCAGTGCAGGTGGGGGTACCTTCATTTCTCAGTTATTTTAAGACCCAGAGCATTGGTCTGGCCCCGGGGATAAAAAAACCCCTCGACTTCCAGCTCTGCAGTTAAGCTCTCTATCGACTGAGCTAATCCTTACCACGGTCTTCAATTAGAGACGTTTAGATTCTAAGACGAGTACGAGGTTTTCTCATTACTAAGTAGTGCTCCGCGTGAACCAGCATCATCTTGGCGGGAAAACGTGGTAGCTGTCGTCACTCTACTAGGGACCTTACGAAACAACGACGAGGACGGCGGCAACGGGAACGTCAAAAAACAATAGGTCTAATGAGCAAAACAACAGCTCTGCACGTGCATGACGCTTTTTTGTACACTTCTTTGCCTTCACTGCATAACTACGACCTGCAGAAATGACCAATTTTTAAGCTTACTTGGGAACGGGAGCGGCAAGGCGATAAATTGTACCATCTCTGTCCGAACTTGAGCGCGTTCCCCTCCGCCTTCAACTCCAGCCAAAATCCACTTCTTTTAAGTAACAAGGCGAATTGGGATAATCACGAAAAAGTTTAAAATGATACGAAGTCTATTTTTTAGCGACGTTTTCATCACGGACGTCGCCATTGTGGGATCGTAAGGTCCCCATTACGAGTTTTAGCGAGAATGTCGAAGTAGCGGAAACAAGTTATCAAATGTTAGAAGTTTTATTATTTTGCGATCAGGAGAGGGTGTAACCTCCTTCACTAAAGATAACAGTGCTAACTTTTCTAGTGAAAAATGGTAAAATGAAGCTTTCCGGGGAGTCTATATGTTGAGAAGACGCGAAAAAACTTTAAATCAAATCTCGTACTCGTAGCCGTTCTCTTCCTCGAATCTAAAGGTCTCTATTAACCCTTTAAACCCTAATATCAAAATTTGAATTCTCTTTTGTTGCCCCTATTCATTTCTTATGAAGTAATGGGGAGAAGTTGATAAAATATCAAGCAAATTCATTTTGTGTGATCATGTCCGTAATTCTCATGACCACTCTGTTTTACAAAGCATTAATATTAGGAGGAGAAATTTGATGCTGATCACTCTTAGGGCTTAAAGGGTTAACACCAAAATACATACGTACCAGGGTGCGGTCCAGGAGCCAAAGTTGGTTCTGTTAGATCAAATAATAAGGATAATAAGAGAACGTAAAATGGTGTTACGATTAATTTAATGTTGTTTGTTAATCCTTAATAATCCTTAACTACATGATAGGGTAATTAGTATGTGTAATCAAATGGTGACGAGTGAAATTAGGGAATAATTTCACGCGCTCACGAGTATATCATTTGATTACCTATTAATGTCATGGGTGACGAATTACGTTGGATAAACATGTAAAAAATTCTGTATTGCTAGGATCGTATCGATCGAGAACTCCACTCTCTCAAATGTTTAGACCTTAAATTTGGCTTATAAAGTTCACAATTTTTCAGACTTTTTCGGCAAAATACCTGTTAGAATCCTTCTTGATGTTCTCTTATGTGTTCAGGTTTTCTAAAGCGCCTTTTTGTGCCCTGACATCTTCATTCACGGCATTTTAAAACTTCGTCGCCATCTTGACACTGAGAAGTACGGAAGGGTTGCCATGGCAATTTTGTAATTTCACATGTGAAATTACAAATTAACGCTGAAATTTCGCGCCATAATTAAGGAGTATTCGTCACCTATGATATTAATCTGTTAATATGGGAACATGAGCCAAAAACCATGCACGTCCAAACAGTTTTAACCGTAAGGAGCAGACTTGAAACTATTTGATTGAGATTTCTGTTGAAAGGATTTCTAAATCGTCAGGGAAGCGCTATACCTTGACCACTAGGTGCTGAATCCCTCCAACAGACCACACTGGCGTCCTCATTATGTTGGCAGTCGTGTTGTCTCCATCCATCATGCCGACAAGCTGCAATGGTAGGTTCATCACCTCTACATTTTACGGTGTCCAGCCAAATGGGGTAAGAACCTCGTCCAGGACCGAATGCCGCTTCTCGAGGCGCAAACTCTGCCCCAGAGAAGTTCAGCATGCGGCATATAACATGTGCTTCGGATATTCCCCAATAATCGTCGCATATTGTTCCCCATTGTTCGTTGTATTTCACTTCCACCCGACCTTGGTTGGATTGTGCCGAGCCAGCCAGACGGACTTCGATAGCTTGTATGTAAAAAAGGAAGTATGTTGCCAGATAATGATCTTTAAAGCGTTGTTATTTTAAATTTTTACTGACTTTTTTGAGTGTTATATTGCTTGTGTTCAATGTACTATGCACTCTTTATTTAAGCAGCGGGGCAATACGCTGAAATATTGAGGTTGCCTCGACACTTATGGACACTGACATAATATCTTTTGCTCTTCAAACTCTTATGATGGCTAAGCTAGCCTTTAAGATCGCATAGAGTGATTAAAGACCAACTCTCTCGATTCTTTTTGCATTAGTATGCTTTCACCCTCGACGAACGTAATTATTCACCAAGATTGGTCTTCTTGGTATTGTGGAACCTGTTTATTTAACAAGCCTCCATATAACGAAGTCCTCGGTATGACAAACGATTTGCTTCAGCCCGGCCAAAATTACAATATAATCAGTTGTAGAATGTATGGGACAGAACCTCGATACAACGAACCTCATGCAATTTAACGAAATCCTCGTTATCACGAACAGAATCCAGAAATGCAGACGTAAAATATACCTCGATATAACGAATACATGTCAAAATGTGACCGAAAGACAGCTAAAGAATGCGAAGCAGACCAACGAGGATAAAATTTATGTGTACAGTAGTTTTAAGCAGTTTTGCTCGCCTGTTCTTGTGTTTCTAGTGCCGTAGCAATATACACATTCTGAACTGAGACATATACACTTCGTTAAATCGAGGTTTCACTGTATTTGGGCTGGGTAGAACGATCGACGAAAATTGCTCGTTTTGTGAAAGTCACCCTCAATTCTTTTAATGCAAAAAGGATATTGAAATTACAAGACACAACATTTAAATTCACCAATAGCATACCTGGGAGGGGAGGTGACTGCGTTGCAGCTGTGGATGCTGTAGATGACAAAGACCATATGTTAGGTACATACTGGGGAAAATTAAAAGCTGGAACTAGATAAATCAATCTTCTTACGCTGGAAAATTACCATATAATAGACTTCAACTATTCTCAATTCACTCATCATTGACAATTCGACATTCTCCCTCTTTACTTTATTTCAGCAATGTTTATAGATCGACAGTAAAAGTGTTTCAAATAATTGCAATGTGACATATTTGTTGCACAACCATGTATCACGTGCTTCGTTGCACCAACATGTCATTATCATATTATTGGACGCACCTTTGTATACTTTATCTTTATCTTTACCTTGTACATATTGAGAACCTGTTTACATGAAGGTGGGGGACCCCGAATAGGGAGATATGTCCAGAAATGCACGCAGTAGCAAAAATTGCGAAAAATTGGAGAAATCGCAGTTTTTGCTAAACTTAACTAAGTCAAGTGTTAGAGGAAGTAGAAGGGTGTCCACCCAAAACTGCGATTTCTCCAATTTTTCACAATTTTTGGAGAAATCGCAGAATTTGGAGAAATCATAGTTTTGGCTGGACACCCTTCAACCTCCTCTTACACTTGACTTAGTTAATTTTGGTCAAAATTGCGATTTCTCCAATTTTTCGCAATTTTTGGAGAAATCGCAGAAATTGGAGAAATCGCAGTTTTGGCTGGACACCCTTCAACCTCCTCTTACACTTGACTTAGTTCATTTTAGCGAAACCTGCGATTTGTCCAATTTTTCGCAATTTTTGGAGAAATCGCAGAAATTGGAAAAATCGCAGTTTCGGCAGGACACCCTTCCACCTCCTCTTACACTTGACTTAGTTCATTTTAGCAAAAACTGCGATTTCTCCAATTTTTCGCAATTTTTGGAGAAATCCCAGAAATTGGAGAAATCGCAGTTTTGGCAGGACACCCTTCAACCTCCTTTTACACTTGACTGAGTTCATTTTAGCAAAAACTGCGATTTCTCCAATTTTTCGCAATTTTTGGAGAAATCACAGGTTTTGCTGGACACCCTTCTACCTCCTCTTACACTTGACTTAGTTTATTTTAGCAAAAATTGCGATTTCTCCAATTTTTCGCAGTTTTTGCTGTCATCCTTCACCCTCCTCTTACACTTGACGAATTCTCCAATTTCTGCGATTTCTCCAAAAATGGCGAAAAATTGGAGAAATCGCAATTTTTGCTAAAATAAACTAAGTCAAGTGTAAGAGGAGGTAGAAGGGTGTCCAGAAAAAAACTGCGATTTCTCCAATTTCTGCGATTTCTCCAAAAATTGCGAAAAATTGGAGAAATCGCAATTTTTGCTAAAATATAACATGACAAAGAACAGCGAAAAATCGCGAGCAACGCAAAAATCGTTAGACTAACGATTTTCTGTAACACACGAAAAATCACAATTTTCGCAATTTTCGCCATTGCGTGCATTTCTGGACATAAGTGGCTAGGCGGGTTACCCCACCTTGAAACGATTACATGGCAAAATTTGACCCCGGCTGAGAGGGTTACCTGGTCTGGCTGACCGGGCTGCCCGCCTTGGCGGGTCACTCCACCTATCATGTAAACGTGATCAAATTAAAACGAGAGATTATATGGACAGGCGGGTTACCCCACCTTAGCGGGTTACCTCACCTACCTGGGGTCGCCCACCTTCATGTAAACGGGGCCTTAGTTATTGCGACGTATTAAAAATTCAGTTTTAGGACAAGTAACAGAGACGTTAACATATTTGACTCTGTTATTACAGGAAAAGCGAATCATACCTGCTGTTGGCAAAGAAAAAGGTTTTTAAAACTGATTTTACATTTTCTATTATATTGCCATCAAGTCCAACACGTTTATCATTGATTAGAACAATAACCTAATGGTTTTAAAAAGTCATCAAATATTACCTTACCATTATTACAAGTCAGTCCATCTGAACTCAACGTAATGCCTTGTGGACAAGCGCACTTCCTTCCTCTTCCTGGAGTCAGCAAACATAAATCACTGCAGTTGCCATTGTTTTCTGTGCAAGGCCCACTTCCATCTACGGCAGAACAACAACAAAAAAACAGATTTTTTTGAGGTGTTTGTCAAACTGACAGATTCACCATCCATGCAAGTTCACAAATACAGAAAAGGGCTTTTATGTTTTTGGATTTGTTAAACTTGTGTTCTGTTGGGTTCAACTATTTTGAAGATGTTCGGCCAATTTTTGTGTTGCGGAGTATGAGGAAAACTGTTTCTCGTTGATTCTATAGATAACTTTTTCAAAACTGACCTTCACAACCTTGGTTGAAAAGGTGGAAAACGACGAGTAGAGTCAGCTGATCTGTTAGCAGAAAATAAGCGTCCAGGAGATTACTCTCTGGAGTAATTATGCCAATGGCATTTAAAAACGTGTAAACTAATTTTAAAACCGGTTCAAACGTCTTTTTTTAGGAAAGTCAACTCTAAATCAATTTAACCGTTTTTGGTAGAAACGGTCGGTCCCATAAAAAGTATATTTATATAACATTCAGGCAGCACCCTCTCACAGTATTGTGCATCTCATTCTGTACGTCATCTGTACTTTTTGTTCCAAAAAAGTTGGAGAGAGATTTAAGGAGGACATGGCCGCGCGGAAATACGATAGTGTTGAAAAAATAATTCCCAGAATGTTCCATTTATTATATAAACACCAGTGAAACACCAAATCATTTCACTTTACTAGTTTTTTGTTTGTGAAAGGGGCGATTTATTATGTAGCCATAGCTGCAACGGTCATCTTTTCACGTACCGCGAAGATAACATGTTATTTTCGCATGTGAAGATACCACGTTTTCGAGCGAAAGCTCACCTGGTATTTCATTGCTGTTCATATAATAAAAGTAAATATATAGGGGAGTAACAGATTGTTGGACAGAACGGCTTCATACAGCTTGTGACACTAAGTACTGCTACTCTTTCTTCAACGGAAAGTACTTTTTAATGGTTACTTAGCAGCAAATCGCGAGTCGCGGGTACCGATACCCGTCTAGAGAATAGACTGTTTGCAGTTGGTTTCTCTCTCAAAACAACTCTTTCTTGCTCAAAACACTCGCAGATAATTACAAGGTAATAGGACAAGTAGGAAAGGGAAAAGTCGTGCAGATATCTTTGAGCGATATTGGCAAGGTTCATCTCCTTCCCTGGAAGAAAATAAAGTACCGCTTTCACACAAAATGTTAAAACCTACCAGTTTGTTGTCTTAATGGATCATACGTCGCAATTCCGACCAAACTGTACTCTGTAAGATCATCTCTAGTTATCACTCGGCTGTTAGAATCTTTGAAATCAAACCACGCTATTCCCTGCCTATTGACGTCAGCCCAGTAAAGGTCATTTTGAAAAATTGCCAGATGGAATGGAAAAAATGCTTGAGATAGATATCCAATCGCTACAAACTGGCCTCCATCGAGGCTCACGGAACCTATGAAGGTGTAGGTATAGAAAATATCTGCCCAGTACACACGGTTTTCGGCATAGTCGATGGCTAGGTACAAGGGCACTCCGTGAAATAACCTGAACAACTCTCGTTGATTTTCACCAGTTAAATCTGCACGCACTATCTTCGGTTGACTGTAATCGTAATCGGACCAAACCAGGTATCTAACAAAAGGTTAAGCAAACGATCAATCATGGGACTTTAAGAGGTGTTAGTGGTAATTTTAAGGACCCGTGTGTTCCTTCCCTACTCTCTACGGAAGGAACACTAAGGCCAGATTCAAGGGAACGGGTTCAGTTGAAGCCCACTTGCCCTCATATCCTTGTGTCCTCAGGAGTTGTTTGAAATAATGTTCAGAGATGTTGTAGGATATGACTTATGCATAAAACTCAGCTTACCCCTTTCCTGGGTGGACTGCAATTCCAACGGGCGATTTAACATTCTCTGTCACTAATGTCTTTCTGGCACTTCCATCTGTTTTTGCCACTTCTATTCTCTCGTAGAGATAATCTGTCCAGTAGATCAACCCACTTTCCCATTCAACAGCAATGGAAAAAACTTCCCCAATGTCTTCTTTCAGAATGACCTTCACCTCTCCAGATGTGAGATTCTTCTTATTTATTGTCCAGGCGTGAGTGTCGCTCCAGTACACTATATTGTTTCTTACATCTATGTCTATTGCTGCACCCTCGGCAATATTGGAAACGACTGTTGTGATGTCTGGATTAGATTGACGAAGTGATTGAAAATCGACACACTTAATGTTGTGGTCGTCGATGAAATAAAGACTAGGACTACCTTGTTCACAGCCATCAGTACCTACACATGTAAAATATAAGCGTAATTGTAAAACCGGTTTTGATTAAATTACCCCCAACTCTTAGTACTTTTGTAACAAGAACGTTTGCACAAGAGAACACAAAGCCCGGAGAGGGGAGAGGTACTCCGGATTTCAAGTGACAGGGATGATCCATGGGGGCAAACAAATCACAACCCTAAAACATCCCTAGGGGCTTCCAACAAAACCCCAAAAATCCCATGCCGAATTTCCGAGCCATAACATTTACAGAAAGCATTAAATGATACAACACGAAAAATAGAAAATTAAGTTCTGAATATCCCAAAAAAAATCCCTTCTTTAATCAAGCTACCCAAAAAATACTTGCCAAACTTTTCCTACCCAAAATCGAAAAACATCGCGGAAAATTTCAAACCCCCCAAACTCCTTCGCACTTGAATTCCGGAGTACTCCCCGGCTAGGACACAAAGCTTCATATGTTCTCTTGCTTGTATATTATTTATTTACCTTGAGCTTCACGCCTTCAGAGTTTCACAAGCCTATCACCAGAGTCAGTGTTACAGACTGCTAGAGCGTCAGACTTAAATAACTAAACAAGGCAGCGATTAGTGAGTTTACTGGGCTGGATTTTAACTCGGTCACCCTAGGTTCAAATTGGCGACTAGCTAGCAGGGATTGTTCTCAGTAATCCCCAGTTCAAACGACAAATAACCAAATGGTTTGGCTCTTGCGAGTTAAAGGGACGGGTTCACGGTTCAGCTCATACTCATTATCAAAATGCTGTTTTTCTGCCGGGACATGCTGTATTGTGCAAGCAATACGATCATGTCATAATGTTGTCAAAGAGCCAATCTGCACACTCCCGGCCCTGGCAGTCACTTCCACTTGATCAACTTATTAATAGTTGCAAACAGGTGTAAATAGTGATCAACCAGGGAATAAATCCTTCGCGTCAACAATGGGTCAACTAAAATAAATTCAACGTTGGTAGTGTTGGCATTATCCACTAATTTTTTTCTGCGTTTTTAGTACTCCTCCATCCTTTTTACGTTTCTCTGAAATACACTCTGAGATCGCTGAGATACATGTGAGGGGGATTATTAACCGATAAGAATAGATAATAAATTGGAGAGTCATTTAATTAACATGCGCTTAACCGTGAACCTGTCCCTGCCTGTCCAAGATATGATTAGAAAGTCATTTCGCATGATTACTAAAGGGTAAAGAAAGAATTGAAGTCTTTTTAAATGCAAAGTAATGAGATGTTATTGTTTATGAATTTCTTTGGTCAAAAGAGGAGGTCTTTTGTTTTCAGTGTTTATGTTTAAGACAGCAACAAATGTTGTTCAAGTTTGCCATTCCTTCATCTAAATCACTGAGTTAAATAGTACTTCATCGATGTCTTGAGGAATAAACCATTTCATCTGTTTAAAGTAATGTTTAGTGGAATTCGTTTGAAAGATGAACCTCGTCAGTAAACTGCGACTTCCGTTGTTACGACTATTTAAAAAGGCGACGTGAATATCGGCGAATATAGCGAGACAAAGCGAAGCTCCTAGCCAATCACAGCGCTCTATTTTCGATAATCATCAATGTAATTATACTAATAGGTCATATGACGTATAAAACTCGTCATATTTATACGTCATGTCATTGTAGACATGGCAACGCGATGGTAGAAAAGAAAAAATTGAATTGTGTAATTAGGCGCCACGATATCGTGTAAACTTAAATAATGAAACATGATTCAGCAGGTGTCTATGGAACTTGGCGAAGCCACGACGAATTAAAAAAAACAGTAGAATAAATACAAGAACACAGTCTAGTGTCATACATGAATAACCGGATAAACTAATACCCGCTATTTCACATCTTCTTTTTCCCTTTTTTTTTATCGAAGGAAAAACCTATTTCGTAACGGAGTGGACGATAAAGACCGGTTCTTTGAATATTTGCCAAGGCAAGTTAAATTCACTGTTAGGAATTGCCTGCGAACTGCTCGAAGAGAAAAAGTTCTTAGAAAATTTCACTCAAGCTGAGTTTTCGGAATAAGGGGAACAGTATTCACTCATCCAAACTATGTTGTTTAGAGGGGATTCTAAATACCGCCGGCTAGAGAGATTAAAATGTTGTCGAACTGCTTCTTTTCACTAAACGCAGACTGAAAACTAAGCGACCTCCTATACAGTACCACTTTTAAAGCATTGTGCTCGACACATCGGTGAATTTGAAAACGATTGAGGCTTTGTAATCATTTCCTTAAGTAGAAAAACGGGGATTTTTTCAACATCGGACAATGTCCTCCATCACTTATACAATCATGCCGGTTGAAAACCATCAATAAAAGTACTCGGGTACTTCGACGTCGGGCAGGGGTTTCTCAACCAAAATTAAAAGTATGCGTATAGCGTTCTCGAATAAGCCTAAAATGCTAATTAAAATTAGAAATGAGAGTATCACAAACCTCGCAAAATCCAGTGACCTGGTCCACTTAATATTAGAACCGCTATCACGCGATAAATGAACCGAGGGTTATACCACATTCTTGTTGTTATTTTTTAACATCAACTTCACCACAGGCTCTGTCGAGAATAAGAAAAGTGTCAAGTTTGTAACAAGTTTGACTTGTCTTTCAGACCAATATAATTCAAACCGTAAAGCAACATAGCGTGTCGTAAACAAGACATGCGTGATGAACAAAAACAGCCCGGAAAACTTTTTTAATATTCTATTTTTTATTTTAAATTTTTATTTACCGTTCAATACGTTGGTACCAAGCTTTTCTTACGTCTATCTAGTCTAGTTGTAGAAATACTCCAGAGGTACTTCTGCATATAATTTGGCTAGCAGCTTTCAAATGCAAGATGTTTCATGGAAAATCAAGTCGGTGATAACTGATGTGCATCATGACAAAAGCTGACCGTTTTTCACAAAATTCAGCCAGATACTTGCTTTTAGAAGCCACGAGGCCGGAAAGCTTCAAGTTTCAAAATCCTGACACATCACACTTTGGATGTGATATCAACTTTTGTAGTCTTCAGTAATTGCAAGAATTGGTCAGTTTATGTCACTGGCTAAACACCTGCTATTTTTACTCGCTAAAGGTATAACAATTGTAACAAAAGGATTGTCATTCTGGCTCTGTTATGCTAAGTAGCTCTCATCTAGTTTGTATGATAATCACGCGCTACACACAAATAAAAACTTTTGAAAGTTGATAAGGCTGTGTTGCCGAAATATAAGTCACTAGTGGCGCTCCTTAACTAGTCTTGAGAAAAAAGGAATCAGATATGAACAAGATGCGTCTTTAAGTGTGTGCACTGTCTGAGAATATACACTCAGTTACGTAAGTGTTTGGGCATCGGTTGTACAAAATGTGCCGGTAGAAAGTACGTCCATACCTGATACCTGCTTCAGTTTGAAATCTAAATCGACTTCAGTTAAAAAGATAAATAAACAACGAAAAATGTGGGACTTACAACTTAAACCTGGCAACACGCACGCATGATTTTGAGATTTTACCTTGTTCTTTTCAAAGGTTAAATTATGATAAAGGGCTTTAATTTCCGCTATTCGTTAGACACTTTATACAGACACTGCACCGTCATGTCATGTCACTGTTTTCCGTGTTTTATATATGCAATATCCCGTTTGCGACTTAACGTATCTTTTTAACTCACTTCTCGTTAGCAGTACCGCTCTACTTATTTACGAAGTACTAACCGATTAGCTGTTTACGTCACTTAGACTTTACGACTCTTCTTCCTTGACGTGATCAGAATCCGCCATGGATAAGATTTTCATACCGCAAGAACTACCTGCAAGTTGTAAACCGAAATCAATAGTCATACAGGACTAGCTAGGAATGAAGTTGGCCCACGGAGAAACATGCAGCTAGCAAAGAGGTAACTAACCAGGTCTAACCATCAGGCACCCGAGAGGTCATTAGCTTCAGTACTTGGGATAATTAATTCTCACACTTAGTTAATATTCAGTAAACAGACTTGCAAACAAAGAATATAAATACTGTAAGACGAATCTGGCTGATTACGTAATTAAATTACACAGCCTCGAGGGTCCATTTATTGGTTCAGTCCTCTCTCTAACTAGGAAACACTCTTGTCCTCCACTCTGACCAATTCAAAAGGTTATAGAAGATATTACACTTCTCTAAGGGTCTGGACGACCAGCTCCCGCACCCCCGTCCCCTTATCTCAGGGTCTGGATATCCGGCACTGTAAAATACCTCAACTGAATTTCGATGATACGTTGTTCGTTTTAGTTTGTGAATCTTTAGACGTAATGTGTATAATGTTAAATTAAACATCAATGAAGGAAACTTGAATATAAGTGTTTCCTTCCTGACTGGCTTGCATGGTTGCGACGCTTCTCGCCTTCAGCAAAAAAGGTATTGTCAAGTACTGTTGACTGTTGCTATGGATACGCTTTCCCTTTCTTGTTATTTTATTACAAAGCGATCGATTTCATTTTGACGTCAATCGATAAAACTACCGAATACGCATGCAAGCGTGACAAAATAACTCTACTGTTTTCCTTACTACCATATCGATGTCGTTAAAGTGGTGTTTATAACCTTTTAATGTGTCTTAAACGAAGTAGGTGCAATCAAATTGATTCGAAGGTGCGTTCGATTCCACATGAAACGTGTAGGTAAGTTTAGACAGGATTGAACTCCGACTTATTTACTGATACATTTGTTGTCAAACAAAGGATTGATTTAGTAAGGTAGGACACAGCTTGAGTTGGCAACAAATCGCTTTACGTTAACGTTAGGTAGTTGATTTCTAAGATTCGATAATATCTTCTACTTTTTTGAATTCGGTTCAACGGTCCTTTGAGTTCATAGAAGCGCTGTCTATCTGTAAAAAGCTGTCCATGAAGTAAACTGGTTACGTTGTGTCACTCAAGTTCTTTGATCTCTGATCTAGAAGTCAGTGATGTTATTAGGCGACACTGGCATGACTCCTGTTGCTTTTAGCATGTTACAGTTGATTAAATGACTGATAAAGATCATTGCCCCCGCAGGGTTCCGGCCCAGAGGCCGGAACCCGAGGAGGCACCCTAGTGTCCCCCGCGTAAAGGAAAAGTATCGTATTGTATTGTTAGTATGCGAAAATTTTCTCGATTTGAAGAAACTAGGCGCGCACGGTGGTCCCGGTTAATTTTCAGCATGTGCGCCTAACGAGTCGCATTCGCCGAATTGTGTCCAAGTGGCTGTCCAAGTGGCTACAAATCCTCGCCCAGGAAGATTTTCCACCGAAACTCCCCTGGAGTGAGAACGCCGACTTCAAATTCAGCGTGAACAACGAAGGAGAAGACGTCATCAAGAAACCGCGGAGCAGAAGGAACATCGATTAGCACAGCGAAGGCAACGCCGACAACAACAGACAGAGGAAAAGGAGATTGGAATCAGAGGAATTATGATCGTTTTACACTGTCGAAAACCCAGATTTCTTACTTTGCCGGTTTCCCTGCAGACATATAGATCAAAGTCTGCAAAGTTTCAGCTCTGTATTACGGCCCGAAGAATAATAATTTTCAGGCGAACTGCACCGGGCCATATTTGTTTTTTGTTTTTGTCTTTTTCTGAATCCGGACGCCGAAATAATGCTAAATCTGCTTTTCAAGACACTGTTAACAATAACACCACATAATACGCAAAAAAAAGAAGAAGAAAAGAAAGAACAACGTATGGACCTTTAAGACGATATTCGCGGTTGGTCACCCATCCAGTTTATAACCCCGACCGACAGGGCTTAACTTGAACCGAGTATTGCGACATACGTATTTCTATATAGAAGCTATTCAGCGGTACTGCAATTGTTTGGTATTAAAGAACTCGATTTGTCAGACACAAATCAGCAACGTTGATCGACAAACTCGATTCAAACCACATCAGGAATAGCTCAAATTTTTCAAAACCAAGTCAAAGACAAGAAAGGTGCTAACGTGAAATAACCGGGGTTTTGTTCTATATTAAGGTATTCAGGATTTAATAAACAGTGGTCCATGTGTTTTTAGGGTTAGTTTATTGCGAAATCCCGATTATTTTATTTGATACAAGGACATGCCAGAGAAACTTGAAAGAGTGGTCCATGATGTTTTTGTAGGGTTTGTTTATGGGGAAATCATTTATATCAGTTGCGTTCAAGAACTCAACACTCGAGGCCCAAGCATTCGTTCCACACATTAGTTATAGGACATTTATATTATTAGTTACAAATAAATAATTAAAGATGGTTTTGTTGTTTAACACGCGTTCTATTACATTTGCAGTGTTGGTTGAACTCATTATGTCATGTATAAAAAACAATTGTCCATCCTAAGCATGACGTATGAGGATTTTCATTAAGTGTAATAATTCAGAAACACAAAACAAAACAAAAGAATTACACTCAGAAATTCTAATACGAAAACTGCATTTCAAAGGTTCATGGCAAATACATGGACAACCACAAGGAGTCTTCATTCGGGTTTTAAAAGGTCGGGGGCAGATTTAGTGACAACTATGACTAGTTTACTTGACTCAAAAACGTATGCCTTGAGAATAGTCAATGCCAATAAGCGTCTAGCAACTGGCACCCATCCCCGGGGGGGGGGGGGGGTGTACTCAACAAATGTCTCCGCGCCGAAGTCCAGCCCCTTACCCTTTTATATAACATTTTTCATAAAGAAGTTCCCCTTTTGTATACCTTCTATTAACAAATGGTACCCCTTTCACATATCTTGTTTAGAACTTTCCATCCCTTTTAACTGCTGTAAATGCTGTGTCTTAAATAGGAATCAATCACAAAAATAGAACATTTTCACGACTTTTTAAAGCCATAAAATTCATCTGTTAGCCCTTTTGGGCCCTTTTATAGACCCAAATGACAGATTTCCCTACCCTTAGCTTTTATGTACTTCAACAAGTAAAATCCCTACCCTTTCATACACCTCACGCCTGAAAAAGGTACCCCTTTTGGGCAGAGCCTCCCCATATAGGCCATTATAGAGAGCACCCCCTGGGCACTCATCAGAGAAGTGAACTTGAGTGCAAGCCAATTTTTGACACCTTTAAACCACTAAAAGGGAAATGACACGAGATTTTTTCACTGCTTTCCAATCAGAGAGTACTCAGGATTAAAGAAGTTATCTTCATCATTTTGCAGACATTAATTCTACCAATCGAGTGTTGTTATGATGATGCCTTATACTTATGCCATCTTGTATGTCTTACTGGCTGCACCCTTTTTGTATTTGATCTGCAAAGGTAAGTATTCTCTAGTGATAAATAGAGTTCTCCCCATGAAAGGTACCATAGATCCTCTATTAAGCCCTGTGGGGGCTTATTTATTTCCATTTGAGGGGGAGCTTATTTAATTTAGAAAAGACAATGGTATCAGTTCCCCATAAATAACTAGAGCACAAAGTGGAAAAACTCAAGTACAAGAAGGTTGGAGGTCATGCAGCCGAGGATCAGAATCAAATCCGAACTTACAGTTGGTAAATAAACCATCCCGGATCAGTCCACCCAAAGTTTTACAGTTGTGATTGATTAATACAGTCTATCATTTATTAATGAAGTCAAATGATTTGGGGAGAGGGGGGCTTTATAGACAGGGGGAGTCTATTAACTTTCTTGCCCTGAAAAGGGGAGGCTTAATAGAGGCAGTCCCAGACAGTTTGGGATTCTGGGTTCCATGCTGTGAGTTACAGATTCCAGATTCCAGCACACCTACTCCGACTACCCATTTCCCTTAATCACCCAGTCTAAAAACAACAAATTAAAGGGTTGTGAATACAGCTGACTCTTTACTGAGGTCTGATCAGCTCACTTCATCCTGCTAACCACACCATGATCAGTTTACCAGACCATGTGGTCCCTAGATCGTTCCCAGACCCTTTGCAGGCAATACCACTATGTCTAGTGTAGGTCCTCACCTCAATGGTACTTGAAGTCCGGGGCTGGGTTACTTGGGTTAATTTTTGCTGTATATGTGCTGCTGGACTATCAGAATCCCCACCTCATTATAGTCTATTCTCTGGCCAAATTATAGACCCCATCTTAGTCACTTTAGGAAAAAAAGTAATTTTTGCCATCCCATCTTAGTCACTTTCTGTTTATGCATCTACTATATAAAGCCTTTTAACTAGGTTATCCTGAAATGATCTGACACCCATTTGTTAAACTTACAGTGGTATAAATCTTTCTATTTTTAAATCCCTAAATACCTGAATTTTCAGATACCCAAAATCCTAAAAATGTGCGACCCCATTCTAGTAACTCTTGTAAAAATGCAACTTCATAATAGTCAATACAGTCGTGAAAATGGAGACCCCATCCAACGTCACATACCCACCCAGCTCCGGGACTTGAAGGATATGATAACTCCTCAGTTTAGAAAATTGATTCTTCTTTTCCTGTCTTTGCAGGAAGTGCGGTATGTTATAAATGCGACTCTAAATCTAACGCCGCCTGTTTCCCTGAATCGCTCAGTGGAGTGGCAAACACCACTTGTTCTAGAGATCACGCCTTTTGTGCTGTTTACAAGAAAGAACCACCTGGAAATAGTTCCCTTCATCAGTATACAAGATACTGCGCGTCCGAGTGTAGGAGGTTTAATACGACATATACGATAGGAAAATATCAAAAGACAAAACATTGCATACTGTGCTGTGATGGCGACTTGTGTAATAACTACCTTATAGACCCTTGCAATCCTAAATCCAAAGTAGGACAAGTGGAATGCGGGGCATTAATTATTGTACTTATCACCGTTATAGCACTTTATACTTAAGCGGCGAAGGTAGATTCGTGGTTCGATAGTTTAACTTTTCCAAACTTTACGGTGGGCAAAATTCTGCCAACCACTTTCTTGAGCAATAGACCTTATTCACCCTGCTCGCCTTCTTTGCACGCGCTTTAGGACCGTTGATCTATAGAAGCAATGCCGTGTGGTTTCTCAGGGGAGCAAACAAGTGAAGAAATTTGCCAATGCAAGAAATCTCGGTCGAATTTGTTAATTATAGACAACAGAAAATGAAGAACTATTGATCTTAAAGACGATAGTGGCCAAATGTGGGTGGAAGTGATCATTGTTACTTCTTTGAATGCAGTAGCGACCAAAGCAGTGGCAAAGATTTCCTCCCAGCAAACAATAATTACGTGGACTTAATGCACCTATCAATGTTAAGCCCCAGGGTGGGGGGGGGGGGGGGGGGGGCAGGCAGACCCAGGGGAATTTGACATTTTAATGGCAGCCAGAGTCAAATTCCCCACCCCCAGGCACCTACTAAATGTCAATTTCCCGCCTCTGGGATAACTTTTTCTAACAGAGTTAGGACTTAATAATTGACAGGTTGGAAAGGATATGTCTTTTACAACCTCACATAGAAACAGAAACAGAAGGAACGAGGACTCTTCTATTTATAAACATTCGATCATACAATGAAAGAAGTGATGGTTCATATATACCGAAAAATAAAACAGATTTCCTCAAAATTCTTTCGCTCATGTTGTCTTGTTACTTTCAAGAAAAGCAGAGGTCATTTACCTCTGGTGACTTTTGGGATCTGGGTATTACCAAGATGGCAGGTCACTCATTTCCAGTTTCTCTCGGTCTTCCAAGATGGCGGCCATGTCAAATTCCCGACCCTGGGGAAGGCACGCTCAGTCAATTTCCCGTGGGTAGCCCGCCCCCCCCCCCCCCCCCCCCCCCACCCTGGGGCTTAACATCTTAATGCGCGTGCAAAGGGTATCGTGAATAAAGTCTATTAGATGCATAACAGAGGCAACCGCGACTTTTCGTACGCGATGTTTCTTGCATAAGTGACCCAAGCATAGCATTTGAAAACCCTCAATCAGGGTAATCAATGCCTCAATGAAGTGTAAATATTGTTGCTTGGTGTTGTTCGACGGACAGCGCGATTTGAGCGGTTTAACATTGTCTAAACCTATCCCTCACTTGACAGTGTAGTTGTTGTGGTTCAGTTTTATCCTTTGTTCAAATTTTATTTCCCTTTTTCCCGTATTTCATCATGCCGTCGTCAAGGAAATTTTCAAAAATAGATCATAGTTTTCACCGAAATAGTTCGACGTTATCACAACGTCTTCATCAGTTTAATCATGTGTTTAATGTTCTATTCAACTAACGGTCACGTGATGGTCGTAAATCATCAATCATGTGACCATTTTAGCGCGCGGTGTTAACTATTGTCCTTAACTCTTGGATGCGATGCCTAGTGCCTCCTTAACTTCTTGTCAACCTCGTCTCCAGTGCTTTTCCCTGAAAAAATGGGAGGGGCGGGAAAAGGGAAAAATACTGGAGATGTGGTTGAACTCCTTGTGATCCTTTGATATCGTCAGTCACTATCATACATTACCATTCCAGTCTTTAATAATTTGTCAGTGAAACTTGGATTCTGGATTCCAAAGCCCAGGATTTCGGACTCCATGAGCAAAGTTTTTTCCGTATTCCGAAAACCGGAGTCCCTTAGATGGCACAAACCCGTACTATTAAACCACGACATTGTCATTGCTATAACGTTATTTCCTTGGATTACCTGTGTTGTTGTGTTTTCTTCATATGTCGCTTACGACATTTCGGACATTTGAGAGTGCAAGTCGTGAAAGTGGACTATTTTATCTATGTTGTATTTTATTCTTTACTTGTATCGTATTTAATCGTCCATGTAAATTTCTCATCTGTATGATATGAAATACCGGAGTGAGTTCAATAAATTATCTTGTCTTGGCTTGACATCAACCAAGATAATGCGGGTCAGCACTCGTTAACATCCGTCGAAAGGCCCTTGGACACCTTATGAAGTTTACACAAGGTAGATTAAAGTACACATAGCATCAACCCCAACCCAAAAAAGGAACCTAACCAGTTTCGAAACAGTGCTTAACCCTAATCAGTAATAAAAGTTAGTGCTTAACCCTAATCTGTAAAACGCAGTGCTTAACGGGCTAATCCAAAACGATAAGGAATACTACGTTGTGTAAACTTCATAAGGTGTCCAAGGGCCTTTCGACAGGTGTTAAAAAGTGCTGACCGATAATGCGAGCTACTGCTAAGCAGGTAAAAAAATTACACCGTTAAGACTTTGCGCGCGAGGTATGACGTCACAAATGACTGATTTTCGAGAAACCTAGCAACTCGTCAACGCTAAAGAAAATGGAGATTAGTAATTTGGGTCCGGCTTCCGGATAGAGCCCTTTATCGACGCTCTCAAGTGTAAGACAGCCTTTATTTTTCTCTTATTGAGCAAGTTTAAGTAGGGTACTTTCGAGTTAAGAAAACTGGGCAGTAGTTAGTTATAAACGAACTTATAGATAAAAACGTGGGACTGAACCTTGCCTTGCATTTGCAGTGATGAATAATAATATCCGAACTTGAAGAACAGGTGTTAATCCCTCTGATTTTTGCTTAAAAAAATAGACAGAATTTTATTACAAATATCTTTTTTCTTTCGCTGAAAGTAAGAAATCTTTACATCCATCGAGTACAAAAAATACTGGGTTCGTTTTGAATTTGTTTTGTTGTATTTGATCAGCGCAGTTGTTTGCCAGGTGACTATATCTGCATATTTAAATTCAGGGCTGATTTCTTGTTTATTTACACGAGTGTCGCTTCATTTTAGTGAAAATCGTATTATAAATTGCCGGCGATTTTAAAGTTTTTTTTCGAGTGGCGAAACAGAAATTTTACACAAATTTACACACATTTACTTTTCGGTCTCAAGGTGTCAGGCATTCAAAACACTTCCCAGTATTTCGATATTGCACGCTCCAGTATGAAAACAGTTTTTGTAGAACTCGTTTTTAAACACGTACCAAGGCCAAAACCTTTAGATCGCACTACGAAAATTCCAACCATGTCACAAATTTGAAGGAAGCTTTTTGCTTCGTATATTTAAGATGGCCGTCGCTTTCGCACGTTGAGAACGTACCTGAGTATTCTTGCACTTGTTTCTTGTTGTCCGTTGCAGTTTCTGGTTTGATAAAAGACACAGTTCAACATGGGGGAAAACTGTTGTCCCCGACTACTTACGATTTATGATTTCATTTTTTCTTACTTCAGGGAAAAGACTAAGATGAAAACCGGCATGTATCAAACCTTTTTTGCGCGATCTCCAGTTGTATTTAAATGCTATTGATGAGTCCTTCGCTTGGTAGACTGCTTTGTCTCGTGGTTATTGTAGATTTACTTCAGACCGAAGGTACGTCATCGATCCTAAACCACCTGGACCATGCACTTTCTTTCGAAAGGCCTTTAATTAAAGAACAGATGGTATAAATTTTCTTTGGATTCAGTTTCCATTGATGTCCTGGTTTCTATTTTAAAGAGTGGAAGTCGTTTTTTCACCACTTTTTTGATCTTAATCACTTCATTCCTATCTACCCTAACAAAAGGAACATATCTTAATACCGTTTAACGAATATGATAATTCAAATTATTTACCGATTCCAAAAGAAAGCTTTTGTATTTTCTATTCCATGCGCATTGTCTCATTGGAGTAGCACATGAGCCAAGATTTTCTGTAAAAGAATTATCGAGGTGGGTTACCGTAAAATTCTGAAAATAAGCCCCTCCAAATATAAGTCCCCCGGGGGCTTGTACTTGGAAAATTGCCCTCAAATACAAAGTAAAACAAAGCGAAAACAAAATTTCCTTCCAACAATATGGCTAGCCCAATCAGTTTTGAAACGCACATTTCCCTCCGTAGATAAACCCCTCAGAATATAAGCCCCTCCAAAAATAAACCCCTCAAAAAGGGCCTTTGAAAAATATAAGCCCCGGGGATTATTTTCGGAATTTTAGGGTAACTGACCTTAAGCATAAACTAAACGTATTTTAATGACAGAGTGAAGATTTTGCTTTTGAGACATATTACTCAGAGCTTTCAGAACCCATCCGGATCCCCTCATCAGTGATGACGGTTTGTAGTTACTCGTTTGATCTCGAGGCTGCAATAAATTGTGGGAAGGTGGTAGCCCTGATCACGGTTATTTTTACGCTGGCCCAGTCGATGGACTCCGTTGTATAAAATATGTATCTTATATAGTGGAGGGGGACAGGGGGCCGGGAAGGGTACGGGGGACGGGAGAAGAAAGGGCGGGAGGCGGAATCTCTACGATGGCGGGAAGCGGGAGAGAAATTCAAAAAGGCAGTCAAAGAAACGAACCCAACAACGTTTCGTGACTTTCATTTAACGTTTTCCGAGGCTTAAAGCAAAATTTTATACACGAGAAAGGTCAAAAAACGAAAATTCGTGCTCGGGATAAAAAAAAACGGCATTATTTCCTGTGAAATTGGAAACCTTTCCAAGTCGCTTACATTACAGGACATGAATGAGATAGCATGAAAGATGTAAATGTTGTCGACTGTGTCACTCGTGTCAGTGTCTCGTCTGTCTTGCTAGCTGTCGAAATTCTCCGCAAGGACGACAAAGCGAGTCAGGTCAAATGTCGTCAAAGACCATTTTGATTGGTCTTTCGGTTTGGTGGGGAAAAATCCGTCCATGGAAGACCTTCCTGGGAGCTCGCTCCTTACGACTGTAGTTCACAAAACACTGTAATGAAGATTTTGCCGCGTGGTGTAAACTTGTGTCGAAGGAATGCCGCTTCAATGATCTCGCTGGAAAGTGCGGAGTGGTTCGATTTACAACACAATTATTTTTTTTATTTTGGACAAGGCCAAAGCACTCCCTATTAGAATCTGAATAGGGAGTCAAACAGCGTGATTTACATGATAACGGAAGAACCACAATAAAGGGCGGAAGGCGGGAGAACGGGGTACGGGAAGCGGGAGATTGTGACCCCCCTGTCCCCCCCCCCCCCCTCACTATATAACGGATTCACTTTTCTCCTGTTATTTGCCAGGGAAAGCAGAAGCACTTTTTATAGCGAACGGAAAAGGAATTTTAATTTTTCCATAATTTCCGACTCTCTCGTAGGTGGTATTGTATGCCATTACTGCAACTCTAAAGAAGGAGAATGCAGCACGAACTCTTTGTACGGAACGAGAGATTACTCATGCGGCGGAGATTACCATCACTGTGCTTTGTACAGGAAGGTTTTGCCCAATGGAACTACCGCACAAGTCGTCAGAAGTTGCGAAAGAGATTGCAACAGACCCGTTATCAGATGGACAGTCGGCAAATACCAGAAAACGTCTCACTGCAAACTGTGTTGTGACAGCGACTTCTGCAACGGTCAGCTTAAGGATCCTTGTAGCAATTCGATTCGCTTGACCAGTAAAGAATTTTTAGTCATTCTATTGCTCATTTTAGGACTGTGTGCGTGATACAGTGACATTCATTTAAAAGGGGCTCAACAGTTCTATATTTGACACAAAACTATCAACTTTTAAGGGTCTCATAACCGCTGAATACAAACATTAACGTGACATTCCTACAGGGTTAGCCTCGAAATATAGTAAAATATTCACAAATTCGGGGAAATAATTATAGAGTGTTTTCACTCACGTGGTTAGCATCTATATGCAAATTTATCGGAACAAAGGAGGCGTTTGCATAAGAAAAGAGTTAAACTCCCACCGGATTTGCTTGGGACACCAACATGGCCGCCGTTTCGTTGTCTTGGACACCAATATGGCCGCCGTTACGTCGTGCGAAAACACTCTATAAGTGTTTGAAATTTGACAATAGACAACAATAGACAGAGTAATAAACAGGTCTTCTTCTCGTTAAAATTTGTGATTATATATCTTTACTTCAGATAGAGGCTAAGCCTGTAAAAAATGCGCCTTCAATTCTTTTATTCAGCGGTCATAGCGAACTCGAACCTGGACGAACCTGGACTATTATACTACTTCGAATATAAATTTAAATGCAGATGAAAAAGACAACAATAACAAAAGGTACTAAACGGCTTTCAAAGTTACTAATTATGATTATACTAACTGATTATTCGTGGAAGAAGAGAACATTAACAATAAACAATGCGAAAGGCTAAACAGAGACAGAAAGCGAAAAACCCGGAAAGAAGAGCTTGTTAATGGGAGTATCCAATTCTCAGTAAACTACTAAGGCTGACGAAACAACTCTCAACATTGTTGCGCCAACAATGTTGGGAGTTGTTGCGTCCGTGTTGGCAGTGGTGTGCAAACGGATGCAACAACTCCCAACAATGTTGAGACCTGCAGTGCATCGTGGGAATAATACAACCTGCGTGGCCCCACTGAACAATGTTGGAAGAGCTGTGCAAACGGATCCAACATTGTTGCGCTGCGCTTCGGCGATCACGGAACAAAAAAGATGTTTGGAGTTGTTGGCTGAAAAGTTTGACCGGTTTCAAACTTTGCGCAACAACATGCAACAGGGTGTGCAAACGGACGCAACTTGTAACCGTCCGACAATGTTGGGAGTTGTTGGTCAACAATGTTGCGTTCGTTTGCATGCAGCTTAGTTGTTTGGTCAAGAACAATTAACTACTATTTTTAGGCCAATTCTCAGTTAACTACTAGTTTTGGTTAGCTATCAACTTTCACTTTCCTACAGCGAATATTATTCCGACATAACCCGAATTTTCTTTACTGCAGTACGTCAATCACTTTCGGGGGGTAGGCCCTACTAAAATCAAGGTGTAAACTTACATGAATTCACATAAACTCCGCCACTAGTACAATTTTTAAGTAACTGAAAATATAGAAATTAAAAGAACGTTACTATCTAACCGAAGTATTAAACATGGGTAAGCGATAGCTACTGAGACCCCTATTAACCGATTTTTGCTGTAAGTACAAATTAGATTAAGTCGTATAACCATCAACGTGCATCCAGTCGCCCCAGTCATGATCTCCTACTCATCTTCGCGCCTTGGTCATGCATGTCCCACCATAAACTACTTCAAAGTAACCTTCTTCGTCACTCTCATTATCTGAATCAGTTTCGTACTTAACTGTTTGCTGTATGTCCTGTATCTTGTCTTGGTCCAAGTTTCAATCCACTTTCAATCCTTGCAATCCATTGAAACAGACGACGGGAAACAACATCAATGCCACAATATAGTCTTGAGAAACAAAAATGGACCAATGTTTTTGGAATTCAATTGATGCCAAAAAAAGTTTGAGCTTTTTAAAAAGATAGCAAATAGCATAACATAGTCCCGTGACGCTGGTGGTAAAGATTCCGCGTTATCTTGAGTTGATTCGCTTCTTATAGTTCGTTGTCAAACAGGTCGAAAGTTCTCTATCCAGTCCAAAGTTACCTTTTTCGCGTATTCCAAGAACGTCATAAAGATATCTAAGGGTTTTAAGAAATGAAACTGTTTCAGAAAGATCGGTTTAAACACGAGCTTTGTAGTCTCAATAGTTGAAACTGCAATATCAGTTACAAAAATGATTCTCGTAAGTACAAATTCCATGTACTTAAAAGAAAGATGCTGATTTCTTTGAGCCATCAGAACTTCTTTTTGGCCAGGTCCAATGCTAAGAGTCACAGCGGTTTTCTTTGGTTAGTAATGTTTAAATTTACGATTCTTTGTGTCCGTCAAAACAGTACTTTCCTTTCCGAAGACAGAAATCTTGTTAATTTTGGAGGACGAGTTATTCATTGAGTTGTCTACAACCAGCTCTATGACTGACGCTTTTTGTTTGCCGGGTACTGCCCTGGTGCCGTTTTGCCTAAATACAGTAATATCAGTTAATGTGTCACCAGGTCATCAGCGGGACAGAAAAAATAAAAAGATAGCATTTCTGTTTCCAAAAATCTGTTGCTTTTCATTAACATCAACGATCGTATTAAAAGAATCTCATTTAACAGTTAACTTTTCATTTCTTAGTTAAGATACTAGTTTTTTGTCTACAATTTTGATGATACAGAAATAATCCGAGAAAATGCTTTAGACCAAAATTTTGATTCAAATTCACCCGAGTAAATGCTAATCGGCTTTCGACGAGCTGGGCCCTGAAGGATTCTGTGAGGTTTTTCATAGGATCTTATACAACAATCATTGTGACGTCATTGATGCAATTAACATACATTTTAAAAAGCAGTAAAGAAAAAAAACAAAGCATACTGTCGTTTTAATTCCAAAAATTTTCCGTGCTGCTTGAAACTGAAGAACCTAGCGATTGGATGAACGATACGAAGCGTAACTTGACTTTGCTATGACATTAAACGAGAACCAAAGACCGACAGAAGAGTCTCTTATATATAACACGGTAAGTTTATTTTTTACGATACTGTTTGAATGGCCCTTGTCAACTGCCTTGTTTTAAATATGATTGAATGACATGGTTAATAACTTGAAGAAAGCTATTGAATAGATATACTCCAAAGAAAATGACAGGACCCCGGCATGATAAATTCGTGTAAATTATCTTGCTTCAAAATTTAAGCCAATCTTAAATCATAATTTTTAAAACCTCACAACTGTTTGAATGATAGTTATATAACAATTATTTCGTGTCTTTTATTTTTGTTTAGTATTCTTATGTTTTCATCTAAAGAAAAGGGACGAAAGAAATAAATTTTTACTCTTGGTAGACGGTCGATATTCCCTGTCAAAAAATACGTGAGCGAATTAATAGCTCATACTCTAAAGAGTTCGCTCTAGATGCATTTTTGATACAATAATTATGCCAACGTAATTTAATTCGGCGCACTTTCAAATATATTTGAGGTTGGCTCTGAAAAGCTGTTGGGACTGTGACAACATAAAACCGTAAACCGTACATTATAAACTGACGTAGCAAAATAATTCGTAGCAGAATTCTGCTTTTCAAATAATCTTTTAAAGAAACGCAGTAGCATAATGGCGTTCAAAATATCAAAAATTGTAAATAAAGCTGCGGGAGGTCACCACTTAATTAATATATCGCAATCGAGACTTTCATAGGAGACATCAATGTTTACAAACATCGTTTTCTTTATTCAAATTTGTTAGAAGTGAAACGAAACAAAAACCTTTGTTTCAAGAACCAATGCGCTTCTGGTAGGCACATTAATATCCATAGATGTCGTCAGCGTGAGCACCGTTATTGTTACCGGACCCTTGTTATCACCATCATCAATATTTTCATCTACATCATCATCAGCTTCAGTATCATAGTCTCATAATATCCGACTGTTGTAGCAACGTATAGCAACGTATAGCGGCGCGCCAAGGGTGAATGGGCATGAAAGAATGATACAATATACTTATTTATTCTCCCAATTGGATTTTTGAGAATTAATTTACAAGATTATTTACTAAGTCAAGAGAGAATGAGCTAAGAGAGCGAATCCCTGTGCCCCATGAAAATTTTTTTAAATCTATTTAAGGTTCGCGCGCGTGCCCCGGGCCCCGGGGCTTATTTTCGGAATTTTACGGTATTTAGACGCCCTGAAACGGAAGGCACACTGTACGGCGGAGGTTCGAAACTGAGGAAGGCTAAGTTGACTGTTCTGTCTAGTGTAATACGAGTGAGTTTCTGAGCGTGTTACAAACTTAGTACTTAAGTAGCTAGGCATTAGACCATTAAGACATAAATGTCTTTTAAATGTCTTTAAAAAGATCATAGTACTGTTACATTACGTAAGGGTAGTAGCTCTTCGATGGTGAGCCAACCAAGTTCATGTAAGACTGGTTTAATGGGATCAAACGCGTTTGTGTTAGTAAGTATTCGGTTGGCAAAGTTTTGCAGAAGTTTTAGTAAAATATGGATGTTTTCTTTAGAGGTTCCAGACCATACAGTCGAGCAATAGAACAGTTTGCTAAATACTAGGGAATTTAGAATTTGTACAGTATATCTTTAAAGAACAAGTGTCGTACCCTATTAATTTGAAGCAATGTTGACAAAAGGGAGGAGGTTAATCGAGGCCGTAGGCCGAGGCGGATAACACCCTCCGAGATCTCTATAATTCTTCATATGATGCGAAAGTCGAATTCAATAACTGTTTTATCATTCATTCAAAATAATTCCTAGTTTAAAAACATATCTAAAACATGCTTACCTCCATAGTGTACCTTTAGGTTTGTCCAGCTCCGCAAATGCCGTAAAATCCCGAAAATAAGCCTCTCCATGTAAAAGCCCCTCCAAATATAAGCCCCCCCCGGGGTTTGTACTTGGAAATCGCCCTCAAATACAAAGTAAAACAAAGCAAAAACAGTAAATTTCCTTCTAACTATAAGGCTAACCCAATCGATTTTGAAACGCAAATTTCCCTCCGTAGATAAGCCCCTCCAAGAATAAGCCCCTTAAAAAGGGCCTTTGAAAAATATAAGCCCCGGGGCTTATTTTCGGAATTTTACGGTATTCCCCAAATCGTAGATGTCACCCTCCGAGTTGTCTTTATGCTGTTTTTGTCATGTTTTTAGCTATTAATTCGCCGAGTTCCAGCTGTAGTTCTTACTCTTGAAACGAGCTAAATGTCGGCCATTTTTTTTCACAACTAAAACAACTCAAACTCGTCCCCAGTTCTTCTCGGTTAACGGTGCCTTAAGCTGTAGCGGGCTGCATTTTTGACGTCATTTCCTAGTTAAATACAAAATGTTTCCAAATTTGGTCATCAGTAACTGGTTATGGTGAATTATGGGTGTGCTTTTAGCCGATCAGAATTGGGGAAATATTTTGAATGAACAATAAAGTCACTTAACTGTGACTTAAGGTCTTGACCAAGATAAGACTTGGAGATAAGTTGCTTCACCCCAAACAGGGCAAACTTGGGTTTTTCAGGATTGATCAAAAGGTGGTTAGCCCTACACCACTATGAAACATGTTTGAGATCCTCAGCAACTTGGCGTAGACACGAATCAATTTTCTTTGACGCCAACGAGAAATATATCTTAGTGTCATCAACATAAGATTTGATGTTACTAAACTTCATCATTCATGTACAGACTAAAGAACGTTGGGCCGAGAATAGAGCCCTGAGGTACGCCATGTGTAATAGTGAGTTGTTCTGACAATGAAGTTGCAAGACGAGTGGACTGTTGTCTGTTTGAAAGATAACTTTCGAACCAAAGAAGGGCTTTGTTGGCGGTACCCAGATTTTGAAAGCACCATTGCCGTAATTTACTTTGTATCCATGGCACTGAAGGTGTGATCGCTTACTAGCAATAGCTCAAAGTTTCTGTCGAGTGGTGCTTCCGGTTTTCACTTTGGTGACAGCAGTTGTTAAGTAGTTGTTAAATTGACCTAGGGCGATTCTTTCGGCTACTCAGGAAAGCACAGGTAGAAGAGAAATAGTCCGATTATCATTTGGTATTTCGTGATACCCATCTTTAAAATGAGGGACTACTTCACCATGCCAGATACCGTAAAATTCCGAAAACAGGCCCCGGGGCTTATATTTTTCAAAGGCCTTTTTGAGGGGCTTAGTTTTTCGGGGGGGGCTTATATACAGAGGGCCTTTGCGTTTCGAAATCGATCGGGCTAGCCTTATAGTTAGAAGTAAATTTACCGTAAGTAAATGAACCGTCATCAGGGCTACCACCTTCCCCCAATTTATTGCAGCCTCGTGATCAAACGAGCAACTACAAACCGTCATCACTGATGAGGGGATCCGGATGGGTTCTGAAAGCTCTGAGTAATATGTCTCAAAAGCAAAATCTTCACTCTGTCATTAAAATACGTTTAGCTTATACTTAATGTCAGTTACCCTAAAATTCCGAAAATAAGCCCTGGGGCTTATATTTTGCAAATGCCTTTTTTTAGGGGTTTATTTTTGGAAGGGCTTATATTCTGAGGGGCTTATCTACGGAGGGAAATGTGCGTTTCAAAACTGATTGGGCTAGCCTTATTGTTGGAAGGAAATTTTGTTTTCGCTTTCTTACTTTGTATTTGCGGGCAATTTTCCAAATACAAGCCCTGGGGGGGGGGGGGGGGGGGGCTATTTGGAAAATATTTGGAAGGGCGATTTAACAGAGGATATTTTGCGTTACAAGTTTGGGGGGCTTATACCTGGAGCGGCTTATTTTCGAAATTTTACGGTAATCTGATAATCTTTATTGGGGACCGGGATTGGGGATGTCACCTTCACTTAAATCACTCCTTTACAGGAGGAGAACTAAAATCACTAATAAAAAGAAACAGTTAAAGGCCCGGTTCAGACGCCGAACTTTTCATGAGCCGAACCTAATACATTGAATTAGGTACATGAAAAGTTCGGCGTCCGAATCAATCAGGAACGCCTGTTTCAATTTGGAACGGCTCAGCCGTTCTTTTCGCCTTGCCCGGCCGGGAATTTCGCCTTTGGAGCGACTTTGGAACGGCTTTGGTTCAGACGCCGAACTTTTCATGTACCGAACCTAATGCATAAATTATTATAACGTATTTTGTAAGTAGTTTGACGTAAATGAGCATTTTTCTCTTTTTGAATTTAGTTCGGCTGGAATTAAGATCGGCGTCTGAATCAATTCAGCCGGTCTAAATAATTTGGGTCGGCCTTAATTCGAATTAGGTTCGGCTCATGAAAAGTTCGGCGTCTGAACCGGGCCTTATTAGTTACAAGTTAAAAGATGAAAACAAATTACATGATAAAAGTCTTAAAAATTGGGAAAAGGTCTAAAAAAATGAGACGTACATCAATAAATTAAAACCAAGAGTCTAAAAACATACATTCAATAACATACAAGTAGGTTTTCGGTAAGTATTTATTTTTAACAGGTACTTTGGAGAGGTTTCGTTTTTTAGAACTGGAAAAGGAGGCGGCTTCCATAAGTGACAGATCAAAGGTACTCATCTCATTTGCAGCAAAGCTTATATTGAACTTTGGTTGTTGCGAAATCGCTCGTCCATCCGTCCTTCCTTCCCAGTTCAAATTCGCTCGGTCGTAATTTGATCTGGGCAGTTCACTTTGGTTCGAATTTTAATGACCACTTTTGGATCACATTCATCGAGTTGTACGGAGTCTGTTTGATTCGTTTCACTAGCCGGAGAAGCTCAGTCTTGGTTTTAATATTTGGAGTAGTCCTACTCGATGTCAGTAAAGTTTTTAAGATAAATTAGCTTATTGTTTTTCATTTGTATCTCATGATCAATTTATGCGATATTTTAAATCGGTTTTAAGGTGCCGAATTTTGTGGACAGAACTGTTGCTGGAATTCAGATTAAAATAAGAATAAAATTGGTTATTTGTTCTGTAATATCAAACCGTTCAGAAAGAATAACCATTGTAATGGATAAAGTAAATGATCGGCAAAGTCAAAGGCTGCGGCTTTGGGTTGGTTGCGGTTAGTCCCGGGGGGGGATTACTCCGGATTTTGAGTGACAAGGATGATCGAATGAGTGCAAAAATCGAAACCCAAAAAAATTCCCAGGGCTTCAAACAAAACCCCCAAAAATCCCTGGACTAAAATTTAACCCAAAAAATATCCCATGCCGAATTTCCGAGCCATAAAAATGTCCAAAAGGCATTCAATGATAAAACACGAAAAATAGAAAAATTAGTAATGGAGTGTTTGTGTTTGTTTATTCATCACACTAGTGAGGTTAAGATCGGGTACCAATACCGATACCAGTACCAATATCTTCCAAAACCGTAGTCGTTTCCGTCGTGCATAAATGAAGTTGTAAGTTGTTGAGGACGGATACCGATAAAACATGGCGTTCGCAGACATCTCGTTAGAAGAAGCTCTAGTCCTTGAAGCCTATGAAGAAGACATTTTAGATGAAGAAGAAACTCTGCTGGCGTTTGAATTGCTGGATAAATCAAAAGACACGATATTGCACAGAAACTACGCCAGGCTTGATTTAAACCAATTTGACGAATCTGAGTGCGAAGAAATGTTTAGATTCTCGAAAGAGGATATACGTACCTCGACTTGCAGAAGCCCTCAGATTGCCAAATAAATTAACAGGCTATCAGGGTACAACATGTGACAGTATTGAAGGATTGTGTTTGCTTTTACGCCGCCTGGCTTATCCCTGTCGCTTTGTAGACCTAATTCCTCTGTTTGGCCGTGCAAAACAAGAGATTTCCATCATTAGCAACCTAGTGCTCGATGCCATCTATTCAGTGCATAGACACCTGCTGAACACCTTTACTGCTCCCTGGATGAGTACCAGAAACTTAGCAGCATTCTGCGAGGCCATTCATAACAAAGGTGCGGCCTTAGATAATTACTTGTTTCGCTTGACATTTCTGAACACAAAAATCAAACACAACTTAATTAGATCAACAAACGATCTACACTGTATGAACCGACGAATTTACCTTAAATATCGTGTTAAAATAAACTCGCTCTTATCGATTCAGAAGCGTTATATCGATTAAAATGTTTAAAGAATAAATGTATGCTGTGTTTTTAAACAAAACGGCATTCCATCTAACCTTTAGCAAGAAGACCTGAAGTCGGGAGTGAAGACTTCCAATATGGAGGCGACTTCCGTAGTCTTGACTACTGATAGAGATCCCAAAGGCTGACGACGCATGCGCGTAACCTACTTCAGGTATTGGTATCAGTATTGGTACCCAATCTTAACCTCTCTATTGTCTGGAGTAAGAACCTTTTTCGCATCTGGTGGTCCTTGTAACAACACTCGAGACACTCAAGAACATATTCTGTCACATGGTTGAACGGAAACTACACGGCTGGGATACGCGGGAACTATCACAAATCTTCAGATTAGTTTGAATACCCCAAAAATCCCTTGTTAAATCAAGCTACCCAAAAAATACTTTCCAAAATTTTCCTACCCAGAAAATCCCGAAATCGAAAATTTCAAACCCAAAAAAATCCTTCGATCATCCCTGTCACTTGAAATCCGAGGAGTACCCCCCCCCCCCTCCTCCCACCACGCGGTTAGTGTCTGAGTGCTAAAGGAATTTAAACGATATTGACTTACTGTGCCATTTTATTAAAACAAGGCTTACCTTTTATCTGTCTTTCTGTATTAAATTCTCGCGTGAGATTGCGACGGTCAATAATTCTGGTTGCTTGGCTGTTTATAGCTGGTTTTCATTGTTGTTGACAGCACTTCTTAGTCAATAGTCGGTCACTCGACCTTTTAGTGACAAAGACTTTTATGGATCATCATGAATCTTGTCTTCGTAAAAAAAAAAAAAACCACCGCAAAAACTTGGCCGAGGAGTTCATCACTTAGTAAGGTCAGAATATATCATTTAATTGATAAACTAGTTCAATTAACACTAACCCGCGATGAGTTTATTGCAAACGTTGAGCCACTATCTCAACTTCTTTGTAAATTAGAAAGTAAACTAAACTATAACAGAACAAACAGAGGGTAGCGTGATTTGTGATGATAATGATCGTCATAGAGTTATCAATGAAGCATCTTTGCAAGCATCAAAGGCATGAAAGCATATGGCGTAGACTAGAAAAGCGTTTGTCCTATTAAATAACCCTCCGAAGAATAGATCTGGAGGTCCAAAGATTTCCTAAACTGCGGTCTAACTTAGATTTCGTTTAAATATCCGACCCTAGCGTCCTTTTGTTTTCAATGGCCGTTTTTATACTAGAGGATGCACTATCCGTCCAGACGGATAACGCGCCTACGGCCGTTTTTATACTAAAGACGCATAATCCTACTGGACGAACTCGGGCAAACATTTGTAGTTCGTCTGGTTATGCGTCTCAAGTATAAAGACGGGCACAAGACGCATTATACGTCTGGACGAACTTTCCTTTGAAATACGTCTTAGACGACGCACTACGAAAGGTAGTTCGTCTGGAAGCATAATGCGTCTTGTGCCCGTCTTTAAACTAGAGACGCATAACCCAGACGAACAACAAAATGTTTGCCCAAGTTCGTCCAGACGGATAATGGTCCTTAGTATAAAAACGGCTAATGATAACAATATTAAACTCTAAAAACAGAAACAGCGCGGATGACTTAGAGCTGAGTTCGAATGCAATTCGAAGGAGACAGACTTTTAACAAATTGCTGTTGCTGGAAATATCTAGGGAGTTTTAGCAACGACGACGGCGACGGCAACGAGAACGTCAAATTAGCAATAGGTTTATTAAGCAAAACGACATGTTTGCTCGTGCATCACGCTTTTTTGTACATTTCTTTGCCGTCAGACGGTCACTGCACGACTACGACGCGAAAATGCCTAATTTTACGTTTTATGGAGGACGTAAACAAGCGACGACGAAATTTTCTTTCTCTTTCTAAGCTTTAGTGCGGTCTCCAAGAAATCAACTCCAGGGAAATTTGCCTACATTAGACATATTCAGCGAATTGGAATAAACGCGACAAAGTTTGAACAACCGCTAATTCATTTTAAAAGTGACGTTTTCACTGCCGTCGCCGTCGTCGATGCTAAAACTCCCTTCTGTACTAACCGTAACAGTTCATAAGTACTTTTCATTTTGTGGTAGAGCGAAATCAATCATTTTCATCTTCTTAATTCCTGAATCGAATGATATCCAAATTTTTATCTAGAATCTCGCAATTAGCAAAAGTATAGACCGACTTAAGGGAAGGATCATGTTAGATTTATATTGCATGAGGGTAAGTTTAATATTCCGCTTTAAGAAAGGTTTCTGATCTGATTGACTCCATATGTCCATGATAGTCGCTCCCTCATGTTCAACCTTATCACTGTCAAAAAGGATATGTAACCGCAACGGCGGAGCACCGGACACATCCCGAAACGTTAATGTTCTATTGCAGAAAATATTGTTACCAAAAATATTATTATCAACAGAAGTAAAATGGTTATCAGTTTTTTTTGCGATCTCGTCGTTACACTTTCCATGCACAGCTCCTTCAGATGATATGACTTTGTTTTTAGTGATCAAACCTATTCCAGTGAAGTCTACCGGCATTTTGACAAACCCAGCAAGTTTTAAGAAATTTCTGCAGAATCATATTCAGACCAGCGTGTAAAGAAAACTGAAGCAGGCAGGAACATTGGCAGGATGTTGTAGTGTTAATTGTTCACTCTTCCTGTGTGACTCCTGGCTTTTCAAATAAAATTATACAAACGTTTATATGTGAAAATAGAAGGTAAATAAAACAGAGAAATTTAGTATTAATGTTTGAAGAAATATTTGTGATTCACCAACGTGTAAAGAAAATGACGGCAAGATGCGTTGTTCACTTTTCGTGCATGTCTTCTGGCTTCACAAATAAAATTATGCAAATGGTGTATATGAAAAATAGAGAATAAGCAATGACGAATGTTGAATCAAAGAAATTAAGCTGCTGCAAAGCGGCCTTTGTTGTCACAAAAGCGGAAAGGATGAATTGTACTAGCTTTTTATATATTTTTTAAAGGAATACTCTAATAAAGTTTTCAAGAATCTTCTATTAATAATAAATAGATGCCGTTTCGATGATTAAAATCAAGAGAGAATGGGCTCATTCTCTTTTGTTAATATGCAATACTATTTTTGGTCTAATTTGCATTTGGCTCCCTGTTTCCCATAACATAACCTGCACTGGACACACTGTGCGACGAGTCCTAGAATGGGCAGGAATAGGCATTTTAGGGGGGGGGGGGGGGGGGTTGCTTAAATTGTGCTCAACTGGCCCCGGGCTTTAGCCAAAATCGCTTAATTGGCACTTCAGGGATGAGTCAACAGATTTTTTTTATAAATTTACAATGTTTTCAAGGTGAGTTGAAAGCTGAAAAAAAAATCCAGTATACCATAATAAATAACAGAAATAAACTTTCCCATAACTCTTATTGCCTACAAACTTTGTATGAGCATTGTTTTGTAACTTCCCATGGACTGAAATCCAACGCTACGGAACATTGGAAGCTAATACCAACACTAAGTAATTACTAAACTCACCTTGGACAGGTCATGATTATTTCACAACTCAGAGAATATTCAGGGGCACCCAACGCCAATTTTCGGAAAATATCTGTTCGGAAGACCATTTGAGATCTAGTCTAGAATTTTTGGAACATTTGTTGTAAAATTTCTTGCTTGCCTGCCTCTCCTAGGATTTTCGAACATCTAAAAAATGGTATAATTGCCCATTTTTAAAGGATTTTTTACCCTAAAAAGGTCACCCAGAATTTTCGAGAGCTTTTTTTCTGGCCGAAATTTTCGAAAAGGTAAGTTTTGATCCCTATAATTTTCGGATCACTAGACTTTCAGCTAGGAAATCCGAGCAAGTAAATAATTTTAGGGGATAAAAATATGCCTATATCTACCGTTTAAATACTTAAATATACGTTCAACAATGCTATGTTTAAGTGGTTTTGAACTATATTCTCGCCCGGGGGGGATAACGTCTATTGGAAAACTTTATTGAGAATAGTGGGTAAATCCGTCGGTGAGTGATAAGTCGTACCAGGCAAAGAGTTGAGTTAGGGTGAAGCAGCGAAGACAGTGACTAGGTTTTAGCACAAAAAAATTAGCTTTCAAATAATGTAATGAGCAATATACCATGCAGGTTCAAGTCTCTCGTACTCTGGTTTGTAGGTACGCAAAGCCAGGGGGGCCATGATTATTGACTTGCAGGAACATGTAAAAGCGTCAAGTTCCCTGCTTACCGGTGGGAACCAAACTCTTTCTAAACTCTTTTTCACGCAAGTCAATAGAGGGAATGATTATGAAGCTCTCCAGAATCTTTTGTTATAGATGTTTTTGTGGACCTGACGGTACACATCCTATCTTGCTGACCAATTAAAACCTTGCCATTAATTATATTTATTCCTCAACAATTTTTAAACAAAATACAAAGGATTGTGTCGATTGTGCACCACCAGGGAGCTCCCAATATATAATGCAGCACCACCACCGTTGCGGTTTTCATCTTTCAGTGACGTCTTCTCATTATTAAACTGTGGTTGTATGATAGAAAATTTGTGTTTTCTCGTCAACTAACATGGCTGTCTTGTCGCGTGGTTAAAAATCAAAGAATGCTAGAGTTTCTAAAAGCCGAGAACACTCAAATCAGCGGTTTTGTGGAATCTGTTCTGTTCTATTTTCTCCTACGCGTTTCGTGTGTCTAACGCTCACTTCATCAGGGAGTTTTATGACAATTCCGCTACAAATTAATTGACCACTCCAGAAAATACTATAACATACCATAATGTTCCTTGTTTGACACCCCAAAATTTTGCATACCGTAACCATTGTCTTCAGTTTCTCTTGGGAGTTAAAATAGCCCCAAGAGAAACTCGAAACAATGCTTATGCAAAATTTTGGGGTAGCATTAACAAAGAGCATTATGGTATGCTGTGGTATTTTCTGGAGTGGTCCAGGCGGTGTGCGTCACGAGATTCGACCAATCAGAATGCGTCATTTGTAGAGTGATTTTCGCGCTTGGAAAGAGCTGTTTTCAGAGGCATATGTGGTGAAATTTTCGCTTTATTCCAAGTTTGTGTAGGTAATTTCGACATTATACCGCCGTGAAAAGTTGTTGTTACACTTTATCTTGTTCGCAGTTGCGTTAGTTTTAAATATTTTGCTTTCTTGAGCGTTTGTGATAAATTTGAATTGCTCGGTCATGTGAAAGCCGCCATGATGATTTAAGTGTTATTTTCGCCGCTCTTCTTGGATTCATTGCTGATTACTGTTGGCGGTTTTATCGGATTATTTCGGTGAACTTGTTACTTCAACCTTTCTTCTTTGCAAATTTTGGGGTCTACCCGGGTCTACCCCTTTTAGTTTCCCCGTTATGAGGCGTTGAAAGTGCCTTGGAATGAAGACATTCTCTCAGCCAAGTAGCCCAACTCCCGGGAAACGGGCTGAGAAACTTGCCGAAGCGAAAGCCGACGTGAAGCGAGTAACGCAAAATCCAGGAAGAGTTTGTTTCATTTTAAACCAGAAAAGGTAAAAAAGTTTGAATATTGTGATAACCTTTGGAAACAAAACATTTTTCATAACCCAGTGCGGAAACTGAAAGGGGTGTGGACAAAACCTGGGCCCGGGCCCATGGGCTAGCCCATGGGCCACCCTATGGGCCACCCTATGGGCCACCCTATGGGCTACCCCCAGAAAAACGTAAAAAAAAAATTAACAAATTTAAAAATAATAATTAAATAATTAAATTAAAATAAATTCTCTATGTAGTGGTTTATCTTGAATTAAGTGACATTTGCTCATTGAAATAGGTTTGGCAAAGCAGGGTGGTACGTGGTCACGAAAGGCAGAATTTTTTTTCACACTTCATTGTTCTTGTAAAGCCAACTTCCGTTCGGTAAACATGCTTCAAACTATGCCATTTGCCACGAGAGTTTGCCTAATGGTCGTGGGTCGTGAGTCGTGGGTACAAGTCGTGGGTCGTGGGTGTGGGTGTGGGTGTGGGTAAAAGTCGTGGGTGTGGGTAATGTTTAAAAACTAATTTTTAATCATAATTAATAATTAACAATGTTACCACTTTTTTTAAATATTAATAATTTAATTACAATATTACAAGTTTTTGATTTTTTTAACTACTCGATAACTAATAACATAACGAAACGAACATAACACAATGTATGAAAATGGGTGGGGATGGGTAAAGGCAGGAATCCATTGGAGCTATTTTCAGGACTGGTTTAATCTCTTAATAATATTTTGAGAAAATTTGTTTTGGTCAAATGCTTGAACAACACGCGCACAAGTTAACTTAGAGTAAGTGTTGACAGGCCAAACACGACTCATAAGCTAGCGACAATGTGAAACGTGACCTTGAGAGTTAGCTTGAACGGGAGTTTTTTTCCCTTTTTCCTCTCTCGCGCGAAGGTTACTTGCACTTCACAGCGTATGTACCATTCTAAACTTCAGTTGACTGCTGAGTAAATCTTGTTTTTGCCGCACCATCATGAAGCTGGTTTGTTACATGCAAACTGAGTAATCATTTCCCGTAGTTTATGCTTCTGTAGGTGTCCCTGATAGGATTTGATCTCAGATGCATTTGCAAAGTTTTTTAATTTTCTTTGACCTCTGTTTCATACGGCTACACAAAGATTTTAGTTTCTTTGATTTTCTCCGTAATGTCTGGATGTCTGGATTATGTAAACGGTTTTCTCTCTATATAAAGGTTTACCATAAAAACCCATAAAACGGCCATAATTCGGCCCGTGGACCACACAGGAGAGACGTAACACACATTTTAAGTAAGGCAACCTGTTTTTTATTGAAATCCTTTCATTTTCGTAGGTTACAGAAACTGTAGGATTTTTTTCCCATACAAATCCTTATATTTTGAATGTTACGCAACAATGCTGATGCTCGCCGATGCTCATATTTCGAGCTTGGGCTACCTGTGTTATCTCAAGAAAAAAACTAAATGGACTACATCAGCGCTTAGAGAATGATCTTGACTGATGCACAACATAATTCTCCATACATGATGCAGCTTTAGTTCAAGCTACAGTGTATAACTCAAATCTGACGATCTTACTATCCGTGAAAATTCGACATCGTGCCGGAAACAACACCTAAGAGCTGGGCCCTGCGTCATACTGACATAGCAGGAATTAACCACATTCTCGGACAAATAAACTCACATGCATGCATATAGTTGTTGAGATCCAGACATTACGGAGGAAATCAAAGAAACTAAAATCTTTGTGTAGCCGTATGAAACAGAGGTCAAAGAAAATTAAAAAACTTTGCAAATGCATCTGAGATCAAATCCTATCAGGGACACCTACAGAAGCATAAACTACGGGAAATGATTACTCAGTTTGCATGTAACAAACCAGCTTCATGATGGTGCGGCAAAAACAAGATTTACTCAGCAGTCAACTGAAGTTTAGAATGGTACATACGCTGTGAAGTGCAAGTAACCTTCGCGCGAGAGAGGAAAAAGGGAAAAAAACTCCCGTTCAAGCTAACTCTCAAGGTCACGTTTCACATTGTCGCTAGCTTATGAGTCGTGTTTGGCCTGTCAACACTTACTCTAAGTTAACTTGTGCGCGTGTTGTTCAAGCATTTGACCAAAACAAATTTTCTCAAAATATTATTAAGAGATTAAACCAGTCCTGAAAATAGCTCCAATGGATTCCTGCCTTTACCCATCCCCACCCATTTTCATACATTGTGTTATGTTCGTTTCGTTATGTTATTAGTTATCGAGTAGTTAAAAAAATCAAAAACTTGTAATATTGTAATTAAATTATTAATATTTAAAAAAAGTGGTAACATTGTTAATTATTAATTATGATTAAAAATTAGTTTTTAAACATTACCCACACCCACGACTTTTACCCACACCCACACCCACACCCACGACCCACGACTTGTACCCACGACTCACGACCCACGACCATTAGGCAAACTCTCGTGGCAAATGGCATAGTTTGAAGCATGTTTACCGAACGGAAGTTGGCTTTACAAGAACAATGAAGTGTGAAAAAAAATTCTGCCTTTCGTGACCACGTACCACCCTGCTTTGCCAAACCTATTTCAATGAGCAAATGTCACTTAATTCAAGATAAACCACTACATAGAGAATTTATTTTAATTTAATTATTTAATTATTATTTTTAAATTTGTTAATTTTTTATTTTCTGTTTTTCTGGGGGTAGCCCATAGGGTGGCCCATAGGGTGGCCCATAGGGTGGCCCATGGGCTAGTCCATGGGCCCGGGCCCAGGTTTTGTCCACACCCAACTGAGAGCGTGTCTTTAATATTAAATTTGTATGCAGTGTGGATGTGTATGCAAATCTTCATGTAAACTAACGCGAACGAATAAATCTCTACCAAAACACAAGACCATTATCGAAGATTTAGACAACATCATACAGGATTTTAAAACTGTGAGGTTAGGTTTATAACAAAATCAATTCACCTCACTTTAATGAACGTACAGACAAGATTGTGGTTTATTTCAGTTATTTCTGCGGCCGTAGCTTAGCTTCGGCGAAATTCCCATTTTGCTGTAGCTGTGCGGGCACTACTTTTGGTCTGTCTTTCCCTTGCCTATAGAAGATTTATTTGCTCATAAGGATTACAAACAGTTACTGTTTGCAAAATAATATAAAATTGTCGATGAAAATAAAATTGTTATGAGAGACGATGCAAGATTTCTCTCACCTTGCTCTTTGTTCGCGCCCCCCCTCCTTGTCCGGTTAATAAAGTCCATCAAACGGTACTTTCAAATGGACGAATATTTTATTTAAGCAAATCCAGGTATGAACTACAGATCTCTTTCACTCTTCTGAGATAGAAATATACATATAAGCACAGCACTAAACAGTACCTAAAATCTTCTGAGAAGCAGGAAATCGCCGGCTAAAATCGCACCTTCGATCGTCTCCGAATCGCGATAAACTTATGGAAATTACCATATGAAGGCAATAGCAAGCATATAAGGCCAGTATGAGATCCTGAAAATTCTCCGAATCGCTCTCCTCCGTAATGTTTTTCAGAAAAGGAAGCAGAACTTTGATCCCGGGTTTTGATCCATCTCTCTCACGAGATGCGAACTCTATGGTGTTCAATCCCCGCCAAAAATCAACTTGAGTCCTCAACATTCAACTTGAGCGGCTAACATTAAGTTATAGCACCCAACTTTCAACTTCACGTTGCAACATTTAAAGTGAAAAATTCAACTTAAACTCCCAACATTGAACATGATTACTTGTTCTTGAAAATTGAGCGCGTATGAACAACCAACATTCAACTTGAGAAACCAAAATTCAGTATTCAGTGCTCGGCGTTATATATAAGTCTCATCATCTCTTTTTATAGTCCGATGTTAAAAAGATACTGAACTCGTATCAGACGCGACGGGTCGTGAATAATTGCCGTGCGATTGAAAAGTTCATCGTTGCGATTAAAAAGTTCATCGTTGCGAATTCTTGATCTCGTTGTGCGAAAAGCGTAAAATGTCCGCCAAAATGTATCATATGTCAAACGCTGACGTAACAAGCCAACCGCAGTTGTTTTTTTCTAGTCTCCGGTCCCGTAGTCCTTACACAAAATGGCGGACCTTCCTAGCGTTGTGGAAGCCATAAATGACCTCATAACCCGCATCGAGCGGTTAGAGAATTCAGAGAATGGCTATGAAATCGGCTCAATCGTCTTAAGACTAGACTATACACGGCAACACCCCCTATACCAACACATTATCTTAGAGAAATGCTGAGACATATTACAAGAAAACTCCTTCCAATTTAATGGAAAAGACTTTCTCCAGACCCATGGTACGGCTATGGGGACTAAAACAGCAGTCTCCTTTGCCAATATTTTCATGGCTAAGATTGAGACAGCAATTATCGATCAGCACAGTACAAAGCCGTTGTTATGGAAGAGATATATCGATGACGTGTTTCCCTATGGGACACTAATAGAGAGGAAATTGACAACTGCATTAAGCATGCAAATAACTATCACCCTACGATAAAATTCACTGCTGATATTTCTGATAAAGAAATCATCTTTCTTGATACATGCATCTACAAAGGAGCAAGATTTGAAGAGGAATCTATCCTTGACACGCGCACTCATTTCAAGCCTACTGAGACATTCCAGTACACGCACTTTAAATCGTGTCACCCACCCAGAGTCAAAAAAGGCTTCGTAAAAGGTGAAGGCCTAAGACTACTAAGAATTAACTCTTCAGAGGAGACTTTCGTAGAAAACATAAGATTATTCAAACTACGCCTCGAGCGAGAGGCTACCCTCACAACCTTATAGACAAAACGCTCTCGGAAGTAAAATTCTCTGAAAGAAAGAAAGCTCTCAAGGATAATACAAGAGTGCAAAAACAAATATTGCCCTTTGTAACGCAATACAACCCATCTGTGCCCAACCTTAAACACATTTTAATGGAGAAATGGTATCTTATAGAATCACAACCTAAACTCAGGGAAATGTTTAAAGAACCTCCAATTATTTCTTACAAGAGAGGCATTTCATTAAAATATATGCTGGTTAGAGCCAAACTGTAGTCAATCTCTTCAACACTACGTGTTGATAAGTAATTACATTCATGCGACACGTTTGCGGGATCTGTGAATGGCCTGTCACCATTTATTTACCATGAAAGATTATCTTTTCCGCAGTGGCAATAGAAGCCGCTATCTTGGTTGTGCAAAAGGAGATACCAGGGGAGATCGGAGACTGGAAACAACCCCTGCGGTTGGCCTGTTACGTCAGCGTTTGACATATGATACATTTTGGCGGACATTTTACGCTTTTCGCACAACGAGATCAAGAATTCGCAACGATGAACTTTTTAATCGCAACAATGAACTTTTCAATCGCACGGCAATTATTCACGATCCGTCGCGTCTGATACGAGTTCAGTATCTTTTTAACATCGGACTATAAAAAGAGATGATGAGACTTATATATAACGCCGAGCACTGAATACTGAATTTTGGTTTCTCAAGTTGAATGTTGGTTGTCCATGCGCGCTCAATTTTCAAGAACAAGTAATCATGTTCAATGTTGGGAGTTTAAGTTGAATTTTTCACTCTAAATGTTGCAACGTGAAGTTGAAAGTTGGGTGCTATAACTTAATGTTAGCCTCTCAAGTTGAATGTTGTGGACTCAAGTTGATTTTTGGGAGTTTATGTTGAAACGTGAAGTTGAAAGTTGAGTGCTGTAACTTAATGTTAGCCCGTCAAGTTGAATGTTGAGGACTCAAGTTGATTTTTGGCGGGGATTGAACACCATAGAACTCGACCGTGTCACGAATGAAATGAGGCACAAAAACAGTTTTACCCATGAACCTTTGTGGGTCTTGACGCACACCGCCTGGGAGTGGTCAACAACGTTGTAGGCAAGGTTTGAAACAGTCTGAGACCTCTGCTAGCAGGGACGTTTATTACTTACTTATGTTATCATGGAAGGAATGTACAAGCTGATCAATTTACAAATGCAAAACTTTTTTGTTTCACCAGGCTTGAGTTCATCTTAATTAACAAACTTGTTGTTGACGTACCGACCCGGCAAATAAAAGAATCGATTAATTGCGCTAAAGAGTTGATAATCACAAGCACCCTGCGGGCTGGTCAATAAAAAGAATATTGTTAAGTAAAAAGCCCTTCTGGCTTAATTCAATATCATGCAAATAAGATTTCACAAGCTCTGTTCTGAAATTTGCACACGGTCGAGACACATTTAGAAATGATAGATGCTGTCTTCACTGCCGCGCCACAAAAAAAATGAAAAATCCATAAATAATATTCGATAAAGTCAAGAACTCAAGGGGTTGAAAGGAGATAAATACACATGCTAAATACATCATCTGTGCTGTTTTTCGCGAATTGATTGATTAAGTAACTTCATTCCACCAATAATAATCTAAAAAAGTATTCTAAGTGCTTTGTGTTTAATCAGAAGTGCCTGCAGTTATATTAGCTCCTCATGCTAGTCCTACTGGCCTCCACTTAAAAAAAAGAAAAGAAAAGAATTTAATACAAAGATAACATAACGGCTGAGGAAAGAGAATGCAAACCAAACACTAGCCGATCAAGGGCTTGGGACGTTACGCTAGGAGAATGTCTGCGTAGGAGGGAAACTCGCAAAAAAATGGAAAGAGTGAATGTCAAATTGTCAGCTGAATTGTGTGCCCTGTAAATATGAAGTTAGAACTATATGGAAAACTGAATAAGACTTTTATGCATGCAAAAAGAAAAACAAAAACCTGCTTCTTGAATTATTGCATGTCGAGTCATCAATCATATTAAAAATTCATATATATTTTTTGTCCTATATTTGACGTCTACAAGATATTTGTTAAGCAAAGTTGTGGCATTTTGCCTTAAGGATAATTGTTTGTTTGCATTTTGATAAACACTCAATATTTGAGTTTTGAGTCCGGAACGGCTTATCTTTAAAGGCAAGAGATTTCTGGAGGCAAGCGAACGGGAACTTTCTAAGTTTTCTAAGTTATTGTTTAGCGAAAGGAAGAGAAAGTTTTCTGAGTTATTGCTTATAAAACTGAGACTTAACACTCCAAAATTACTTCACGAGCTAATAATGCCATTCAGTTTAGAAACCTAAGCTTTAAAACAAGATTTTAGATCCTTGTTTTATTAAAAGCTACGATTGCGCAGACTTCGAATATACAGTCTGTAAAATGGTCGAGACGATCTTATATTTGATCTAAATCAAACTTTCGACTGATCTTTCGATAGATTCGACCACTGATATTACTTCGCTTAGTCGCGGCATTACTCAGGTTTACACGCATCGGTGGTTGTTTTGTTAAGAATAAAAAACAGCTCTATTAATTGTTATCGCATAACGCGCATAACGGATAGTCCTTATATACAGCGACTTCTTCAACAATATCATTGCCTTGGAAGATTGCATCTGCCCAGTCAAGGTAGAAACATGTATACTTTTTCAGATAGCTTGAAAGGGGAATAGAGTACCTTTTGGCTTAAATCTTTTCCCGAAATTGCATCGTTGTTTGTGGAATGATCAAAAGACAAAGTGATGAATATTTAGATGCATTATTGAAACCAGGTTTTTTCTTGAAAGCCCTCTTTGCAATACTGGGGAAGAACAAGGTGGCTAGTGTAGATGTGGGAGATTACAGTTTATTAGTAACGAAGCATATCAAGAGTCTATCTTGATATGTCCTATGACTCCAGTCTAAACATCACCTTTTTTGCAGTGTCATCTGTTTATGACTGGTGCAAGGATGAATTGGATACGTTTCGTCTTGTCCATTGCCCTTGTGGCAGCATGGAATTTTCAAGGTATGTCAGACATTTTATATAAAACGTTTTCTTTGTAATTCATAACTTTCGTTAAGTACAATATTTTCAATGGCAGTGGCGGCAATGGCAAGTCAAATAGGTAAATAATAGCTAAAACAATTAATTGAAATGCAATTGCTGCATGCAGTATAGTTAAAGTCGAAAAATATTTATGCGAGGAAAAAAGAAAGATTCAAAAAAAGTATAGATTCAAGTTTGAGTTTGTTCCTTCGCCAGTGCGAAACATTCTAGACCAATCCGTTACGCTGAAGGGCTTGCCCTGGAACCGTCAGTCGTCAGTTTTTGGATTGCTTTATTATTTCAGTCATATTAAGCCAGTAGACATTCGAAGTCATAACAAACCGGTTGGCTTTATTAATTTGCATAATGACCTTTGGAACTGAAAAGATATGCAAACCTAATTTTTCAATCCTTATAGGAAAGAGAACACGTTGTAAAAAGGGTGCTTTTTTTCCGAGTTCCTTTCCTTCTCACATTTGTTACACTGTAAATGTTTTCTTTTGTCAAATTTGGCCTAACCCTCTGGGCCTTTTAAGAAGCCTAAAGACTTGGCTTGGGTAGTTGAAAAGAAAAGAACTACCTTTTTTGCTCATTTTTTTCACTGTTTTTTGGAGGTCGATGGCTCCTTTTGAGTGAGGCTTCACTCTGCTTCGGCTGGATCGCCCCGTCAGACTAACAAAAACAAAGCTGTATGTAAGTGCAAGCGTTTTTGTCGATGACGTCGGCCGAACAAAAAACAAAGTCTCTATTGTCAATGAATAACTATGTAGAATTTAACTTTAATCTGGAAACTGCCAAACATTGAAAACACTCAAGCAAATCAAATCTTTAAAGACAAAAAGAGGAATACAAACCCTTTTTAGAAGCGTAAATTTGTTCCAGTAACAATTAAAACTTGACTTGTCGTGATTTTGGTTCACAAATCGGACATTTCGTTGAAAGCTTATTCTATGGAATTCATGCAATATTAGAAGTATTAAACATTTACCAACAGAATGTTTCGCGCAAATACGATATATATTTTTCTTGCCGATTCACGTGTTATGCCTTGAGTGGAAAGTCACGTTGTTTATCTTTTATGCACGGAACATGCCAGCTTAAGCAACGATGACGGTAGCCTCCAACGCAGACGGCGTTCTTAGGGGTTCGTCACGCGTTCCTGCTCGTGGGATTTAAACTGGAAAAACAACTTTGCAGCAAAGTTAATGCATGTGCATCTAGCCTGCGTAGCAAGCGTTTCTGTGCGGTTTAGGAGCAAAGAACGAGGAACGGGAGTCAAAGACCGCGCGACAAATGGCGCAAGTAAGAGAAAGGGGAGGGGGTAGGAAAGAAAGGAAGGAAACGCTTGCAGACAAACCCAGGGATTTTGAAAACCGCCCACTTGGTCTGTAATGCCGGAGTTCGCGCACCCACATTTGATGCTGTCATCAGCTGTCATAATTGACCAATAAAATGCTTGGCCTTCCGTGGAGTGGAAATGAACTCTAGAGGACGCGTGTGTGAAACCAAAATAATTTTTTGTTAGTGTTTTGAGTCACAATGCAGTCCTCCATAGTGGATGTAGTTTCAGTTTAAGGTGCAATCCATTCTTCGAAATTTGGATCTGTAAATCACTATCCAAGAAAATTTAACATCCCGCAAAAAAAAAAAAAGCACTAACGAGCTGGGTCCAGCATGACAAAACATTGCAGGAAACCATCGCATTCCCTGACAAAAGAAGGTTCCTTCTGTGAGTACCGGAGCACAGATTACGTTATACAAAAGAAATAAAAGACGGGAAACAAAACAATTCCAAATAAAGACTAATCCCAAGTGACCAAAAATACAAAGCTTTCCGGCACCTGCACAAAGACCCCAAAAGAAATCGCTTTTAGTTTTTCAGATGCAGGAGACACTTTAGAGAATAAATTAAACGGCCTGAAGTCCTTATATAGTCGCAAGAAGAGCTTTGCGTTTCAAAAGAAGTTACAGAAAATGCTCTTGCATCGGAGGGCAAATCTTGCCGACCAGGATAAACAACCACCACCGGAAATTAATATGCGTGTCACGTACCATACATGACCTCTCAGTATGAAACAAACCTTTGATCGACACATGTCAATACTGTTGGACTAGCCGAGCCAATCAGCCGCTGCGTTCGCTGGCGAACGCAGGTTTTCAAAATCGAGGGGTTTGTCTGCAAGCGTTTCCTTCCTTCCCCTCCCCTCCCCCCTCTTTCATTTTTTGGTTTTCGTTTTATTTCTCGCGCAGTCAAAACCGAATATCCCGTTTCTCGGTCTTTCTTTGCTCCGAAACCTAACGGAAACGCTTACTACGCAGGCTAACGTGCCTTTGTTGCACGACTACAACGTGAAAGTACCTAATTTCACTTTTCAGTCGAGGACGAGAACACGAGACAACAACGTTCCTTCCCTTTTCCTGAACTTTGATGCAGTCCTTGAGAATTCAGCTCCAAAAAAATTTGTCAACATTTGACGAATTAAAGGAGATGGACTAAGCGCCATAAAGTTTGAAGCAGCGCAAATTCACTTATTGAGTGGGGATTTGAGGGGGAGGGGGGGGGGGGGGGGATAAGGAATTTTCTTCTGCAAACATTTTTTTTCTAATGTATGTGCCTCTGCAATCATTTTGTTTCATCTTCTTGCAAACAAATTTTTCCAGGGTTTTTTTCTTTGGTTCTAACCATTATTATACGCTTAGCCTGCGAGCAAGCTCTCCTATTTGGGTAAGCGAAGTGAGCCTCGCGAGAACGCGCGAGCGAGTGGGCCGAGACTCGCTTCACTCGCGACACTCGCCCAAATGGGAGAGCTTGCTCACAGGCTATTATACGCTTATTAATCTATTTTTTCGAAAAACAATCAATAGTGCTGTAGCCACTTATTTTGTAAATTAGCCTGTTCAGGGCTTTCAGATAGTAGGGGTGAGGCGTATAGGCCTTGGCGGATTGTGCTAGCATAATTTTTGGCATAATTGGAGCAAAACAGCATAATTTTTAAACGAGCACTGCGACGGCATAATCAGCAAATTTTAGCACTTTTTAGAGCATAAAATCATAAAATTTAGTAAATATGGTGTATTTTCTACAGATAAATTAAATTTAGGTAGTTAATCTAGGTAGTATTTATAAATTTAGGTATTAAATTTAGGTAGTATGCGAGCATTCGATTATTTTACAAACGGTTCAGAGATACGAGCAGCTAATTTGGACAGCTGAGGGCCGAGACAAACTGCCATAAATCACAAATGAATTTACAACAACGGTTTATTTGAAAAACATCAGAATTTGGTGTCGTTATTGCGCGCCTATATGTACAGAATCTACGTCATTTTGTGTGCATAATTTCGGAAATCAGGAGCATAATATGCCACTTTTAGAAGCACAATCCGCTAAGCCCTACTAAGTAAAAAGCACGTGAAAATATGAGCGCGTCATCTGGGAAAACTGGCCAGCTGGCGGTCTTCTTGTCCCCAGTTTCCTCCCATTATATTTTCGTGTTCGCGCTTTCTCAATTTCTCGGGCCCCATTATCTCGAAGCCTGGAAAAGGTTATTTGTCCATATATGCTTCTAGTAATTTATAGATTGTGCCTTCTTTCTTTTTGATGCCGTCTTTTTATGGCAAAATGTTGAATTCTGTTTTACAACTCTTAAGATGAGAAAAACGAAAATGAAATTTGAATACCATTTTCCCATGTCACTGAAGATCGGCTGGCACTATATCACGCGTATTTGGAACCGGTATAGCCTTCCTACCTGATTGAGTGATTGATGGACAAAAATAATCATAAATTAAGATTAACACATGATATTAAGAACTTCAGTTTTGACATGTAACTGTTCTTCTGGCATCCTTTGTTCTTATCATTGTCGTATAAAATTATCCCGTATTGTCTCGGAAAATATCTTAACTTGAACTCAGCAGTAATCTTAACCCCTGAAAGACGCCTCAGAAAGTATGCAGAAAGTGCCCCTTATCTTTTGCTTGTGGAAAACACTGACACTATCGATAACTCCTCATTATCTGTTACTTTCAAGGAGAATGCAAGGAATGATAAGATTTGATCTTATTTCTTGCAGAGTCCAACGCAGCCGTAAACATCATCTTTGCTAAAGAAAACAGTATCAAATTCATCGATATTCACAATGTCTCAGCGCAAGGTGTATTGGTGTCTGGCCTGTCTCAAGCAAGGTCCTTAGCCTTGTACATACGGCATAGTTGGATGTTTTGGAGCGAATATGGCAGTCCTTCAAGTATTAGCAGATTACACCTAAGTGAAGGTTCAACCAAGGAAAAGATCTTGAATGATTTGGGTGAAGTTGACGGCATCGCCGTTGAATGGGAAACAGGTCTAATCTACTGGACAGATTATATGTACGAGACAATTGAGGTTGCAAAGATTGACGGAACTTACCGAAAGACGTTAATCTGGCAAAATATGGCTAACCCCAGGGCAATTGTTGTGGATTCCAGGACGGGGTGAGTTTACCTTCCTGGAAGTGCCGATAAGGACTAAGTGTCCTTTAGATGAGGAAACTAAAAACAAATTTAAAGCAACAGTCAGTCTTAAGTAACCTGCCATCACACAGAGTCTAAGGGTAAATTTCCCCAGGGGGGAGGGGGGGGGGGGGTTCTTCCTATTAATAGGCTAATGGGTACGGTGCAGCTAGATGGGGTCGTATTTTCACGACTGAATTGTGAATTGACTATTATGGGCTTGCATTTTTATAAGAGTTACTTGAATGGGATCGCAAATTGTCATTTAGGTATCAGTAGTTACAAGTTAAAAGGCATTATAAGGTAGATGCATAAACAGAAAGTGACTAACCTGGGATTGCGAAAATTACTTTTCTCCCAGGGTGACTAAGATGGGTTCTAATAATATGGCCACAGAATGGACCATAATGAGGTGGGGGTTCTGAAAGGCCAGCGGCACATACCCAGCAAAAATTAACCCAAGTAGCCCTCCCCCGGGGGGTAAATTGCACCTGAAAGGTATTTGCTGGTTTTGAGGTATGACACCGTTGCAATAAGTCAAGAAAATGACAGCCAATGTTTAGCTAAAAATAAGGTTAGCCAGCAGTTTTCAGCCGAAGTCTCTCCCTCTTAGCTTTATACTTCAAGAGCTTCCCTGCATGCCCGGGTGGAGGTGGGGTACTCGACCAATATTTGGGTATAGGTGAGCCGCTGAGGGTTTGAAACCCTAACCCTGTATAGGACAAAAAATTCTTAAAATACATACTCTGTTTAGGACAACACCCTCAATTTTAGTACCCTGTTTAGGACAAAGGACAAAATGCGGGCCGTGTTGTTTTGAAGTCATTTATTGGCAATTGCAATTGAGAAAATCATGTTACAGTCATTGCTTCTTGAAGGTACAAACACATTTCATCAAGCATCAAGCTCCAAGTTTAATTTCTTGGTCTTGCAAATGACATACTAAATATCTGCAAACGTTTGCACTAGGACGAAATCGATCGTGCATGAAACAACCTGTTTATAATTAGAACAGACTCGCACAAATCATGCACACTGTTTAGGACAGACTTGCGCGAAATTATATACCCTGTTTAGGACAGAGAGGACGAAAACCATACCCTGTCCAGCGGCATATCTCCATATAGGCCACATAAGGGAGTACCCCCCCCCCCCCCCCGCTACATCTTATGCTTAAAATGTGTCTTTTACTGTTGACTAGATTTTTTTTCTTAATTTTGTGCTGCATCTTTTCAGTTACATGTATTGGTCAGAAAGAGGATGGGACTTTCCAAGAATCGAGCGTGCAACATTGGCTGGGACGGAGAGAAGAATTTTGCTCGATGGATATCAGTATGTTTATCCACAAAATCTGATCAATTCCTTGGTCATAGACTTCAATTCCAATCTGCTGTATTGGGCTGATGCTAATAATGACGTAATTGAACACATCAACCTTGACGGCTCGGACAGAAACACTGTCACAATGTTTACAAGCCTTAACCTGTATTCCTTCAGTCTGGCGTTACATGAAGATATGTTATATGCAAGCGATCTTCGTAGTCGTAGCATAGAGAGGGTTAACCTCACTACAGGCCAGCATTATAGAAACATGGGGTGGCTGGGCTTTGAAAGGACTTATGGGATCGCTTTAAATGATTCTTCAAGAGAACCTCAAGGTACTTATTAAATTATTTGACTATGGTCATTTTGTTCAAAAAATCTTTTAAGAGAAAATTACAGAGCGTAAGTCTTGTGATGATGCTCATTATTGTCGCGATGAAGCCTTCACTTCCCCAAAATCTCGGTTTCGTTCTTTTCTTAAAACTTGTTTATTTTCTAATGGCCCGGAAGTCTTTTCATTGAAGGTTTCACGCTAAAGTCCTTTGCCCTTTACCAAACATGTCAGAGTGGCTTAGACTGCTGGCATTCAACTTGTTCGCACCAAAATTAGTCAAAATCCCATTCTAGTTGAGTAACTGTTGTTCTCAGCAGCAACGAAGGCGTGTCTCATCGGTTCTTGTAATTGGCCATTTGCACGCTGACGTCATTTTATTGTGAAATTTAGTGCTTTTGTAATTCAGAGATCGCTGGGATTACCAATTTAAATATGAATTAAGGAAAAACGAAATGGATTCTGATACTAGAAGTAACATTAAGATGACTACATCATGCAAATGGCCTTTTTGCCTGAGTTGGTTGGCCGCTATAGTCACTTACGATCTAAATTTGTCGGCTAGAGGTTTTTCTCTATTTCCATTTGTGGGCAACCATGTAAACCAATTGTGTTAGCCAAATTACGTTATCGGACTGTTTAACTCTTCTGATGTCATAATTCCTTTCGCGTTGCAACGTGGATTTCTTTTCTTTAGGAATGACCAACTGCACATCTAATACCGAATGCAGTCACCTATGTCTGCTTACGCCAGACGGTGGAATGTGCGCATGCTCGAACGGTTATGAACTGTTACCAGACAACAAAACTTGCAATGGTAAGAGAACATTATTTTATACTCATTTTTGGCAATGAGTCATTCCTTTCAATTAACCACTTTTGTTTTAAGGAAAATGAATTTTATTCCGTTCCAAATTTAGCCTTGGAATGAAACTTTCGACAAGCCACAAATACTAGGTAACTTGATTAAATTTCGACATACATTTTAAAAGAAAAAATCAACGATAAGAAAGTAACACGACGTTTCGATGACTCGCGTCATCATTATCAAATGTAAAGAAAATTAGCGGACCCCATCCTGGCGAAACATTTTATTTAATTGTTAGCTTGCTCCATTTTCACGCCTCAATTTAACTTTACACATTCCTGACACTTTCTTTTTTCTGTATATATTTCACCAACTCCTGCTAATTTTCTTTGCATTTGATAATGATTACATGGAGTCATCGAAACGTCGTGTTACTTTTTATCGTTGATTTTTCTTTTAAAACTTGATTAAAGAAATGTTATTAAGCTACATGGAAGATAGGGAGATTATTGTGCAGAACATTTTAGGAGAGCAAAAAAAATAGGGGAACAAATGTTCTCCATGCAGAATGATTTATATATTCCCTCGGTGCAAAGAGTCGAGAACATTACACTGTGTGTTCAAGTGCTTATTGCCCACAGAAAATGTTATAGGCATTTTCAATCGATTTACAATGCGATGATAGCCTTTTTGTATATTTTACAGCTTCTGCACCAACAACAAGGCGTCCCATTGAAGGTATGTTCAAGGCTCAGACAGGTCGTCTGAGCAATAACCACTACCCGGTTAGCTCTATTGGCGGATAAGCGGTGATCTTCCAAGGGATAACGCTGATACAAAATCCGACCGCACTAACATCCAGGGTCGTTAAATAACTGAAGAAAAAGTGTTGTCTTTGTAATGGCATCTGCAAACAGTTAGAATTTCTAGTCTTCTCGGATGAGGACATTGTTCCGTAGGCCCTATGTCTGTGGTACTTTAGAAAGTGGTATTCAGGGGATAAATTAAAGTCCCCTTTGTGGTGGTCTCCCTCAAATTCACATTTACATTAGGGGGTTTCTCTACTCGTTTCTTCTTTACTTTGATTTTTGCTGTACCATAAGTGTTCTGGTAATTTCCCCCAATAATAATAACCAGTGCTGCAAATTATCCTTGTAAAGCCCTCTTAAACTTTACACTCTTTCAGAAATTGGTAAATAAGGCTGCCTGCTCTTTTCAGCTGTCTTTATTCATTTGTTTTGTTTCAGCGTTTTCCTAAAACGAACCCGTGCGATATCTTACAATGATCTGCGCCAATCAGCTGCAGTTCATAATCGGCGTTTCAAACATCACTCTCTATCATTTCAACTCATATACGTAACACACTTCATGTCCTGACACAGTCCTTTTGTGCGTATGAAATTGGTTGTATCTTTTTATTTCTGCACAAAAAGGTATCGAAATTCGTCTAGTGAAGGGAAATCTGGAGTCCTTTTTGGAAGGGCGAGTTGAAGTCAGGCTCTCCGGAAGTAAGGAATGGGGAACAGTTTGTGATGATCATTTTGACCTTCGAGACGCAGCAGTTGTGTGTCGAATGCTTAATCACAGCCGAGCAGTAAGAATCTTTTCGCCTGCGTTAGTATACGGAGTCGTTAATGATAATGTGAGTACATGGCTGGACAACTTAAAATGTCGTGGAGATGAGAATTCCTTGATGGAGTGTAGGCACCGAGGATGGGGTATAAACAACTGTGGACATTTCGAGGATGTTGGCGTTACATGCACGAATGATTCTGTTGTTCCAACAGGTATGTTGATGTCAATCAATGAATCAATAATTTTTTAGTGCCATAGCGAATGTGCATGACAATACTAATAATTAAAAACCGAGAAAAAAAAGTAATAACTTAAGCAACACCCTTCAGCAACCCGCTTATTGATAAACAGTAGAGACTCTAGTGGCTAAAAATATCGTTTTAGAGGAGAAAATAAGCTAACAACCTTAAGATATACAATGACCAGATTTGCAGCTAGCCTTTCTTGATGTCCCTGTTTTGCCTTTTTAGCTTTTTTGCTCATTTTTCTGTCGCTTGACGCAAAACATAGCGGGAGCTTGCAATGATAACTCTTTGGGAGAAGCTTGTTCTAATTACTTGCGCTATCATTAAACAGTTTTATGACGTGCCCAATCTCTTTTTATCAGCTGTAATCAAGCATTATAACCGTCAATATGAAAGTAGAGGGGCACCCAACGGCAATTTTCGGAAAATATCTGTTCGGAAGACGATTTGAGATCTAGAATTTTCGGAACATTTGTTGTAAAATTTCTTGCTTTCCTGCCCCTCTTAGGATTTTCGGACGTCTAAAAAAGTGTTATAATTACCAATTTTTAACGGATTTTTACCCTAAAAAAGGCCACCTAGAATTTTCGGAAGCCTTTTTCTGGCTGAAATTTTCGAAAAGGTAAATTTTGATCCCTGTAATTTTCGGATCACTAGATTTTCAGCTAGGAAATCCGAAGAAATGAAAAGTTTTTAGGGGATAAAAATATGCCTATATCTACCATTTAAATACTAAAATACGTTCAACAATGCTATGTTAAGTGGTTTTGAACTATAGTCCTCTTTGGGTGCCCCTGAAAGTAAACTGGTTAAGGACATGTTCGTGGGTATCTCCGATTGACTTTTGTGAAATAAGAGTTCGTGAAAGTAGAAGGCAGTGCTTATAAATTCCCTGAATAACCAGGTTACTTATTAATAATAGTTTGATGCTGGGGTAACGTTCGCTACGTATCCCACATCTTCGGTGCCGCTAACTGATTTCATTTATTTCTCTATTTCAGCTCCCTCTCCGACTATGGGGCCACCATCGAGTAAGTATCTTATCACTGGGCTTTCAAATACTCCTACAATTGCTCCCTCGTAATAACTACCAAGTAGCTATTTTAGAGCCCTTAAGAAAATGCGGTAAGAAATAATAATAATAATAATAATAATAATAATAATAATAATAAACCCAAAGTACGCTCTGATTTCATGTAACATGTTCTAGCACTGAATCTTTAACCACTAAACAAGTTCGGTGTTGATTGTATTTTCCAATAAAAGATGCTTCAAATGAAACGCGGTGGTTTCCATAATGATGGCCGTTTAGTATATCCGCTGTTTTTGTGTTATTTTAGTTATTCCACTCTTGTGTACGTGACTTTGCATCTATTTACACTTAGATATCAGTGTCCGGTTGCGAGGTGGCACCAGAGAATACAATGGAAGAATCGAGGTATTATACAACGGCACATGGGGCACAATCTGTGACAACAACTTTGACATACAGGACGCCAATGTGGTTTGCAAGATGCTAGGTTACAAGGGAGCCTGGTCAACAGAATGCTGTGGATTTTATGGCTTAGGCACTGGTTTGCAGATATGGATGGACAATGTTGATTGCTCTGGGAATGAATCCTCATTAGCGCAATGTGCTCACGGAGGCTGGGGAGGCCACACAGGCGTCTGCAGTCATAACAATGATGTCGGGGTGTATTGTATACCTAATCCAGTTGTAACTCCAGGTAAGTCAAATTTGCTAAGTGGAAAACGTAGAAGACACTATTTGAGTTCCTTTGGTTGTGAGATTCAAATTCTAAGGTAGCTCAATCATAGGAAAAAATGTTAATCAGTATATCACTCTCATTTTGAAGTCACGTATTGCACGGGTGGATATTAGGGACTTTAAGATTCAACGACGCAACGGCCGCAACGAGAACGTCTAAAAAACCAATAGGTTTCATAATAAGCAAAACAACAAATTTGCAAGTGCGTCACGCTTTTTTGTACATTTCTTTGCCGTTTTTGCACAACTACGACATTAAAATGCCCAATTTCGTATTTTATGGAGAACGTAAACAAGCGACGACGAAATTTTATTTTGCTTTCTGAACCTGAATATGGTCCCTTGGAATTCAAATTCAGGAGGGTTCGCGTACATTTGACAAAGTAAGTAAGTAAGTAGGAATAATCGCAAAACAGACTGAAAGAACGCAAATTCACTTTCTAAGTGATGTTCTCGTTGCTGTCGCTTCGTTGGATCTTTACTAGTAACACGTGAGCACGGGCAAAGTTTTTCGGCCAAATCCAGTCTCCACTTTAGTGTTCAGCTTTATCTACCATGGCTACTTGCGTAAATGAGGTCATAAGCACAATCAGATTAGTGTGGTAGATTTAGCACAATAATTTGTGCCAAAAAATCACAAATTATTGGTCGAGAAGAGTTATTGAGACCCAAAATCACCAAATTGGAAATCTGCCTGCCTAATTACCTGTTTGGTAAACACGAAAGTTGTTTTTGTGCGATAGTGTTGGTCTCCCAGGATCTTGGCAAAAGCAAATGCTGCTTTGTATATCTGCGTACTTCTGCTATTTTTTATACTAGATCAGACAATTCGCTTGGTGGATGGAACGAGTCCCAATGAAGGCAGAGTAGAGATTTTCCTAGAGACGGAACATGCCGGCGAACAAATAGGTGAATGGGGCACAATCTGCGATGATCAGTGGGACCTAAAGAACGCAGCAGTGATCTGTCGCATGTTGAATTACACTGGTGCTCTTGCTGCCCCGCTTTCCGGCGCCTACGGAGAAGGTTCTGGGACCATTTGGCTGGATAGTGTAAACTGCATGGGAAATGAAACTAGCATTGAAAATTGCCCACACGGCGGACTGGGAAGTCATGACTGTTCGCATTTCGAAGATGCAGGTGTTATTTGCCAAGTAAACGAAAGCGACGTGCCAACTTACGGTGAGCAATGATATAGGTATTAAGCCAAGCAAGCCCAATCAGAATACTGTAATTTCTTGTGCCTTGCTAAATAACATACCACTAAGTCACAATGAAGTACATTAATTCTCCAAAATTAAAAAAAAGGTACTTTTCATATTTCAATGCTATTATAATTACGATGATAGTTTGAATCAGCTTCCATTGTTGGAAAAATTGTATCTTTTTGTGCGATTCAATTTTATCTCTCAAGTAACGTTTAGATTACTTGACATAATGATATCTGCTCTATTACTACCGATAAATTGGATACTTAAACTGACTGGTTAGTCGCTGAAGCTAACAATGTCACGGATCTTATTTTATGGCCTCGTTGTGACAGTGCGTTACTTTATAAGATGTTTGCGTGATTGTCCTCCGTTACGTTTACAGGGGAACTGTCCTTTTCTCAGCTTCATGTTCCTCTTTTGGCTCCTAGTTTGCGAGACGAACCTCAAGTTTCTCACTGTGCTCTTCCGTCCGGTACACTTATCATTGCAATTGCACTTTTCCTCATTTTTATTGACAGAAAGCAAGAAGAGCCTACTTATTGCGGAATACAAGAGGAGTGTTTTGTATCATGTTGACATGGAAACAGACCCTAACAAAGCTGTCCCACTCCCGATTGACAAAGTCCTTGGCCTCGCTGCTGTTGGGTTTGATCCCGTTGATCAGAAGATATATTATGGCGAAGTTGGGAGGTCTATAATACGAAGGTCCTTTTTAAACGGAACAGCAGATGAGACGATTATCAATGGTGTCTACTTCGCAAATCGACTGGCGATTGACTACATCAATCGTAACATTTATTATACGGACACTAGTAGAAACAAGATAGATGTTGCGGCCTTAAGTGGGTTGCATCGTACAACATTACTTTTCACAACTGCGCCGGAGGGTATAGCGTTGGATCTGAAAAACGGGTACGTCATTTTCCACTAAGTGAGTTTATTGCCTTAAAAATGGGATTGTTACAACCACCCTTCACTTTTTTTCGTTCTGTTACAATATTTTTGAAAGATCAAGACTTCAATTTTGGGAGGTGAAACACCAATAAAATGGATGACCAACCAACCAACCGACTAGTAAAGAAATTCCTTTAGATTTCGCCTGAAAGGAGCTCTTTCAACTGGGGTTTGCGGTTAAAAACAACTTACAGTCTTCTCACTATGATCCTGACTGGAGAGTCATCCACTCACATGAATAGCTTTTGGAAACTAAAAACAAACTCAATTTCTTTTAATTTCATAAACAATACCATTCGTTGCAATCAGTGACAAATCTAAGGAAAGTACCGGTGCACGCGGACCTTGTTTTTGTAGTGCAAACTGAGGCCTAAAGAACCAAAAGTATTTTTCAGAGCATACTCTCACTGGCTTTTCGCGCACCGTAAGTTTTAGGGAGTTATTATAACTCCAAAAATGAAGTAAAAATCTTAGGTACAAGATAACCCCTTTTTGGGGGTTACTTTAACTCCTAATTTATCCCCGAATTTGGGATCATTTTTACTCCTGAAAAAGAGTTCTTTTACTCCCAGTCTAGAGTTAAAATAACTCTGAAATGGGGTTAGTTTTACTCCTTACATGGGTTGTTTTTACTCTATTTAGAGTTAATTTAGCTCTGAAAGTGGAGTAAAAATTTTAGGTGCAGGATAACTCCTTTTTTGTTTTTTTTTTAACTCCTCAATAACTGGGGTCACTTTTACTCCTGAAAAAGAGTTCTTTATAAACTCCTTTTTGGAGTTAAAATAACTCCCTAAAAAATAACTCCACTGTAAGGAGTTAAATTAGCCCCACTAGAGGAGTTATTATAACTCCTTGAAAATTACTGCGCGGCTGCATTGGAGATCACCGCTCCTTTTAAAGGCCCACGGTCTGGATCCGCATTTGGCGATGATATACATAACAAAAATCCTGAATATTTGGGCTCACTGCTTTACCGCACCATGGTTGAAATAAATATTTATTGTTTTCTTAACACTCCAGACACGTTTATTGGTCAAGCAACGGATTCCCACCAAAAATAGAACGAGCTGACATGGATGGCAAAAATCGGCGTGTTATTCTGGAATTGTCGATCTTTTCGACCCCAAGTGGCCTGATTGTGCATCACATGTCCAACAATCAAAGTCGGCTCTATTACACTGACAGGTTTGGTCAGGAAGTCTATGATATAGACTTGAACAGTACGCAGAGCAGGCCGTTTATAACCAATGAGCTGATTCATCCGGTGGGCTTAACCATACAAGACAACAACCTGTATATCTCAGACGCAGGTACTGGTATCACATGGGATGGTGGAGTGTATAGCACTTTGCTTGGAGGAACAGGAAATGTCTCCAAAGTTATTGATTTGCTGAATACTCCTTGGGAAATAGACTCCTACGACCTGGACAACATCTACGCACCAGGTAGGTATTTCTTAAAGGAAATTACCAGTGGGTCTTTCTCTTTTATAGGTGCTGTGTCACACTATTTGTTATAAGAGAGCTTAAGCAACAGCGTTTTTGAGCGACGGACGTCAACCGGAAGTTGACTTTTTGCATCGTTGGGCAGTGGTTTGGTTAAAACTCTCGGGTAAATCGTCTTTAAAAGAGAAAAGAAAGTTAGCAATGAAAATTTGATAGCGTCAAGGCATATAAAAAGGAAGAAAGCTTCACTTCCGGGAGACGTGCGTCGCTCAAAAACGTCTTTGCTTAAGTTCCCTATTTTAATTTGTCAAAAGCTGAAACGCGTCTTCGCATCAACTGAATTCCAAAAAAAATGATTTATTTTTGTTATCTAAGATTATATTTATACAGACATTGAAGTTATTTCCTGTCGTCTGTTGCCGGCAACGGATGGCAATAAGGACATGGATTAAAACTTTGGCCAACCTTCTTCAAGTTTTAAGAGCCAGTCTCTGTAAGATCCTCATATCGAGTTTTGCCCACAAAATAGATTTCGCTCATAATTTTTATGTAGACTTCTTTTAATAAGTATATAACAAATATGAAACTAGATTGGAGAAATTCGCTTCTGTAAATTTTTTTTAACGAATTTTCTTTCGGCACCACATGAGGACCTGAGATGCTTGTGAAATATGCAAATTTTGTCAAAATTCAACCGATTGTTCCGGATAAAAGAGTGCGACCCAAAGCTTCCAATTTACTAGTTACTTTAATTGAGCCTTTATCTTTAAAATTATACAGGTCAGAATCATCGACACCTTTTCGTTTAGAAAATCTGAGGAAATACACTTAGCCCCTTTGACCCATTTAGCGAAACATGCGATTTTAGCCAAATTCAGTGGATTAAATCTCAAAAGTGGCTCACACTTACTGGCTCTCCTGCATATCACTGTGTAGTTCAATCCTTCAGCTACTGAATCGCGTTAAAAGTTTTGGCGGCCATTCAGTTTCGGTCGAGGGGTGAGTGAAGAAACTTGCCTTACTTGGCCATTTCGCGGACGTTTTGCCATCGCGAAGTTCAGAAGGATTGTCAGAATAGAAAGCGAGAAATCGGTTATATGCCACTCGAAAATTGTCCATTCCTAACGACTGCATACTTTAAATCACTGTTTTCCATGTGGCTATGGTTCTAACCCAACGAAGAAGGGGGAGAAGGCGGTGAATGTGAGCTTTGTAATTGCTGTCCGCCATGTTTTTGTAGTGTTTGGGAATGTAAGGAATCCGGAATGCGGAATTCGCAACCCTTTTCCTTTCGTTATTTGTGGAAAATCATTTCGCATTTACAATATTTTTCGTATCTCTTTTTTTTAATCATCAAATATTAAGCAGGAAGTCTCAGAAGTCTCCATAGCCTGCTCTAGGCACTAGGGGAATTCCCTATCCAAACTGTCGCTGCTGTTGAAAGATGTCTCAATTTAAATATTTTACTTCTCATTAAAGAACAGCTGAACAGTGCAGATGTGAAGTGTCATTTTAAACTTATATTATTTTCCTCGCTCTCGCTATTTTTCCTCGTCTTTTCGTTTCTAAGTGCGTGATTTTCGGGATCAGTGAGAAACGAATCTTCTTGGCCTAATAATAATATTACCAGTAAGTTGTTACTTCTTTACACTCCAAGAAATGTGAATGTTTTTGAATAGCCTGAGAATGACTTTTCTGGAGTTTAGAACAAATCGCTGTTGAGATTAATTCAGGCTCACAAAGTTAACGGGGATGACTGTAAACAAGCTCTAGCTTGTGATAGGGAACGCCCTCTTTCCCTCGTGCCGCTGCGCCCTTACTCCCGCTGATGTCTCAGCTCTTATATACCGTGGGCTTTTAGCAAACTTTCTTTGTTGTGGAAAACATTTCAACAAACTGAATTGAAACATTAAGCCTCTCACATGAGGTCGCCTTCAAAAAGCAATTAGGTGATTAGGCAAACAGCTTTTTTTCACGTCATGCAAAAATCTTAAACTTGCTTAGTCGCCTGGCTATTCTCGCATGAAGTTCATTCGATGATACAACTCAGAAATCTTCAATGTTCGAACACTGGAAAATTTTGCAAGAGGGCTGGGTAAATGGCCTTGACACCCTTCATGACTTATTCTTGATACTTAATAATCTTCTTTGTAAGGGTGACAGCATAAACAAATACAACACGTTTTCACAGCTACGATAAATAGAATCTACCACATGGTTCAAATAAAGAGGGTTTCTTTAACTGAGCAGTTTATGATGTGCTTAATAAATAAGTGCAGATGTCTATTTCTCACAAAAAGCAAATAAAACGGAATTTCCACAATTACAATGAAATAAAATACAATTTAGATGTTCTAACATAATATAAAATGTTATGTTTTGTCATGTTAGAACATTAAGCCTGGCAGATAGTCAGGCTCTTCATTTGCTTTTAATGCATTTACAGGATGTTAATTCAATTACTACAGCACAAATAAACCTTAGACATGAAAAAATGCAAATAAGCTATTAAATCAACCAGTTCCATTTATGAAATAATTCTATGTTCTTAGAAACAGTCTGTTTTTTTTTTTATTCTGTACACTTTTCTTCACTTGGTTTCTTTTATTTGTATATATTTATTTTAGGAATGTCTGGTAAATTGTTTTAAAGCCTGTAGAATAGTCACTTTGTAGTAAACATCGGGTGACACGCGACTCCTCTGGGTACTTTATGTAGAAAACGAAGCAAAATTTGAATCTTCCTTACACTTAATTTATCCTTTTTCCCCATTTATTTATGCCCAACGACTTCTTTAATAAAAAAAGGACAGGGGTAAAAACAGAACAACTGAAGATACTTACGTGACTTCACATGAACAAGGGTAACAAAAATCTCGCGGATTTCTTGAATGCGCTATTTGCCAGTTAATTGGTTTCTTACAGTGAGGGGCAGTCTTTTTTCCTTCATGGCCAGGATAAGGATACGGACAGTTTTACCTTGCCGCCAGTATAACTATACCGAGACTGTGCTCACAGACAAGGCAAACCACCATCTTTTCTACTTATTCATGCGAACGATTAAACTTTCCCGCCCTTGCCAAAATTAGGTCATATTCGGTGATCTTCGTAGGTGAAAGGTTACAGATTCTTAGAGGGTTCTTTACTTGGACAACGCACTTATTTAGAGGGAAAAAATTGTCTTAATCGCGCGAGGAAGCACAAGCAATATTTGCCATTCCGGCAAAGGAACACTTCGCAGGTGCATGTGCCATTTTGGTTGTTTGCCAGTAGCGTAAACTGCGATTTAGGTGGTCAGTGGGCTATGGACCGCTTTGGAGAATTTTAAGTCTAAGTTTGTAATCTAAGCGGGGCAGCTGTGACGTGCTAAGTATCACAACTTTCAACCCTCGGTTTCAGACGAAAGTGTCGAAACTGGATGACCGCTAATATAAATGTCTGAGAATGATTCAGGAGCTGAAGAATGGAACTATAAATAGTTGTTTGCTGTTTTGACAACTTATTTTCTATAATTATTATTTTATGTAACAGCTGAGGACAAGTTTGAATACATGTAGCAGCAAAAAGCTAAGCTCGATAGGGGTTCCTTAATACCTTGATCAGCCAAGGCTTCTGAGCCATTATGTTCAATATCCTTTTAAGTTAAAGATGAAATAATTATTGTAATTCGAATTGAGCTTCGGCTAACGAAAAAAAAAAACAAACTATAAAACTGTACAATACTGCTCCAACAGGTGACATTTGAAAGGGTTGCGAATTCCGCATTCCGGATTCCTGATTCCAGATTCAGCAGCACTAAAACAAGGAATCCGGAATCCGGAAACGGAAACGGAATCATGGAAACGGAAACGGAATACGGAATACGGAATCAAATATCAATGATAGGAAATTAAAGAATTTTACATTGCATAATTTAGTACAATCCAAGGAGAATTTGTTTTGGCATATATTCTTGTTAATGTGTCTTGATAAGGTTTTCCGTAGTGTGGGTTATTGCACTGCAAGGCCGATGAAAGTAATTTTACGATTAATTTTCATTCACGAGTCTATCGGTTCGATAATACAGTTAAATATTGCCTTTGTAGCTAAATGTCAAGAATAGTAGTAGTTGGCCTCAGACCACACCACGTGATTGTCCCCAACTGAATGCTCAACACATGACCGACCCGTGACATGACCACAGTTCTGGTGTTTTAGCAATAAGTTCAACTTTTTCGCCAAGCTGAATACTGATGGCTTCTGGTGTGTGTTCTGGTGTACCAGTAATTGAGTTTACGTTGACGTCCGTATTTTTGTTGAAGAGGCTTATTAAACATGGTGCATTATTTTGATGTAATCAGTTGCGGAATCAAGCAAATGCATGCACAATTCTCTCTTCTCTTTTGACTCCACAATGCCATGGTTCTCTTGACTAAGTTGTCTTGATAAATAAAGCTGGACACTGTTGAAGACAACCCAGAAAACACACTCAGGAAAAACTTGACGGCGACGCCTTTCAGTTATATAAACGACACCTCTGTCAATTTAAACGAAGTCTGTCTCCATAACTTACCCTTTTCTTAAGGAACTAGTTTTTGCCATTGCCGTTTTTCTCCTCGCTTTGCTGTCCTATGAGAATTTGCATTCATTGCCGGAAGTGGTATCAAGAGTCTTTTCACCGGAATCGACTCCTCTATTGATACAGCAGTCTCCTCTACTCAGCTAATTTATTCATTTATGCCTTTTTAAAACCTGTTTAGTTATTTTATTGTCATTGGCAACATTTTTTCTTCAAATCGATCACTTGGAACCTTCTTTCACGGATTCCTTATTCCGTTTCCGTTTTCATGATTTCGTTTCCGGATTCCGGATTCCATGTTTTAGTGCTGCCGTTCCAGATTCCTTACCTTCCACAAATCCTACAAAAACATGGCGGACAGTGAGTTCACGTTCTACCTTCTTCTACCCCTTCTTCGTTGGGTTAGAACCATAGCCACATGGAAAACAGTGATTTAAAGTATGGAATCTTTAGGAATGGACAATTTTTGAGTGGCAGATACCCGATTTCTCACTTTCTATTCTGACAATCCTTCTGGACTTCGCGATGAAGAAACGCCGGCGAAATGGCCAAGTAAGGCAAGTTTCGTCACTCACCCCTCGACCGAAACTGAATGGCCGCCAAAACTTTTAACGCGATTCAGTAGCTGAAGGATTGAACTACACAGTGATATGCATGAGAGCCAGTAAGTGTGAGCCACTTTTGAGATTTAATCCACTGAATTTGGCTAAAATCGCATGTTTCGCTAAATGGGTCAAAGGGGCTAAGTGTGTTTCCTCAGATTTTCTAAACGAAAAGGTGTCGATGATTCTGACCTGTATAATTTTAAAGATAAAGACTCAATTAAAATAACCACTAAACTGGAAGCTTTGGGTCGCACTCTTTTATCTGGAACAATCAGTTGAATTTTGACAAAATTTGCATATTTCACAAGCATCTCTGGCCCTCACGTGGTGCCGAAAGAAAATTCGTTAAAAAAATTTTACAGGAGCGAATTTCTCCAATCTAGTTTCATATTTGTTATATACTTATTAAAAGAAGTCCACAGAAAAATTATGAGCGAAATCTATTTTGTGGGCAAAACTCGATATGAGGTTCTTACAGAGACTGGCTCTTAATGCTATGCCTGGTTAGTGATCTGTGATAAAATTTGTTTGATATCTTCTTCATAACTCCACAGCATTTCCTGTATGGGTTATGCATTAAATAATGACTGCAGGACTGAATTGTTCAAAAACAGTGATATCAATATCGTGACAAAGCCCCTTAAATCAACGGGGTTCATAAGCATGCTCATTTCATTTGTAGACTGCCCTCCGCAATACCCTCCAAGAAAACTGAATTAGTATTTACAGTCTCAGAAGTTTTCGCTTTCTCCTTGTGAGAAAGCCTAGCAACCATTATGGCCTGTCTTCTATAGCTAAGGGGATGAAAAATATTACCAACTACAATGTTGTGGCTGAAATATCTTCCAAGAAAACAAAAAGTGTAAAATCATGTATGTGGCACAACTTACGAGTCTCAGTTATGTTACGTCAGGTGGTATAACCATACGTTTTAACATATTGTGAATAGAGGACCTACGGTGGTAGACTATGTGCTGCTTTGTTGAATTGGTGGATAGACCAGTTTGTGTAGGTATCTTATTTTAAGATTTGTTCTACTACAGCTCTTCGTTAAACCATTCTTTCATCATTTTGGATGTATATATATTGAAAGTCGCTATTTGTTTTTTTCCGTTATTATTTTATAGAGTCTTCAGGATGCGCCGACAAATGCAGTCATCTCTGTTTGAACTCACCTTCTGGAGCTCATTGCGCCTGCCCAGTGGACATGTATCTTACAAATGAGACTTCTTGTAAGTGATCCCCAAGACAATTAAATCAATTCCTAGAAACCTTATAAATAATGACACTAATTAAAGCCGTTAGGAGACGGTAAGGCAAAAGAAGAAAATCTTTTTTCATTGGAGCCAGATACCATTTTTCCCTGCTAGCAAAGGTCTCTCACAACGAGGCAAAAAATGAGAGACAGGAGAGACTCTCCTTTTTCTCAGTTTTGCCTCGTCGTGAGAGGCCTCTGCTAGCAGGAAAATACCATTTGATATTGTCATAGTGGGGTGCTGGCATTTTCTCGGCCTTTCTATGACCAACTGATAACGTCTCCCCCTAAAAAGGATGAGGAGCGAAAACAAAACAAAGTTCGTGCCAGGAAGAAACAATGAAATTATATAATTATATCTTAGAGGGCTCAAAAAGCTTAGTGGCAGCAGAATAACTAAGTTCAGAAGTTCCCATCTGTGGGCCTTGAGAACCTTTCCAAGATGGAAAAAAGGACGAAAGTAGGATCAAACAGCCACAACACAAGACAAAACTCTTTAACTGAAAAATTGCGGCTAGAAATGGTTTAACGATAAACTTTTTCACGACTTAAGGTGATGTTACACGGGACGATTTGCAACGACGATTTTTATCGCAAAACAGCGTTTCAACATTGTTTCAAATGGTTGCAACACTGTTCCAGCATTGTAACGCTGTGGTGCGCTAGTCACTCTCCTTACGCTAACGACTAAAAGGTTTGGCTGTTTTAAGGCTAAGTTATGCTCGCCTAAAAAAAGGTAATAATTCAAATGATTAATACTTTTTAATACATCTACTTTATCTGCCTACACGCCACCTGGAAATCAGCTTTTGTTGTGTGTGGCAGTAAAGTAATCAAATACATTTGTTGATTGATTGATTGATTTATTGATCTTGCCAGGTGCCTACCATCCTTTAATCCTGCATACCGAGTGTTACTTTAGTGAGATTTACAAGTCTCCTTTGGGTGGAGGTTACTTGTTCGATGTAGCAAACACTCTGCCTCTAAAGCACGCATCCTGCCCTTCAGCTGTTGCATCGAACACGGCCGACAAAAAAGTTTATTGGACGGACCTGACATTAAAACACATTGCCCGAGCAAACTTGGACGGAACGGATGAGGAGATCATTGTTGAAAATGTGGAATATTCCCTAGGACTGGCCGTGGACAGTTACAGTGGGAATATTTATTTTACCGATAAAGGAAACAAAACAGTTCAGGTTGCTAAACTTGATGGTTCCAACAGGAAAGTTTTGATTGATACCAGTCCGCATGAGCCGGTTGGTCTGGCAATCGATTCAAGTCGAGGGTATGATCGTTTCCCAAATTTACTTTTTCTAGTTCTTTAATAAACAGCTATAATTCTTGTCAGAGATGTTCAGTAATTTTACGGGGTCATTTTAAAACCAGTCTCATGGAGCTAAAATTATAGCAGTTGTAAAAGTGCTCCAAGTAACATTACATAAATAAGGTTGAAGTGAAAGTATATGTAAACCACATGCTCGCGTTATTTTCCATTTCATTTTAGTTATTTATATTACTCGACTTGGGGAAATCCTCCGATGATCGTTAAAGCAGAAATGGATGGAAGCCACGTTACTCCTTTAGTAAAGTTCTCTCCTTGGTCGATTCAGGGTCCTAGCGCACTTGCGATAGATGTGGACGACAACCTTTTGTTCTGGGTATCAGACAGAGATCCAAGCCTACAATACATTGACCTGCGATATCCAAATAGTGAAATACTATACCATATCACCTTCAGTAATTATCTACATAGCCCAATGGGACTCGCCCTCGATGCGCATTATTTTTACTGGACAGACGGTTTGCTTGGGAATGTTATTCGAGCCAGCAGGAGTTCAGATCAGACAGTAGATGAACTCATTCCATACCAATTTACACCAAGAGGAGTCGATATTTACAATCCGAAGGATATTCAAGGTATAAAAAGGGTTGAAGGCTGATGTGATGAAATTTTCTAAAGAAGTGTCCAAATTGTCGTCTTGAAATGATTTATTACTATTTCGGCTTGAAGGACCCAAGATCGAATCCTTTAATCCAACAACGAGCTGGCTTGGATTTTTTCTCTATAGCTCCGCCTTCAACTCCAGTTGTTTTGTCTCCTGCCAGCTGGGGCTATTAATGATGTTCTTCCTTATAGCTTCATTTGTTTAATTCTAGCTTTTAGCAAAGAATAAATTTTGATGTGCAAGGTCATTTCTTCTCATATATATGATTCTTATGATTCTCCGCGGCAGGATTAGCTCAGTTGGTAGAGCGTTTGACTGGAGAGCGGGAGGTCGCGGGTTCGATTTCCGGGGACGGACCAATACTCTGGGTCTTAAAATAACTGAGAAATCAATGTACTGCCTTTGTCCTACAAACAGTTAGACCTTCTCGTGGCTCAGATAGTGACCACACAAAATGGCGGTCCTCAATTAGTACTTTCGCGCTAAATACATTTACACTCAAATAATTAAGAATTATTCATTGAAATCGAGGTAAATATTCCTAAAGGCACTATTTCACCGAGATTGAAAGAATAATTGTTTTAGTATATACACACGAAGTGATCTCAACAAAATCAGAGTGGAAACCATTAAAAATGGAAAAACGCCGTTTTGAATCCTTCGAAGTCTTTTCTTGCCTAAAAAAAAGTCAACACTAGGATTTTGTCGACTTTAAAAGATCGTTCTTTAAAAAAATGGTAAAAAAAAACCCCGAGCTCACACATAATCCACTCGCTAGGAGGTGAATATTATTGAATAGTCTGAGATAGCGAACCAGTCAGATTGCTTAAATCACCAAGATTACTGAGTGTATGTACTAAAGTGCATTATTTATTCATTTTTACTGATTACTATTTTCCTTCCTTCCAGCTCCACATCCATGCGTGGGTATCTGCAGTCATCTCTGTCTCCCAAAACCTGGAGGTTACAAGTGCGCATGTCCTGTCGATGCAGTATGCAACGAGACTACCAACATTACTAGTACGTTTATCAATTAATTGTCTATTGTTTTTCAAAAATTAGCAACAGTAGCAGTGGTGGCGGTGGTCAATATTTTTTTTCTTACTTGATCTTTATCTGTGGGATGATTCAGCGACCTAAACGGGAGCGAAAGCATATTACCAAATCGTGGAGTTGGTGTTCTTCTTGTTGGTTGTGGTTGTCGTGGTGTCCTTTGTGACTGTAGAATACTTCCATATTCTAACCTTAAAATAAATATTTTATTGTATTTGGTTTTCTGTAATATCCAGTGGAGGCGAACTGAAATGAAAAGCCTTGACGCATTTCCTTCGTTGTCACTCAAAAGTGACTTAATTTATCACTGTTTGCATTTCACTGAAACATTTATTTGCCGACTGAAGGTTTTTTTTTATTCTCAGATGCATATGGGTGTAGCGAAGACCCAAGTCTCTACGTTTCTGAACGACACAGCATTAAATGCATTGATATAAAGACGTACAACCGTTCTCATGTCCAAGTGAAGACTGTTAAAACTGGACTGGCTGATGCAGGAGCAATTGACATCGATCACCGGGAGCGAATGATCTTCTGGAGTGACCATGAACAATGGACTATAAATCGAATGAGTTTAGTAACTGGTGAAACTGAGGTAATCATCATCATCATCATCATCATCATTTATTAGCCTTGATATTAAAATGAATTTTACAGAATACAGTAGGTTGTTAGGCGAGGAGACCTCAAGAAACCACCAGGCCCCAGTTGTTCAAAAGGTGGATAAGTCAACCGCTATCCGTTGGATAAATCACTATCCAGTGGATAACGCAACTGGTATTCCCTAATACTTATCCGCTGGATAAAGATTTATCAGATGGATAGCGCTATTCTGTTATTGAACAACCAAGGCCTGGCTTGTAGGAGTATAGGTAAGCAGAGGCGTTCTTGGGCGAAGCACGTCCACCCGTTTTGCCCCAAACTTATGGGTAAAAAGTACTGCTCCTCAATCTTATAGAGATGACAGACGTATGGTACGAGGGTGTCGTGAAAAAGGAGCGGCATTGCGGGATCAGGACCCCCGTTCCAGACGTCCCTTTCCAGAACATAGTTCTTTATAATTAGGTACCGAAAAATGGTGGGTAAACAATCCGTACCTGTTTGACTTTGCTCACTTCCTTGCTTTACCAAAAGGTCATCATAAGAGACAATCTAGGACAAGTTGACGGATTGGCTGTTGAATGGGAAAGTGGTTTGATTTACTGGACAGATTACATCTTTGAGAGAATTGAAGTGGCTAGGATTGACGGACTTTACAGGAGGACGCTTTTTTACACTAATCTGTACAACCCAAGAGGAATTGCTGTGGATCCTAAGTCAGGGTAACATGATCATTTAATCTCACAGTTTGATATATAATGGTGCTTCAAGAAAGTAGTGAGTTGTCGCCCGGATAACTGAACTGTAATCATTGTCGCGTTTTTACCTGAATTCCTTTATAAGACGAAATAAAAATGATTAAGCCTCTTTCACGGAAGCATGAAACCACTTTTAAAGGATCCACATCAAACGACAGCCATTTGCTAAAGAATGTCATTAAAACCAAGCAACTTTGTCAAGAAGACTCATTCTGCCACTTTTTGCTTCATATAAGGGAATCCAGGACTGTGTTTGATTAAGTGTTTGATTCTGGATTCCACATCATGGATTCCGGATTCCGGATTCTGGATTCCGGATTCTGGTTCCAGATACTGGATTTTGGATTCTTTGTCAATGGAACTTGGATTCTGGACTCCAATCGTTAGTGTGATTCTGGATTCCTTGAGCTGTATTCCATGTTCCAAAGCCCAGGATTTCGTATTCCAAAGCAAAATTCCTGGAATCCAGATTCCACAAGAACAATTTTCCGGATTCTAGGATTCCAGGTTCCCTTACGTGGGGTGCCACGTGCCTGTCACCTTGCATGTCCTCTGCCAACCTGACAAGCAGCGTGGATCAAAGCCATCGATTTTCTCGATAATAGAACAAGCGGATTTATTCGGTTAAAATCTCGTGTTGTTCCACCTTGATAAAGATTGAGGCGCCAGTCAATTTGCCGTTAATCATGAGCCGTAGCAACCGTTATGGAAGCTACATGAGAATCCATGCAGATCCTCACTATTTTTCAATTTTTCAGGTACATGTTTTGGACAGACTGGGGATTATTTTATCCTAAAATTGAGCGAGCAGATTTATCCGGTGAAAACCGACAGGTAGTGGTCGACCTTGCAATTTGGTATTTCGTGTTTTACCAGTTGTTTCCTATGAGTGTGGTTATTGATTATGAAGCTGAACGAATTTATTGGATGGATGCATACGACAATTACATCGAATCTATAGACTATGACGGCTATAATTGGAGAACTGTGCACTATGTCTCTCAAAACATATTCCCAGCGGACTTGGCTCTGTATGGTGACAATTTATATTGGGTTGACTGGAACAGTCAAAGTATTCAGTGGCTTAACAAGTCACGGCCTCTGCTCATGCACAACTTTGGACACCTCTCTGACTTCTACCTTACGGGCGCTGTGGTTTCTGACCGGTCAAGACAGCCCGTCGGTAAAAAATAATCTCTTTTTGTTTTTCTCGTTTGTTGATGTTGATATTTTGTGTATATGTTGTGGTTCAATTTTATCCTTGGTTTAAGTTTTATTTTTCATTGTTTCAAACTCATTATCATACAATACCACACCAAAAAACAAAGGGAAATAAAATTTAAACCAAGGAAAAGATTGAACTACAACATATACACCTCGTTCGTTTGTATATTTTGGTGCCCCAAAGAGGATAAATGTACGGTAGAACGGGCAACAAAAGACATATTCAATTTTTTAAGCAAGGACCAGACCAGTTGACAACCCATCTAATATCTCTAAACCCACCACAGTCTCAGAACACTTTCTTACCAATGATCACTCTGCTAACGACATCATACTCATCCCACTAGAGCTTACCAAATCTAATAGAGACAGTGTACGAAAAGCTAGAGAGGCATACCTCATCGGGAGAGGTAAAACTCTTGAACCTTTAAGTATAAATAAGAAAGATGAAATGTAATACAGTCTTTATTTCGTCTCTTTGTTGTCATTTATTTTTCTATTTCAAATTTCTTTCTATCACTACTTCAATGGTTTTTGTTTTCAATGCTCACTTGCTATCATAGTATCATATTGCACGCTATTCTCTTATTTTCAAATCGTAACGTCTCATTATATGTAAGACCCTGAAGAAGGAAGGCCTTGCCTTCCGAAATATTGGTTAAAAGATTATATAGTCCCGACTGTAAAATCAGCCTTGCTTCTTTTGTCTTAACAAAAACCATGCACCTTGTCTGGCAACATTGCTACAAAGCGAGTTGAATAACGATATTCAGTGCTCGTTTTGTCATCCATATCAAACCTATCAAACCAGGTTTTCAACTGGCCCAACGCTCAACATCGCTTTTTAACTCGTTTTGCTGCACGTTGCATGTTTTTGTTGCCTGTTTTACTGAAGGTTTACGTGACATCCTCAAGGCCCAGTTGTTAGATGGATGGAAAACACTGTCCACTGTCCAGTGGAGAAAGCAATTGGTTTTCCAACTTATCCGTTGCGTAGTGTTTTATCCGGTGGATAGCACTTTGCAACGTTTGAACAACAGGGACAGGGAGTATTGTTATTGTATTTTAATTACCAACATGACACGTAACAATTCACGTGCCTGAAAACCAGGAATTCACCTTTTCCACGTTGCCCATAATACCCCAAAATTTTGCATGTCTTGAAAGTCTCTCAGAACGACTGTAATGCTCGGGCTAAAATGGGAACAATAGCTATGCAAAATTCGGAGGGAAGCAGTGTATTATAGCCAACGTGAATATGTTATTTTCCCCTTCCACTATAAGAAAAGAAGATCGCACAAATAATAATTGACACTGAACGAACCCTCACACAGATCTGTTTCTTAACTACGCTGCAACAGTTTCACCTTATTTTTACAATCGCGAAACATTTTCAATCTAAACTGGAATCAAATATACATCACATTTTGCTCCTTGACATTATAGAATAATAAAAAAGCGGAACGTCTGAATAGTGCTTTTAGTAAAAGTGATCATTATTGTTTTCTTTTTCTTGAAGCTCCCTCAATGCACAGACCACCGTGTCGCATAAACAATGGCGGGTGCAGCCATCTCTGCTTGTTGGCCCCTTCTGGAAGACACAAGTGCGCATGTCCTAATGGAATTGAATTAGAAAGAGATGGGATGACTTGCAAGAGTAACGGTAAGCGGGGGACATCAAAACATGTAACACAAAGTAAAAAGTAATACGAATTAAACTGAGTATCGTGATCTTTTCAAAAATCAGCAAATATCTCTAGTTTTTGATTGTCAGAGTCGTAAAAAAGTAGTAAAAAACGTTTTCTCAAGAAACAGAATCATTAACACTTCGCACTCGCTATTGAAAATTTAGACAAAGAATATGCCTTTCTGCAAACATTATGGGACCTTAAGAATGAGAATTGTATGGCCTTTTGGAACACCAAAAGTAATTGAGACAGTGATCAATTAAAACCAATAACTGATCTGATTCAGCAAATAATATGAGTTGTACACTTGAGCCCGCGATACAATCAAGTGACACTGGTCAGTGGATACTTTAATCGACAGCTGCCAAATGACTAAAATAGGAGGTCTATACTATCAAGTTAAACACAGGTTGTACATGCCTTGGACAACTAGCTAATAATGCCCGGTCATTACAAGAAAATCTTGCCAGTTCAGCAGCCAATCACAGCAAGAGTAGCCATATAATAAAATTTTCCAGCAATTTCTTGAATGTTTCGCAGAGCTTTAGGACTCCATCTGGATCCCTTCATCAGTGACGTAACTGACGTTTGCTGCTATTCGCAGCCTCGTTTTCATGAGGCTGCAAAAGTTTTCCGTAAATTGGGGGAAGGTGGTAGCTCTTATCATGGTTCATGAAAAGCTTAATGGTTTTTGCTATTCTAAATACATATCTATTCTTTCCTCGTCTAGGGACCCTGCCAAGTACACCACCACCACCTGTTCCAGGTAACACATGGAATGTAAATTTTAGCATTGTTCCTCTGAATCGGCTTTGATTATTTCACTGCTACGACTTGTGCGATTAATTACCATTGTTGGTTTGAGGCCTTGTCCACGCTTATCAGAATATTTTTAAAAACGGAGACGTTTCCTCCGTTTTCAAAAAACGCTCGTCCTTACAGATAGCGTTTTCGAATCACTTTCTTCCGTCCACATAAACGGTGGAAATACAACAGCATCCCTTACAGGGCATGCTCTTTATGACGTATGGTATCATCGTGCTCGAATACCTCCGTTTTCATCCGTACACGAAAACAATAAGCTGGCGTTTTCAAAGAAACTCCACTCTGGGGACGTTTTCGAAAGCCTGCGTTTATGGTGAGGGAAAACGTCCTTTACGTGTGGAGGAAAAATTCTCCTTCTTCAGAAATATCAGGATAAGTGTAGATGGGGCCTGAGTGGGCGAGGTGAGATCAAACACAGGCTGAAGGGTCTGCAAAGTGGGGCCTTACATGACGTATTATCTCCCTACTCTGGCCTTCCGCTTTTAATTTCTAGCCACTGACAGCAAGAAAATTAAAACTGGCACTATTTCGTTTCGATCTTTCCTGTCGCTAGATATTTTTGTGTATTATAATAATAAAATATGTTGAGGGGATTTAATATTTTTTAGATCTCAGGGTGCGACTGAGAGGATCTAACTCTTCACACGAGGGCCGTGTTGAGATTTACCACGAGGGACGATGGGGAACGATCTGTGACGACCACTGGGGCTTTAGAGAGGCTACAGTTATATGCAGAATGCTGAATTACTCTGCTGCGGTTTACGCTATTAGATATGCAAATACTTATTTTGGATCGGAAACAAACAGCTCTTTTCCAATATGGATGGACAATGTGAAGTGCCGCGGTGACGAACAGAGCATCGCTGCCTGTAGGTTCAATGGATGGGACGATCATGATTGCTCGCACATCGAGGACGCTGGAGTTGTATGCTACAATGAGTCAATACCACCAACCGAAGGTAAGAGCTACTGAGTATATAAATAGAGCTCTTAAACAACAAAAATGACGACAGAGACGATAAAAAACACAGTAGGTTTAGAGTAGTATATAGCAACTTATACCCGTACATCTCACTTTTATGTACATTTCTTTGCCGTCGTTGTATGATTACGACGTGAGGCTTCTTAATTTCACGTTTTGTGAAGGAGGAGAACACAAGGCAAGGCGCAACTTAGATATACACTGTAGTCCTTTTCAATTTGAGACCAGAATAATTCGCCATTATTGGAAACATTGAACGAGATGGAGTAAGATAGTTGAGGTTTAAAACAGCGCTAGTTCACTTCTTAAGGGACGTTTTCGCCGCCATCGTCGTCATGGTTGCTTGAGTTCCATAGTAATAAAGTGTTTCGTCATACAAATCATCACAAATGAATACACTGTTAGGTTACTGACCTCCCAAGTCAGGTCATGGAACAATGTGGTTCATGAAACGTATGTACAGTAAGTCAAGGAGCAATTCGCCTCTTGAGAAACGAGGAAGCAACTGGGCCAAGTCAATTTTCACAAAGACTTCTGGGAACGTTACTAGGCACGTGCCTGTCAGCTATTGGCCAATTGTTTTCCCTGTCCCCAGTGACATTCCCAGAAGGCTTTGCGAAACTCAACATTTCCCAGTTTCCTCTTGGTTTCTAAAGTGGTGAATGTTCTGGAGACAAATCAACCGCTTGAAGTGATCGCACAAAACTTGTAAGAAGATTCTCTTTCAAATCGGCACCAAATTGAAATTAAGAACTGTAAAAATGGCTAAACCTTACCTCGCAACACCATGAAAATGTTAATCACATAACTTACTTGTAGGCTAGGTCTGCGCTGTACTGGATAGCTTATTTTGCCGAAATGAAATAGAGCTCTCCAGTACAGTATGAACGCCAAGGGCACAGAACTGAAAAATTTTGTTCAAACTTATCGAAGATTGTACCTGAGCTGTTGGTCGAGAGGGCTTGATGCATCACATCCCAGTCTTCACTTCCGCGATCTGCATATTTACTACTCCCGCTCCTATTCACCTTCACCTATTTCCACTATGGTCCCTATATCTTTTTAAACTGTGGTGACAAGTGGAGGAAAACTATCCACTTGTGACGATCCACTTTCAAGATGGGTGTGGCGCGGCTTCGCTCCGTTACCAATCGCGCCGAAATCACCCTTCCTGTGTTAACGGAAGCCCTATCCGGTATGGGTTTGTGTCGGCGCAAGAGCTATCCGATATAGCTTGAACATAGCCTTCGAATATGACAAAATTATTTATTCTGTTTGCAGCTCATTATCATTTCGTCATGGTTCTATCATCTCTGGCGGTAACATTACATTGGGAATTTAATTTGCTCAACATGCTCGCTCCCTCTCCATCTACATTGGTTGAAAACCGGATATTGACATTCTTTAAAATTAAAATGTCGATCATAAAGCAGCTCGTTTCAACCGCATTCCACCAGGCGGGACAATAATGTACCTGCCCCCTCCTTACTTCCCTTTTACAAGTTCTAACATTTTTTTTGGTTATTACTTAAGGGCCAACCTTGGCACCAGGACCTCATCCAGGTAATTTGATAATAAATAGCAACAAAACAGATACCCAGTTGTTGTTGGAAACTTCGCATTTCTAAGCCTGGGTAGTTAAAATGTTGCCTCCTGGCATGAAAAAAAGTTATGACTGGCCTCTAATGAGCACCAAAGTTCCTCGTACCTATTACAATTTACCCTGAATAAAGGCAGTTTACCATATTTTGATTAAATTAGTTCTAAGAATCAATGTTTTAATTCATACTGCGCAAATATCAGCAGATAAGTAAAATTTTCAAATGCCTATTACAAACATTGAAATGAAATAACTAAATGGTTACTACAAAAATGATTAATTACAATGTGGTATACAATGTAGGAATGATAATCCGACCGTTCATTTGGAAACAATTAAGTCAGTGGTATTAATGTGAAAACTACAGACAAACTTAAGAATCTATACATTTTGTATGATGTGTTAGTTGTTTTCTGCCGTATCATACCATTGCCTAAATTATAAGTATATTCTGACTCATAATTTTCCTCAAAATGTAGAATTAAGGGTTCGTTTGCGTTCTGGAACTACTTCAAACCAAGGAAGAGTGGAGCTGTTCTTAAATGGCACGTGGGGAACGATATGTGATGACTACTGGGGAATCGATGAAGCGAACGTCATTTGCCGCATGCTTGGCTATTCCGAAGGAGCCTGGAGCACACACTGCTGTGGTTGGTACGGCTCCTCATCAGCGCCAACACAGATATGGCTGGACGATGTTCACTGTGTTGGTGATGAACAGAGCATCGCGGCATGTCGTCACGGTGGATGGGGAAGTCATAATTGCTACCATTCAGAAGATGTAGGAGTAGTATGCAAGTATACACCACAACCGCCTCCAGGTTTGTTTTGTTTGATTTGCTTTAAAAGAGCTGTGTCACGACATTTATCAAAATTAAAACAGTGAGCGTCGACACCTAAACTTGATAAAGAACATTATTAATTGTCTATAATATAATACTTCTGACAAAAAAAAATGACTTTAGAGAGATGCTGCAAAATGACGACTCAAAAAACTCCTGACAGCTCTTTCATCTTAGTCACAAGAACTGACGATTTACTGATTGTTTCTCTCTTAGATCAAACGTTGCGCCTTATTGATGGTTACAGAAATGGGGAAGGCAGGGTAGAATTGTTTCACGATGGTCACTGGGGAACCGTTTGTGACGACTTCTGGGATATCAAGGATGCACAAGTTGTCTGTCGTCAGCTTGGATTTGAAAATGCAGTCGCTGCACAAAAATTTGCTATATTTGGTGAGGGCAATGGTCATATTTGGCTTGATAACGTACACTGTGTGGGAAATGAAAGCTCCATCGAGAGTTGTCCGCACAATGGATGGAATGATCACAATTGCGGACACCATGAAGACGCATCGGTTATCTGCAGAAATGGGACACTGAAACTAGGTTAGTTTGTCTATTTTTGTCACCGTTGACCGATGTTAGCTTCTACTATTTCTAACTGATTCAGTAAAGGTTGCTTTGGGCATTGGGAATTGGGCATTTGAGCATACGGAAGTCACTGCAATGATTTGCTTGAGTGACCACCAAACAATAGCTTCATAGTGTGCATTTTCCAGTGATCAACGAATCCGTTATTGAATCAGCTATAAAATAATTGTTCTCATTCCAATGAAACCGTTCTTCACGGCGACTCATATTTCAAATTACAAGTACGGGTATGAGCGTTCGTGTGGAGATTACGAGCACCATCGCCTCGCGTGGGCAGTTTCATTGTATCCCTGAGTCTGCTGTCCAAGTTTATTTTTCATTTGAGAAAAGGGGAATCAAGTTCTCATTTCGATGCTTTCTGATCAGGGTTACAGTTACTTAAAAGTTCAGGCATTTGCAGAGACTTAAACGTTTGATGTGTCGAGCATGATTAGTTGACGCGAGCACACAAAGAACACTAACGTAGAGAACGATAAAATAAACAACCAAATATAATCCCAGCTAAGAAGAATTGCAAAGATACGCAGTGTATTGAAAAGCTGATGACCATGATTGCGTTCCTAACAAATTCGTACAAAAAAGGTTCTACGTGGAGTTGAAGTCCAATTTTGTTTGTTTTGTTTGTTTGATCGCGTACACCAATGAATGTGTAGAAGATATAACCGCCTTAAATGTAACGACGCTAAGATCCAGTTTTTTTACTGTTAAGCTTGAGATTGAGACCAGATACTTTACAGAAGTTGTCGAGAAAGTTAAAAGTAGCAAGTGACTCATGTGAACCGTCCAGTATTAGAGTGTCGTCATCATCGTATTGGCTTAATTTAATTTCTTTCCGATTCACAAGGATTCATTTAACATCCTGATTTCTGCTTATTACCTTGGCTAGAACTTACACCGAAAGGATGAAAGGTAGAAATATTAAGGCAGCCTTGTCTGACTCCCCGCTAAATATTGAAAAAATTATTGGTGCAGCCATTATTTAGGACACAGCTATCCACGTTGCTGTAACCAGGTGATCTGTGACTTCATTGCGGGGGCCTGGGGAAAGAAATTTTAATGCCGTATCCCATAAACCAACGCGTGCACTAATTCAATTCAATTCAATCTGTTCCCGTCAGCTTTGGTTTATGGGATACGGCATTATAATATCTTTCCCCAGGCCCCCGCAGTGACGTCACAGATCATCTGGAAAAGAACTTGACCCAAGTTAAGAGGCTTGTGCCGAAAACCAAAATATACTCGATTAAAAGCATTGTGTTTGCGTACAACTATGCATGTCTAAGATCTAGAAGCCTTTAATGTGACGACGGTAAGCGGATTGGGACATCCAAAAACTCCCTAGGTAGTAACTCTAAAAAATATGCATATTTCCATGCAGATGGCGATGATTTCTTGTTGGTGTGTGAAGGTGGCCGCCGACTGTGCTACTACGTCCCACTGCAAACACAGACACCACCTAATGCGGTACCTCTGTCGATTCCACTGGACGCTATGCCGTTTGGAGTATCTTTCGACCCAGTTGAGAGGCGAATCTACTGGACAGACGAGTATGGATACATCAATCGAGCTTTTCTTAACGACGACTCGAAACAAGTTGTGGTAAGAGGACTTTCGCGTCCGCTGGGTATCGAGATTGACCCTGTGGGAAGGAACATCTACTTCGCTGACGAAAACGAAAACAGCATCAAAATTGCCAAACTTGATGGTTCTCATGCAGTTGCTCTTGTGAATGCCCAATCTCCTCAAGGAATTGCTTTGGACATATCTTCGAGGTAATTATTAGATTGTTAGGTCCGATATGAGGAAAGTGTTCCTTATAAAAAGAATCATAAATCCATACTGGAGGAAGTTTGGAAGTCTCTCATCTTTTTGTTTTAAAGATTTTAAGTCAATATTTTAGGGTATGGCACTTTTGATGACCAATGTCACGTCTTCCAAATTGGCGTTTCCAGAAAATCTGGTTGGAATGTAAAAGGAACGCGACTTCTCGGATCGTTCCGGTGGAAAAATTCCGTGAGAAGCGGATTATATGAAATGGGGTTCCTTTTTCTCCGGACGGCATGTTCCAAACGGAAATTCGTGTCCCATTTCTTGACAGCCATCTCAGGTGCCAGTTTCAGGCTTTCGCGGCCGTTTATCTGAAAAATGGAACTGATTTGTGCAAATGATTCACGCTATTCCGTGGCGAAATGTACCAATCGTGACCATTTCACGGTTTTTGCTTACTATTTACCCAAACCGTAACCGACCGGTTTGCCAATGTAAACTGTAAAGCACCTTTGCTTATAGCTAAATAAGGCTCAAATTAAGTTTAAAAGCATTGTGTTTAAAGCACTCACATCAACGTGTCTTACTTTTTCCAGATACATGTACTTTTCTTCAGTCGGTAGCAACCCACAGATACTACGAGCTGACATGGACGGTAAAAACAAGATTGTTCTTGCTAATTTGTCAAACATCGGACAGACTATTATCGACCTGGTTCTTGATAAACCTGGAAATCGTTTGTACTTTTCTGACCAATCCAATAACTTGATACGATACATTGACCTGGTAAGTCTGCAGGTACACACCCTCCTTTCTGGTAACAGCCTTCACGGTCCAACTGGTGTAACAGCGATAAACAGTACCCTATACTTAACGGCTCAGGGCGATGGAAGTTTTGCAGGAGCCATCTTCAAGGCCAACACAAGCAGCGGAACTAAACAAATGATAGCCGATGGCTTCTCAAGCCCTCACGGGATTTATGCTTTTAACTCTCGGGCACCTTTAATATCAGGTAATCAGAGGAGAGCTATTTAATTAAAGGGGTTAGTCACGACGATATAACTGTTTAAGGTCAATTCTGTGCTGAGCTCATTACTTGGTGATTTTACCCCCACACAAAATACTCCTGTCCAGTTATGAAGAGGGTATCAAACAAATTTTATCAGGGAGCATTAACCATAATATGTTTTGATGATTCTTTCAGGCATACGTACGTTAAACCTTGAAAACGCTCGCTCATTTTTTTCAGGTTTCAATCCATTTCCATCCTTACCTTCCGCTGAAACAGACAGCAGGAAACAGTTTCAATGCCTAAATACGGTCTTAAATAACAATACTGGATTATTAATTCTGGAATTCAATTAATGCGAAAAAAATTAGCGTTTTCAAAAGACAGCAAAAAGCGTGACATAGCTACTTTAATAAGCAATATTCCAACATTAAAACAGTTAAAAATCGCCGGGGGTTGCCCTACAGCGACCTATTTTGAAGTTATTGTTAGCTTGTAGTTAAACACATAATCAGGAAAAGAGAATTGACCATCAAAATTGAGATGCTTACACACTGACCATTTTTGCAAATTTTGCAGGCCCATGTGAGAATAATGGCGGATGCTCTCAATTGTGCGTTATAAACCCAGGCGGTCAAACATGCATGTGCCAGGCTGGAATGACAGTTCGCGAAGACAAAAGGACTTGTAAGATTTGCACTGTCTATTTAACCTATATGCATTTAACCCATTTAGCTTGGTGAATAAATAATTCACCAAGGATGAGGTAAGGATAGCTGGGTATATTAGGCTCTTTGCATGACTTTATCTCGTGATCAACGTTCGATAAACACGTAAACAGTTCACCATTGAAAAATTTTGTTGGCACAAGATGAAAAAGCATATTAAAATTAAGTAACCTGAGAATTTTCAGCTGTGTATCTCAAAAGTAGCGAGTGTAACGGCCGCCGAAAGTTAGAAGCATTTGTAAGAGAAAAATAACTTTTGCCATCCAGTCATGCTTGCATGGTTTTCAATACAAATCCTTGTAAATTCTAAAATTTTTAAACTGTGGTTAAATATATTTTCCTTACGCATTTAAGGGCTCAAATAGCCTCTTATGAATTAAAAGGAGAATTGAGCCCTGTGATGCTTAAGGAAATATTTTATGACATTTTTGAAAATTTCGAAACTCCAAGGATTTGTGTGGAAAACCATGCAAACATGACTGGATGGCAAAAGTTGTTTTTCTCATACAAAATGCTTTCAACTTTCGGAGGCCTTTGCAATCGCTAATTTTGAGATATAGGGCTGGAAATGCTCAGGTTACCTAATTTTTATTATACTCTTTCAGCTTGTGCTAAGAAATGTTTTCAAAAGTGAACTGTTTTCGTGTTTACCGAAAGTCGATCACGTGATCAAGTCATGCAAAGAGCCTATTGGCCGATTGCCTTCAGCTCTGCGTTGCTATGGACAAAGGCGGAGTCGGGGTCAATATTGATGCATAAGGGAAAAGGAAATCAACAAGGTCAATATTCAGCCATCTTGACCAAACAAGCTTGCTGGGCAAGGCGGGAAATCCCGAGTGGCCAGGATAGGCCGATCCTCCAATCTTGGGTGGCCAATCAGAAAGCAGGATTCGCTTCAAACCCAGCCATTTACGAAACAAGACACCATCATAAAATTTTGTTTTCGTTTTTGATAGTCCCCAGTAGAGTTCCCAAAATTTTGTTCAATCCAGTACTCAAGATGGCTTTTTTGGCATTCCACCTTCTGCGCATTTTTCCAATCCCGAATTTCGTCCCGGTTTTGCTACAAAATCCGGAATCCCGAGTTTCCAATAAGGGAAATCGTAGATCCCGAAAAACCTTATATCAGGGAACCTCCTTTTAACTTTATTTTTTCCTTTTCGTCTTAGGTTCTGTGAAGAACGTTATCATGGTTGTCGATTCCTCCTATGATGAAATCTATTTGTCAACTCTGGATTCATCAGACACAACGATTGTTCCTCTGCCTGTCCAAAATTTGACATTCCCAATTGGTGTTGATTTTGATCCATTCAACAATCGTATCTACTGGACAGACTACTCTCTTGGTACCGTCAAGCGTTCTCTTATTGACGGCGGTAATCAGGAAACTATTCGTTCAGAAATCAATGGACCATACGGAATCGCTCTCGATCTCGTGGCAGAAAATGTCTATTGGATAAGCCGGCAAGATAACACCATAGAAGTTTCGAAACTAGATGGATCTAACTGGAAAGTGCTGGTTTCTGATTTGGGTTCATCTCCTGATCACATCGCTCTGGATACCACGAGAGGGTCAGTAAAGGCCTGTTCTATAAATAGACAAAGGGGTTTTGTTTAAAAAGGACAGAAATTCATCGGTCCAGAAGTTAAACAAAACTTTTTCTTTTCATGAAATGAGTTAGCGATTGAATATTTTTGCATTGTTCGTGATGCTTTTATACACTTATTTATTTAATGTCATCTGTCCTCCAGGTACATGTATTGGTCAGAATATGGACGTATTGGAGGTGCTGATATGGATGGAGAAAACCAAAAAGTTGTTGCCGCATTGACATATGCTTATGGTTTATATGACGCCCGGGGTCTTGCTATGGATGTTGAAATGAATCGAATTTACTTTGTTAGCTACTGGTTTGAAGGTTTGCTTTACGTCGATCTTAATGCTGCTGGAAAGGGAAATGGTCCAGTCCAAATTCTGTTCATGGATTATTCTTTCTATGATGATTATTTTTTGGATCCACGAGGTCTTGCACTCGACGACCAGTATGTATACTGGAATGAGTACTGGAGTGAGAAGGTCTACCGGATTAATAAAAGAGGTTTTGATGGCGATCTGGCTGTGGTGGCTTCAGGAATGTTTAGTCCTAGAGGAATGGCAGTCGTTAAAGGAAAACCAAATGCAAGTGGTGAGTGACATCACACTTCCTATCGTCGTGACTCAGCATATTGATTGTAACTTTGTTTGTGAGTTCGATTATGTATTATGTCTAAAATTTCTCTAATTATCACTTTTCTTTCGCAGATCCACATTCTTGTCTAAGCAGTTGCAGTCACCTTTGTCTTCTTAAACCCGGAGGTTACAAGTGCGCATGCCCCGTCAAAAACCCTGCTATTTGCAACGAGAGGGTCCACCAAACCAGTGAGTAAATACTGCTCCCCCATTTTATTACCATAAGTAACCAGCAATCGTTCATCGATTTGACTTTCAAGTGAAAAGAATTAGCGTTCCTTCGCCATTTAATCAATAGAAAACGTTTTCCTTGTTTGCATAGCCTGATATAAACACAAGAGGGGTTGGGAGAATTCGAAACAGTTATGCAAACCAGAGACGAATTCGAAACTCTCTTGTTTAGAGAATTGATTTAAAGAGAAATTCTTACCAGTCGCGAAGTCTTGTACACGAAGCTTGTACTCGTAATCAGCCTTTGTTTTGCAAAAAATATGCTTTCCAAAATACGGGTTTTTCTCGCTTTAAATGCCAGCTCAAGCCAAAAAAAAAATTGACACAGAATGTTTCTAAAGATTTTTCAAGTTTAAGCCGACGAGGAAATGGGTAAATAAAGTAAACTTGTCGAATTGTTAAACTAAAAACCTTTTTCAAATTCGTGCTTGCGTGATTAGCGCGCGAAAAGCGAAAACATCTTGACGTCACAACCATGTTTACAACCCATCTCCTTAGGGACATTGGTCTTACAACTTACATCACTAAGATTAGACCTGTTTTAGAATATGCCTCGCCTGTCTGCCCATTTACCTCGAAGAAGATCTACAGAGAGTGCAGAATAGATGTCTAAATGTCATTGGTCTCCCTAGGGATACTGTTTGAGTCACTTGTAACTAGGCGTCAGAATTTGACGAGGAAAGAATTTAGAATCTAGAATCTAGAATCAGAAGCACATCCTTGTAAACGTTTTTTAGAAAAGCCAGTGGATCATGGCCATAATCTAAGATCTTGTAAGACTAACCCAGCGCACCTCAGAATACCTGTATCACGCACTGTTAGGCACAAACAATCATTTATTCCTAGAGGTGCTAAACTTAACTTAATTTGATATGTATATATAATATTTAGTGTTGAATTTTTATTGTAATATTACCGTAATTCTTATCGCCAAAGGTAATAAATAAAGGTTATTATTATTATTATTATTTTTATTATTACATACTGTCATGCAAACACGCCTCTCGGCCAATCAGAGTGCGCGTACTATTTTAGTTATTATCATCATCATCATCATCATCATCATCACTTATTAGCCTTTTTGTTACAGCACATTTTACAGGATGCAGCGCGTTGTTAGGCGAGGAGACGTCAAGAAACCACCAGGCTTATTTAGAGAGGCCACCTTTATATTTTATATATAAAAGTTGATATTATCTAAGGTATATATGGTAGGTGTTCATTTCGGTAGTGTTTAAAATGAGAAAGCTTGTAAGAAAGAACCACTTCGCAAGCAGAATTACCCAATCAGTCAATTCCACGTAACCCACACGTGGTGCTTATTGTCCAATCTGCTGCAAGATGATCAGGATAGTCATATTGGGTCATTCATCAGACAATGCTTAAGAGGGGGCTCGTTGAGTGTTTCTTTTGCCCGTTTGTTTATTTAGATATTTTTCATTGTTGATAATCTAGAGTTAACAACAGTATTACATTTCTCGCCAGATCTCCATGGATGCAGTAGCAACCACAGTCTTTACTTCAGCGATCAAAATAGCATTAAATGTATCGACTTAAAGAGCTACAATCAGACCTATATCAACATGAAGACAGTAAAGACTGGACTTTCCGATGTTGGTGCGGTAGACATTGATCGCCGGGAGAGAATGATTTACTGGAGCGACCACGCCCAATGGGCCATAAGTAGAATGAGTCTTGTAACTGGATACACTGAGGTAATTAAAGGAATCAAATGCTCTAGCAATGTTTCATTAAATTCATAGCGGATCCCCATAGCCATGAAAATATCCAAGGTGTTTAGATAGTCCCAAGTCCAGTCCAATGTGAAATGTCAAACGTTCCATCTAGTGTGGGAGCCTGCGACCTGATATTTCAAAAATATTGCGGTAAACTGACAGTTGTCAAAACAGTGTATCCACAGACCAGTATCACATGATCATATCGCAGGCTCTGGTATCCACCTATCGAGTGTTAACGTGTTTTTAATTCTCCGCTGATTATATATTAGTTTTAAACTGATCACAGCCTCCAGGATTTCTTTGCAATGGTTACAACATAGTTTACTGTTTGAAGCAAAGTATGAATTTATTAACGGGAGCTTCGCCCTTACCCTTGGCTAAATTTATACATAAATCAGTCTGATAGATGATCTCGCTCCCTTCTAGTCAGTCATATGGCTCGAAAACGCCTGCATCAACTGGAGGAGATGAGTTAAACCTTGCATAAAAAGGAAACGTTGAACCTCCTTATCCCAATGAGTTAATTTTACGAGCTATCTGAAGCCCAGTGCAAACGGACGCAACTCTTTTGGCCAACAACTCTCAACCAATGTTATATGCATGTTGTTGCGTGTTGTTGGGGGTTGTTGTGCAACGTTTCGACCGGTCAAAATTTTAGCTGCGACAAACAATGTTGGGAGTTGTTGCGTCCGTTTGCACCTGCTGTTCATCGTTAATTTTCAGACTTATGGCGCATCTAAAATTTTATTCAATCACAAGAGACGAAAGCATCAAATAAAAATATTGGTCGATAAATCTGAAAGAAACGTAAAGTGAAAGTGAGAGACTGGACATGGCTCTTAACAGAACCATGTAGAAAGGCTGTTATTTGATGTTTATATCGATTCTGTTTTAATTTCACTGAAGGTCATCATAAGAGACAACTTAGGACAAGTTGACGGATTGGCTGTTGAATGGGAGAGTGGTTTGATTTACTGGACGGATTACATCTTTGAGAGAATTGAAGTGGCGAGGGTTAATGGAAGTTATAGAAAGACACTGTTTACAGAAAGTGTTTACAACCCACGTGGAATCGCCGTGGATCCAAAATCTGGGTAACAAATTTATATTCTCATCCGTTATAAGTATTTGGCTTCGTGCATGAACGAAAGGAGCGAAGGACATAAGAAATGATCCTCTCTAAAATTCAGCAACAAAGGCTACTCGGAGAAACTTTCTCCTAAACCTGTAGCTCAGTGGTAGATAACAAGAAGGTCATTGCTCTGACTACTGTTGTGAGATCCTGGATCTATGTTTTTCGCATTGACATTCGCTTTAAAAAATAAAAGGAAACTGAAACATGTGTGAGACGCTAAGCATGGGAGAATGCAAATACCGTAAAATTCCGAAAATAAGCTCCGGGGCTTATATTTTCAAAGACCCTTTTTGGGGGCTTATTTTTAGAGGGGCTTATCTACGGAGGGAAATTTGTGTTTCAAAATCGATTGGCCTAGCCTTATAGTTGGAAGTAGATTTACTGTTTTTGCTTCGTTTTAGTTTGTATTTGAGGGCAATTTTCCAAGTACAATCCCCCAGGGAGCTTATATTTGGAGGGGCGATTTAACGGGGGTTTTTTGCGTTACCGGTTTGGGGGGCTTATATTTGGAGGGGCTTATTTTCGGATTTTCACGGTATGTGTGTTAAAAAAGGTTCGGTCTAATTCCTGAATAGCGAAAAGAGAAGGGGTAGATTTATCCACCAATCCTAAGGTTGCCTCGTACAAAGAGGTCTCTCTCTTGATGTAAATGTGTGCAAAGGAAGACGAAAGGAGAAAACGGGCGCCTCTCTTCCTTCTCCTGCCCGTAGCCTTGGGGCCCTCGTCACCAGTCCCTCGCTTTTCTCGCTAGCCTTTGTTCCGAACGAAGCTCCTAAGGAAGACTCTTTTTATGGCACCGATATAACAGTCCTTACTATTTACCAATTCCAGGTACATGTTCTGGACAGACTGGGGATTGCATTATCCTAAAATTGAACGAGCAGATTTATCCGGTGAAAACCGACAGGTAGTGGTCGACCTTGGTTTTTGGTCTTTCTTGTTATACCAATTGTTTCCTATGAGTGTGGTTATTAATTATGAAGCAGAACGAATTTATTGGATGGATGCATACGACAATTACATCCATAGTACAGAGTTTGATGGCTCCTATTGGACAACTGTGCACTATGTCTCTCATAACATCTTCCCAGCGGACCTGGCTCTGTACGGTGACAATTTATATTGGGTTGATTGGCACAGCCAGAGCATTCAATGGTTTAACAAGTCACGCCCCTTACTTATACACAACTTTGGACACCTCTCGGATGTTTTCCTGACGGGTGTTGTGGTCTCCGACGAGTCGAGACAGCCAGTTGGTAAGTAGAGTTCACTGAACGAACAGAAAAATGTTTCGTTTCAGATGTTGAATTTTGCACACCGGCACATAATTGTAAGATATTGGACAACGTCCCTAACTTTAAGCCGTCAAATTTGCCATGGCAGCTCGATGTTTTTACGAGATTCAATTCCCTGTTTTTTCTTTCAGCATTGTAACCTAGTCCAACTTTTCATCCCTCTCTTTTTTTCCACAAGTCTATCACTCCGCACCGGTAATCTGAATAGTTTGCTGTATTGTTGTAAATTGCATTTTAATTTATTTTTAAAATTCTGAAAGACGAGCGTCGAGCAAGAGAGCTTTATCACGTTTAAAACATCAGGCGCTGCCTAGCCTGCGTGCAGACGATAACTTAACTCTGATTAGTACCGTGTGCGAAGCAGCACAGAGATCCTTATTCTGGACCCCCAACGGACTCAACGAATTACCGGAAGTGCGTTTCGAATTTCCCTTCAACCTGATTAGCGATCACGACAAACAAAACAAAGGCCTTTTTTAACTGGCCAATCGTGGCGCGTATTCAAATCTGGGTACACAGCTGGAAGTCCAGAACAAGGATCATCGACGCTGTTTCGCAGACGGAGTTAACCAGAGTTTAATTTCGTCTGTGCGCAGGCTAGTGCTGTCGAGTATTTCTAGCTTGATGAAATATGAAGGGCAAGGTTCCCTTTTAGATGTACTGAGTAATAATCCTTGGGTGAAAATTAGGGCTTAAAACTCAGCTCATGTTACCCTTTTTAAGTCACTCGTTAACTGAAATAAAGGAGTGCCTGACAATTTACAGCAATTTTAGAACAATCCAATTTAATTTGTGTCACTGAGATACGAAGGAGATCTCTTGAATTAAACTACAACAAGGCATACAAGGTCATTGCACAGCAGGAACCAAAAACTGTATATAACAGAGGCTCTATTTCCCTGGCTTTTTCGTTGTCTAAATATAGAGCAGAAGACTCTGATTCAGAGGCGTCGGAGCTAATTTTTGCAAAGTTTCCAGTTTTTGACCCGGATGGGGTCAAATTTGGATTTTCAGCGTGGAAACACCTACCCTGGGTGCCAGAGACTTTTCTAGCGCGATTTTCGGTTTCTGTCAGGTCTTTATAGTGACCCGCGCGATGCTTCGCTTAGCCGCTCGTGGCTTCGGCCTACGGCCGAAGATGCGTCGGCCGTCGGCCAACACCGAAAATTCCCGCCGCACGCGAGAAAAACCTCTGGTACCCAGGGTAGGAAACACCAAAATATCGCCAAGAAGACTTTTTTAAGAGAGATATCTAGATTTGTTAGCTCAGTTTTTTCTTAGAGTGTTCCTTTTCTTAAAGCTCTCCCAACATACCAACCTCCGTGTCGGATTAGCAATGGAGGATGCAGCCATCTCTGCTTGGTATCCCCTGGTGGAACATACAGATGCGCATGCCCCAATGGTGTCAGTGAACTGGGACCCGACGGGAAGAACTGCAATGGCGATAGTAAGTCTCCTTTCGTAGAGTATATGTATCCAGGTTTCCTTATATCGTGCAGACTACTCTCATATGGATTTATTCAGGTTATGTTTCGTGAAGTGTAATCTCATCAATGTGTGTACGTATTACTAAATTTATCCGGCAGCTATGAAAACTTTAGGTCCTTTGGTATAGTTAGCTTTACTGGCCTTTTTTAAACAGAGCAATATAGCATTATAATCATCTTCGTCGACGCATTTTTCAGATTTTCCCCGAAATGTCTTGAAAAAATAATTTTTGCTTAACTTTGGCACTTTTAACTTTTCTCATTTCAGTGACCGTGCCAACTACGCCAATCCCCGTACCAGGTAAAGTACGACAACCTATAAGAGTGCTCCTAGAGATCTTTTGCGATTATTTTGACTGATTCGACACATCATCTATTATGTCCTACCTAATTTAATGTTATTTAGTCTGTCATTTCTGTAATCCATTAGAGCCACTGGAGGCTCAAATTGACGAACTTGTGCTAAGGGAATTGCACAAAACTAATTCATAGACATAACAAGAACAACCATACCGTGCACGCTTTGCGTTAACTTACTGTCTTAGTGTCCATTGGCAAGAACGCCTCTTACGTGCCGTACTGATGAGCTGCATCCAGTGTATGCGTTGGCTACGGCATGTAAGCTTTATTGGCAAAACAAACAGCGACATTTGACAGAACTTTTTCTCATAAATCAACTGTTCAACGGCATAGGACATAAAAGTTACCAATTGCATTAAAAGCTGTCAAAAGCGAACGGCCTCTGTTGTCGTGATTGTAGAATAACATTGGTAATTTCCGGTCCGCCTGGGAATCAGCAGCAAACTGCTCTTACAATTACTCGACGTACTGTTTAACTTTTAGATGTCAGAGTGCGACTCAGAGGCTCTAACTCATCGAACGAAGGACGGGTTGAGATTTATCACCAAGGAAAATGGGGAACAATTTGCGACGACCACTGGGGGTACAGGGAGGCTACAGTTATATGCAGAATGCTCAATTACTCTGCTGCAGTTTATGCCGTTGGATATGCTCATTTTGGAGAAGCGAACAGTTCTTTCCCCATTTGGATGGACAGTGTGAAGTGTAGAGGTAACGAGAAAACCATTGCTGCCTGTAGGCACGATGGATGGGAAACTCATGATTGCGCGCATTCCGAAGATGCTGGAGTTGTATGCTACAATGGGTCTATTCCACCAACTGAAGGTAGTTACTAAGTTTGTAGTAGAGACTATCCAAGTTTTTTTTTTTTTAAATTAACACATCTGATACACTGTTGCCGTTATTATTGATTGTTCCAAGTCAGGTTACATTTTTTTTGAAGTGCTGGATTGTGTAATACTTCGGTTCTATCAGTAACTGTGAAATGTGAAAAACTTTGCACGTATCATACGAAATATGCCAATATTATTTAAAGTCAGCTAAAGTTCTTGCTTGCAGCTAAATATAAATATCAAGTTTCTTCTAAAACGTTTTCTGTTAAAGGCCAAGCATGTCTTATAGGCTTGACAGAATAAAACTATAAATTAGTCATTGTTTTGCTGTAACATTAAAGAGTAAGTACTGTAAGAGTAAGAACTACATCTTTGATGGTCAGTGAATGGTTGTCTTTATTTTTCTTTCAAGTCCCAACCTTAGCACCAGGACCTCATCCAGGTAAGACCACGCCCGCAGTTTGTATACTTACTTACTTAGGCCGAGAATCATCCCGGGCCAAATATTCAGGCTTTTCAATAGCCAATACTCTACTGGAGCCGCATACTACACCCAGAAGGATTTTTACTAAAATCCTTGCTCTCAGATGTTTGCCCTCTGTCTGGTAGTAACCGAACAAAACCTTTAATCCATTGTCTTCGGGCACAGCCCAGGGAATGTACCGTCCCATACTTGGTTCCTGATGAGATAACCTTTTCTTCTAAATGGTTGCACCGCGAGATAGTTGTTGTTAAGGTAGTCTGCACACAGTTGTAAAACACAAAACATCTGGGCCCAGTTGTTCGAAGGCCGATTAGCGCTAAACCCGGGTTTCTTTTTCTTATGTTCAAAAGCATTTTCTCGGATAATTTTCTCTGTAATTTTTAGAACTTCCAATCATCAATTCGAATCTCGCACTAACCCGTGGTTATCTTAACCGAGTTTTTCAACAACTCAGCCCTGACGGTAACCGTCACAGTTTCCCGTAGTCACACGATTTCACATCGTGTTTTGTAAAGCCTAGTAAATTATTATTCAGCAAAAATAAAAGAACAACGACAACAAGCAGACACCACGACAGAAAGTTCTCAAACATTTTCATACAATCAAATGTTAGATTTAGATCTATAGCAAATTAACCACATTGGCGCCCTGGAAAAGCCAAAGCAAGGAAGCTAAGCCTCCAATTTAGGCGTTGCATGCCTGGACATAGAAGATAGACCATACCACCTAGTTCTACTTCGCCTTTTTTCAACAGTAGTTTCGTGGGTTCAATACAAACTTTCAGGAAAGTGTGAATTAAACAGAAAGATGAGAACGAAGAAAAAAGTTATTGAGTTATGGAAAGGTTCACAGCCAATTAATGAAGACGACTTGAATGATTTACATCAGGACATTCCGCTTGGTATGCCTTCTTGTGGCTTGGAAGCCCACTCAGAAAGGGTTATTCTTTTTCCGGGAATAGACATAAAACCAGTTCCCTCAAAAGAGTAGTTCGTGCTTACACTATATTCCTTATGGCTTCAGTTTTTCTTTTTCTTTTTGGTCCCTTTATATAATCCAATCCACGTGCCGTATTCTGTTAGAATATATCGTTATAAATCTACCTTTTTTCTTGATTTCTTCCCATTCACACAGAATTAAGGGTTCGTTTGCGTTCTGGAACAACTTCAAACCAAGGAAGAGTGGAGCTGTTCTTAAATGGCACGTGGGGAACGATATGTGATGACTATTGGGGAATCGAAGAAGCGAACGTCATTTGCCGTATGCTTGGCTATTCCGAAGGAGCCTGGAGCACACACTGCTGTGGTTGGTACGGCTCCTCCTCAGCGCCAGGTCAGATATGGCTGGATGATGTTGAATGTGTCGGTGATGAACAGAGCATCGCGGCATGTCGCCATGGCGGATGGGGAAGACACAATTGCTTCCATTCAGAAGATGTAGGAGTCGTATGCAAGTATACACCACCACCGCCTCCAGGTTTGTTTCGTTTGATTTGCTTTAAAGGAGCTGTGTCACGAAATCATGTTATCAAAATTAAAACAGTGAGCGCCAACACGTAAACTTGATAAAAAAAAGACAATTATAATTGTCTGTAATATAATACTTCTTAACAATGAAAATGACATTGGAGAGAAGAGGAAGAAGAAGAAGAAGAAGAAGATAAGAAGATGCATGAGTCGTGTGCAAGAGTGCACCAGCGCCAGCACAAGGTACATCATTTCGTGCTGATGAAGCCTGCGCCACGGACGAAACTAAACTGTGGTTAAAGGGACTGGTTCACGGTTCCGCGCATGCTCATTTATCAAACTGCTGTTTTACTGCCGGGACATGCTGTATCGTCTATGCAAGCAATATGATCATGTCATAATGTTGTCAAAGAACCAATCTGCACACTCTCCTGGCAGTCACTTGCACTTTATTAACTTAAATATTTGCAAATAGCTGTAAATTAATCAACCATGGAATAAAACCTTCGGGTCAACAAGAAATCCAACGTTGGTAGTGTTGGCATAATCCTCTAATTTTTTCTGCGATTGTAGTACTCCTCCATCCCACTTCAAGTTACTCTGAATACAATTCTACTTTGAAATACACTCTGAGATCGCTGAGATACATGTGAGTGGGATTATTAACCGATAGAATTAATAATAGCTTGGAAAGAAGTAGTTTGATTAATGAGCATGCGCTCAACCGCGAACCTGTCCCTTTAAGTCCGTCTGCGAAACAGCGCCGAAATCCTTGTTCTGTGCCCTTAATTTTGTACCAAGATCTGGGTACACGTCATGGTTGTCCTGCTAAAGAGCCATGGCCAATTTGCGAGTCAGGACGAAAGGAAATACGAAACGGACTTCCTTAATTGGTTGAGTCTGTTGAGACCCAGAGCAAGGATACCGGCGCTGGTTCGCGGGCGTTACTGACAAAGGTTGAAATCTATGTCTGCGAAGCAGGCCAGGGGTGATGCTAGGAGCTCAAAACTTGAAGTACAAGTACTTTTTCGAGTTAGTATTTTAACTTCAAACGGTTATCATTGTTTTTAGATAAGACTCTGAGACTGGCTGATGGCTACAGAAGTGGCGAAGGAAGAGTAGAGATATTTCGCGATGGTCATTGGGGAACTGTTTGTGATGATTTCTGGGATTTGAAGGACGCTCAAGTCGTATGTCGTTCTCTTGGTCTTGAAAGGGCTCTTCTTGCACCACGATCGGCTGTATTTGGCGAAGGCAACGGTCACATATTTTTAGATAATGTGCATTGCGTGGGTAATGAAAGTTCTATTGAGGATTGCCCTCACAATGGATGGAACAATAATGACTGCAGTCACAATGAAGATGCGTCAGTCATCTGCAGTAATGAAACAGTTCAAATAGGTGGGTATGTAACAATTATTCACCGAAATGAAGCCGCGAAGCGGCGAGGTAAATTTCCACCACTAATTAACCACCGACACTGAGGTAAATAATTGTTTTAGTATATACTAAAACAATTAGATAGTTGAACACAAAAGTGATGATTTTTTTTTTTTCTACCGTTGCCAACGATATATCTCATTACAATTTTGGCGCGCAATGACCGAACAGCCGTTGCGTTTTCTTGCCGGCAAATCAAGCTTTTGAGGGCATTTTTTTACCTCTTTCGGAGAAATTTCTTCAAAAGCAGTTGTGAAGTCTCTTTGTATTAAAAACCATTCTGTAAAAAAAGGATTAAATTTAGTTTAAGCTTATTTATGAACATGTAAGCTAAATAAAGTAACGCAAGACTTAAGCTTAATTTACGTTTCTAATAATTCAAGTCAAACAGACAAAGCTTTACCTTCTTTGTTTATTTTGGGAACAGCTTGTTTGATTATTTGTGAAATTTCTTTGTCTGTTACCTTACGGCAGCAAACAAAGCCATTTTACTCGTAACTTACGCAAGTCTAATTGGCGTTGCTAGCTCGGAGGAGCTGGAGGTGAATCAGTGAATAGTATGCAGCTATCCCCCGAAGGGGAGGTGAATAGTGGCATATACAGCTATTTCGAGAAAGGTTGTCGGAAAAGTTTGCACGCGACAATCCCGAAAGGCAATATGGGATATTATCAATACACTGTTCCTAACGACTGTAGCTGTCGAACCTACTTTTGTTGCTTTCCTTTAGCACTCGCGAACATATGTCCGTGGCCTCTCGTGCCATTCTTTCAAATTTCTTTGGAGAACAGGGGAGACAAAACCACCCACAATACCTTTCGGGATTGTCGCGTGCACTTTTTCCGACAACCTTTCTCGAAACAGCTGTATATACCGAGGCGCGAAGCGTCGAGGTATATATCTTGCTCTATGAACCGACCCTAATCTGAGGGTGATAGTTGTTAATTAGTATTTACCAAATCAGTTGGATCAAAATAACAGAAAGTAACTTTTTCTACATAAAAGACGTCACTTAGTTAAGAGTTTGTTTATGTTTCAGTTGACAGTGTTTCGGGGATCATTATTTCTATTATTTTGTTGCAATTTCAGAAAGAAATTTTCTTATACCGACCAGTAAACACCGACAAGCCAAATTTTGACTCTTTCTTGGTATTTGTTGGTGCAGCTGATTCATTTACCGCTGAAATTTCATCTTTCGAAACTGTTGCGAAACAAGAAGCCATTTTGAATCCCGTCCCAAGACGGTGGATACACAAGGATATTCCCAGTTACGGGAGCCAATCAAAATGCGCGAAAAACTCTATCCACTGTTTTAGGATATACTAAATTGTGTTTACTTTTAGTGAAAATCTTTGTTTATCAAGAAAATTCAGCCAAACGTCTCCAGCCACAATCAATCTAAATGATATGAAATGAAACATGAGACGGTCGAAACCCCCACTGGCTTTACTGAGTAACTAATAAGGGCTTTTTACAAGCCGTGGGTATTCTTAGAACATTCAAATAAATAGCAACGTCCATGTTCCATCTATGAAAAAAGGACGTAGATGAAATCCTCCTACAGTGTAGCTACATAACATGACTAGTTCACAAATATAAATGTTGTGGCTAATTTTTTCCTTGGGTAATCTTTATTTTTTCTTTTGTTTCAACTTCATTAGCATACATTACCATACCGAAAATCAAAAGAAAAACAAAAAATTACCTGAGATAAAAAATTAACTACAACATATATTCGCAAGAAGTTTCGAAGAAGTTGGATTTGTTTGCATGTTTGCGTGTTTCGAAAGATCTTCACTCAATTGTTGTTGCCAGTATTAAAGTCAAAATTAAAATAAGATTCGTCGTCCACTTTTTGCGGAGCTTTGTTTGTCTGCCGCAGTCTATGTCTATGTGGGATTTATAATTATGTGTTTCTATTCTCATCTTGTTTCTCTTGATATATCGACGTACATTTGTCTCACTTTATTTTTGTCAGTTTTTATATGTTCAGTCCTTCTCAATAATGATATGCAACAGGATATTCTAGATTTCCCTAACAAGCGCTTCCCTCCAATTACTACGATTCAAAGAGAAAAAACGTGAGCTTATAACTTCTATAAATTTCCTTTTATATTATAGGTGTGGGTGATTTCTTGCTTTCTTGTGAAGGAGGGCGTAAAGTGTGTTACTACATGTCTTTAGAACAGCCGACACCGCTTAATCCATTGCCATTGTCAATTCCATTGACGATTTCACCGTTTGGAGTAGCTTACGATTCAGTGGAGGGGCGAATCTACTGGGCAGATGCCGATGGTAACATTCATCGCGCTCTCCTTACCGACACCACGAGCCAGATCGTGATAAAGGGCATTTCACGTCCAATGGGGCTTGAAATAGACCCTATCGGAAGGACTATCTATGTCGCAGACCAAAATGAAAACAATATTAAAGTTCTCAAACTAGACGGTTCTTACGCGACTGTAATTGTTGACGTCGATTCGCCTCAAGGGATAGCGTTGGATAGCAATTCAGGGTAAGATTTCCTGTTACATTATTATACCTACGGTATGAAAGTTAAAACTACACAAAAAGTCCCATCTTATTTGCAGCAGTTAAATTTTTACACATTTGACTTTCCAATTAATAAGTAATTTAAAACTTGCTTAACCTGTGCGGGTTCACAGAAGACAGTTATGAATGCTCTATAGTGCAATTCTTTCTGCCACAACTACTTTGGGACAAAATAAATTAAGAAAATTTACGTTTTCTTCCCTCTGGGAAGGAAGATATTTTCAACTTTTAGAACGCAGCACCCGACGACGGTTCGTCTCATTTTTCAACGATCTCGGTTTCTCATTAGGGAGCTTAAGCGACGGACGTCAACCGGAAGTGGACTTTTTGCATCATTGGGCTGTGGTTTGGTTAAAACTCTCGGGTAAATCGTCTTTAAAAGAGAAAAGAAAGTTAGCGATGAAAATTTGATAGCGTCAAGGCAGATAAAAAGGGAGAAAGCCTTACTTCCGGTTGACGTGCGTTGCTCAAAAACGTCTTTGCTTACAATACATACCTACATACACAAAATCACATATAGATAACCTATATTTTAACTTGAATTTTAGAGTAGCTACACTATATAGCTAATATCTTCGAGAAACATTATGGTATGTAAAACTGAAAAAAAATACACACACAAAATAAGACACAAAGTATGTAGTTTTCCATAAAGATGACTAAGTTCATGTTTAAATTTCCTTTCTGCAGATTAATGTACTTCGCGTCAATTGGATGGAACCCACAAATATTACGAGCAGACATGGACGGTAAAAACAAGACTGTTCTTGCAAATTTGTCAAGCATCGGCCAGACTATCATCGACCTGGTTATTGATAAACCTGGAAACCGTCTGTTCTTTTCTGACAAGTCCAATAACGTGATACGATATATTGACCTGGTAAGTCAGCAGGTACACACCCTCCTTTCTGGCGACAGCCTTCATGGTCCAACTGGTCTTGCAATGTTGAACGACACCCTTTACTGGACGGCTCACCAGGGCGGTGGAATGTACGAAGGATTCATCTTTGAGGCTGACGTAACTAGTAGAACAGTTCACATGATTGCTGATGGGTTTGATAAACCTGCAGGACTTTACGCCTACAACTCCCGGGCACCTAAAATACCAGGTGATTAGTATGTGTAATCAAATGGTGACGAGTGAAATTAGGGAATAATTTCACGCGCGTTTTGTCCAAATCCTTATAATTTCAAGAGCCTGTAGGCGAGGGAAATTATTAGGATTTGGACAAAACGCAAGTGAAATTATTCACTAATTTCACGAGTATATCATTTGATTACCTATTAATATCGTGGGTGACGAATTACGATAGCAGTCGAGGATTTTTGACTTGTTTATCCTGGATCGTATCCATCGATCGTGAACTCCACTCTGTCAAACGTTTAGAGCTCAATGGCTTTAGTTTTCAGAATTTTTGGACAACATACCTCTAAGAATCCTTCTTGATGTGCTCTTTCGTGTGTTCAGGTTTTCTAAAGCGTCTTTTTATGCCCGAACATCTTCATTCATGACATTTTAAAACTTTGTCGCCATCTTGAAACGGAGATGTACGGCAGGTTGCCATGGCAATTTTGTAATTTCACATGTGAAATTACAAATAGGCCCTTTGCAGGTAGCCATTCACGTGGTACAAAACCGCCGTACTGGTGAGCAAAAGTCGCACTGGGACAAGACAAACAAAAGGCATACATAATTTTAAATGGTAATTTCCTTTGTTTGTCTTGTCCCAGTGCGACTTTTGCTCACCAGTACGGCGGTTTTGTACCACGTGAATGGCTACCGCAAAGGGCCTATTAACGAGGAAATTTCGCGCCAAAATTAAGGAGTAATTCGTCACCTATGATATTATTACAATTATAATAGTATCGACCGTACTAGAGACCCTTAGTGAAGTTATGTCGAAGTTAAAAATGGTTAAGCTAAAAACATAATTACAAACAATTTGTAATAACAATTTGAAGATTTACTTTGTTCTGATAAGCTCATTTCAACTTTATCTTTCTACAGCTCAAACGGCCTGTCAAAATAATGGTGAATGTTCCCAGATGTGTGCAGTGCGACCTGGTGGTCGAACGTGCTTCTGCCAGGCTGGAATGAAGTTAACCGAGGATGGAAAGACTTGTAAGTTGTATAAAATTGAAGTGTTTTTGAAATAAGTTTCTTTTAAAGAAGAAAAATTTTTTAAGCGTTATCATGGCAATTAGAGGCATAGAGCTTAACCCTTAATTCACAACCCCAGGCTTTTAACCCAAAATAATACGGGAGTCATTTTTTAAGTAGCCGTTATTTAAGAGAGACGAAATTTGAAATTTGAAATGAATCTTTGTTTCTGAATCTTAAAACAAACACTTAAAAAAGTCAATAAAATGACTTCCGTATACACTTCCCGGTACATAAACCTCCCCCTCGTATAACCCCCCCAGGTTCCCCCACCGGTATATAAGACCCACGGGCTTGTATGGAAATGAATTCGATTTTTTTAAAAAAAATAAGCCCGTCCAGACATACCCCTACGTATTGACTCCCCAATTGGACTAACAGTCCCAATAATTCTATCTAACGGATCACCCCTTTCTTGTTTATTTTATGTAGATGATTTAGTGTTAAATTCCAAAAGTGCACAGGGTCTTCAAAAACAAATTTTAAAATGTCCTCAATGAATTTTGCAACAAATGGTAACTTAAAATTAATCTTAAAAAAAAAAGCACTGATCTTCCAAAAACAAAACCGTAATCAAAACAATATAAATACGCCTTCTTCCTAAAGGGGAATCAATCGCCAATGTCATATATAGAATACTCTTATCTGGGCACAACGTTTTTAAACGATTTTCGACTGTTACTTTTGAAAGGCACTCCCTTCGCTATACAGGACCCAGGACCTAAACTATGAAAATCACCTAGCCACGTTTGCAATGGAATTTTATCACTTTTTAACTAAATAATGAAGCTTATAAATTCGTGAATATTCTAAATATCAGTTTTTCTTGGAACTAAGCGATATCAAATTTGTGAATAGTGCAGATTTTTAGATTTTTATTGCGAACCTTCCCGGTCTTCAAAATGATTGTAAATTTTAAATTAGATTTTTAACACTCGTAGCATCCCTATGTTAATTTTATATTTTGTATTTTATCTAGCTAAATAATCAGACACTCAAATAAAGTTAATTCATGGATGCATATGTTTGTAAAAACCTGGCCACTATGTCTGTGAAGCATTTCAACTTAGAGAAACGTATTTCATGAAACAAAAGCATATGAAATAGAGATTATGGGTGCGTTCGATTGGGAAATCCGGATTTAGATTTTCAAAATCCGGATTTCGGATTTCCAATCGAACGCGAAATCCAAAAACGGATTTCAACGCTAAGATATCTGTTTTTGGATTTTCATTTTTACCGTTCGATTGGGAAATCCGAAAAAGGATTTGAAAAACTGTTCTTAAGAACAGCGGTCTTGCACGCGCACGCATAATTAGCAAAAAGAAGGCCGCTGTTCACGAGAACAGTTTTGCAAATCCTTTTTCGGATTTCCCAATCGAACGGTAAAAAGGAAATCCAAAAAATCCGGATTTGGATTTCTTAATTGAAATCCACCCTGAGGACGGATTTCTCGGAGGTGAAATCCGTTTTCGGATTTCACGTTCGATTGGGAAATCCGGATTTAGATTTTGAAAATCTAAATCCGGATTTCCCAATCGAACGCACCCTATGACTAATTATTACATTTAATTAATACTCTCTCTATTTATTTTATTATTTTAAATATTATTAAAACTATAATTGTAATACCATTTCTGTATATGGGAATACTAATAAAGTGTAATGTTATGTAAGCCCCTTAGACAGTTGTATAAGCCGAGGGCTTGTGAAGGGAAATTTCACTGAGTTGATTTTAGGTGTTTTCAGTATTCATTAGTAACAGAGTCAAAGGGTCAAACTACATCTAATAATTGTTTATTTGATTTTGTTTCAGGCACTGTCGCAGACGTTTTATTTGTTACAGACTCTTATGATAACAAAATCTACATTTCATCACTAAATCCAGATGATACTACGATCGTACCTCTGCCACTTAAAAACCTGTCGTTTCCCGTTAGCGTTGATTTTGATCCGTTCGAAGATCGCGTGTACTGGACCGATGAGGACCATGGCTTTGTGGAGCGAGCCTTTGTTGATGGCAGGAACCAAGAAATTGTTCATATGGGCCTTTCCCAGCCAAGTGGCATCGCTCTAGATTTAGTGGGAGGAAATGTCTATTGGATAAGTAGAGGAAATCTAACCGTAGAGGTTTCAAAGCTGGACGGAAGTTTCCGAAAATTGCTTGTTTCTAACCTGTCCTTATATCCAGAAGATATTGCTTTGGATACCATGAGAGGGTGAGCTTTAACTATTCTTGGCAAGTCAGTAAAGGGCACAGTGGAACTAGTGAAAAAAGGAAACTAGTGCCCTTTTGCTTTTGTATTTACGGGAATAATGAGAAAACTACATTGTCATAAATTATTGTGACGAGGTCGTAAATAATTTCACAAACTGTCTTGATTTGCCACACTTCAAGAAACGCCACATTTTCTGAAGAGAAGGGCCGTCTTCCATCCTCCAGAGGACACTCGGTTAATATGTCGCCGTTCACTTCTACACAGAAAAAGCGACATAAATCTTACCCTCAGTTAGCCTGGGACCATGCTCCGCTTTGGGGGAAATGGTGAAAAAATGAGCAAGAGAAGTGAGCCGAGAGGTGCTTCGCTTCGCTCGCCGATATATTTCCTATTTGACCCCGTTTTCTGCCTTTTTCGTCCACTGCGAAGCCTGGTCCAAGGCTAAGCCTCAGTAGGTTTAAGATGCGTTTATTTCGTACAATGGTAGAGTGTCATGAGATTTATCAAAATTCAAACAGTTGGAAACGCCACCAAACTGAATGAAAAATAACCGCTCAAAAAACCTCAAAAGAAGGCATAAATATCGATAAATAATACAATAAATACGGACAAACGAGGTGGATTGCGATTGTTGTCTTTGCAACATTGCTAGCCTAACAGTTTATTAAAGCTCATTCTTCTTGTTCGTAACGTTCGAAATATTACCAGCGTGACATTATCTGTGATTTTTTCAGTCACAACTAATTTCTCAATTTTCGTAGTGAATAAAGGACGTGCAACTGACGTTATTAACATTATGAACCAGTAGTCAGTCGCTTTAATGCATGTCTATTAATTTTTTAGGTACATGTACTGGTCAAGTTATGGGATTATTGAAGGTGCCGACATGGACGGAAGTAACCGCCGAAATATTACCTTATTGAGATATTTTTTTGGCCTATATGATGCCCTGGGTCTTGCTCTGGATATACAAACGAACCGACTTTACTTTGTTAGCTACTTTTTGTCCGGCTTGTTTTATATTGATCTTAATTCATCTGGAAGTCAGTCTATTCCTCAGAGTTTGCTCCAATCATTCTTTTATTTCGATGTACCACATGGGGTTGCGCTCGACGACCAGTTTGTTTACTGGAATGAATATTATGAGGAGAAGGTTTTCCGGATGAATAAGACTGTTGCAGGAGGAAATATTGAAACTGTTGCTGCCGGAATCTATAGTCCTTTTGGGTTAGCAGTTAAAAAGGGAAACTCAACTCGAAATAGTAAGTACAAATTCATCGAGTGATCCTTGTTCATTTGAGACAAACCAAAGTCCTTGGCATTGACAGTTGACACGGATTTATTTTTTTCTGGAAATCTTCAGCACAGCGGCTTTGAGTAGTATAGTAGGCGCGATTTGACCTCTTTATGGCACCAACACCGTCATCGTGACATTTCTTTTGCATTCCTATACTACGTGATCACCAACACCACAGACGTGCACTTGCACTTTTTTTGTTACCCTCCATTGCTAAGGAAAATACCACCACCGTCGTTTCGTTATATCGCCACTTTTGTACTGTTTCCTTCCACCCTGGGGAAAGCGCGCGGAAAGGACCAAACGCGACATCCGGTGCTCAATTTGCCGCTCTGCCATTGGTCAAGCCAGTTGTTTGATTTGCGCGCGGCGTTGTCAACAGACGTTCCCATTCTGTTGCTAAATCAGCCTAACACCAACACTACCACGGTCACCGCCATATTTCCAAGGTTTTCCATTACCGCCAACACCACCACCACACCTCAGTTGCACTAACACGAACACCACCCATTCATTCTTTTCAGGCTACCCTACACGTTTATTCCCTCCGCCGTGAACACTAGCACTAACACCGTCACCGCCATAATTCCAAAGCATTCATCCACCGCCAACACCATCACCACATCTCAGCTGTACTAATTTGTAAATGAACTGCCTCCTAAATATGAACAAAATCAGAATGTTTTTCGACTGTTTTACAGCCATAAAATGCATCTGTTAGTTAGCCCTTTTGGGCCTTTTTACATTTTTACAGACCGAAATGACAGATTTTTTAACCCTTTCATATACTTCATTTAGTGAAATCCTACCCTTTCATGCATATATCTAAAGTCTGAAATAGGAACCCGCTTCGGCGTAGCCTCTCCGTATGGGCTTTTGTAGAGAGCGCCCCCCCCCCCCTCCAAGCAGCTGGAAACCTGTCTTCATTGCAACTTTTTTGAGCAAGCAGATTTAGGGCTAACTTTGAAATACATTGCTAGCTTATTACTCGACTGCTCTCTTTCAGCTGATCATCCATGTATGAATGCGAATGGTTACTGTTCCCATCTCTGTCTGCTAAGCCCCAGTGAAAGTGGATACCAGTGCGCATGCCCGGATGTAGGGGATGGACGAGAATGTTTCACAATACCGAAACCACCAACTACTACCACAACGGCGTCAACGACAATTGCTCCTACCACTGTTCTCATAGATTATTGCGAAGGGGAGCCTTGTGCAAATGGGGCGGACTGTGAAAGCCTTAACGGCTTTTACATATGTAGCTGTGTAGGGTACTTTGGTGGCGTCAACTGTACCATCCTTCTGGGTAAGTTTAAACAACTAATCTATCTAAATTATCCAACACGTTTTTAAACCTTGTGATGTATGCTTAGTGTTTGTTCGCACACAGTAATGATATATCTATGCCCTCCTTTTCGGCTAATTACTGACTATATCATACCCCTTCAGGCTAAAATCGTTAGGCGATGCTAAGTCAAATCAAGTCAATTTTATTTAAACTCACCCAGAATATTAATTAATACAAATCATTGCTTTTAATATAAAAATAAAAGATTGTGAAGGAAAAGAAAATTTCCAATTTTAGGTTAATTGTGCAGAGTTTGGGACACCTAAATAGTTCGTAGAACCAACCGAGTAGGGACCCAAAACAAGAATACGAGTAGAAGGAATATAGTGACAAAATAGTTCTTTTAGATAAAAAGAGCTGTTACTTCATTCATTAAATAGTAGTTAAAGGTAATATAATCATAAAACGACAGGAATTAATAACACTATTATAACCATCAATCATAGAATTCTTGATATTTTGACGAAAACTGGAAAACGGCTGGATTTTCTTAACATCAATAGATAAAGAATTCCAAAGGTTGGTACCAGTACAACGGAGAGAACGAATGCCATATTGAGTGGTATGAACCGATGACACAAACAAATTATCATTCTGTGATTGACGTGTTTAATAGGAATGAATGGAAGATACTGGATTAAAATAATAATCAACAAAACAAGAAGGGCTTAATTTATGGTACAGCGAGTCGATAGCTCAGTCGGTAGAGCGCTGGACTTAAAATAGTCGTCTCAATTAATACTTTTGTGCCTAATACATTTCTCACTTTAGATACGAGAAGGGGACTCGAGCCGAAATGTGTCCCGCAACTTTTTCGGGGGAAAATAGTTTTGAAGAAAACAAGATTGAAAGGCAGGCCTTGCACTTTTACAGCAACGGTCGCTTCGCTAAGCCAACAAAAAACAATTCAGTTTGAAATTCGCTAAGCTTTGTATTTTCCTTTAACATTCCATGAAAAACCATATGGTATTTCATATTTACCGTTATTATTCGATTAAACGTCGCGGGGTTTATTTTAACTTATATTTCCTACTTTCACTAGCAAAAATTATGATAAATCATTTATGATTATCATCAACACATACATTTGTAAGTATGCTTAATGGTGTATTGTCTCGCTTTTATGCTGAGACTGCCGATATGCAACGTATTCAGGTTATTTTTTTCGTGTAGTCCTCAAATAATGACCGCATTGTTCAAATTGTGTGGGGCGTTTACTCGACTCGAGGACAGCATCTATCTGTAATCGAGCAAGACAACTTTTGCTCAAATGTGTTAATGAGCTGAAGCATCTTTTATATTTTATATTTTAGATGAAGAAAACGTCGTTGAGGTGACTTTCGAAGGCGTTACTTTGGACGAGGTAAGTTTACATATTGGAGCCGCATATATATCGAGGATAAGATGCTTGAATAAATCGCGAAATCTTATATTTATACGAGTCATGATGTCTTACATAAGACGCAAACAGGTGGTTCGCAGCTTGTTTGAGCCTTATTTTCACGCACGGACTCGTTTTTATGTGAATGTTGTATACAGCAAAGATATATAGTAAAAACCCGCGACTAAAAACCTGTTAGGCTAAAATATGAAACAAGTTCTTATTTTCTAAAATATAAATAAAAAATTCTCTTCACCTGGGCAAATATCGCCTACGAGAGCATCCGGTTTTTTGGGCTCAAGTTTCTAGTTTCACCTGCCGAGAGGTTTTTCTCGGCGGGTGAAACTAGAAACGTGAGCCGAAAAAAAACGGATGCTCTCGCAGGCTTGAGGGCAAATAACTCAAATAAGGCAACTTTCAGGCAACTTTCAGGACCCTCTTTGGTGAAATAGCAGTACCTTGTTACTTCAACTTCAATATGTGATGGTATACAGGTTAAGGAATGAGTTTAATACCACTTAATACTCTTGGCTACAATGTACTTTTTCTCCAGAGAATAGGAACCTATTTAAGAATCTAAAGGGCCTATATTTGTGCTTTTTACCATTTATGTAAAAACCTGGCTAAATTGGGAAAATGCTGGTTCTTAGTCGCGGCTTTTTACTGAATTTTAACATGGATAAATAAAGAAAGATGGTAAATTTTAAGGTCGGGTGTAGAAATAAGAAGTGATGTGATCAACATGTCACGAGCACTGAGTCCCACACAGGAATTCAACCTTTGACCTTCCGTACACCGGTCGGATGCTCTAACAACTGAGCTACGAAGGACTCGTAGCGCGCCGTGCCATATACAAGGTGTTTAAATAATGCATGCGAACTATGCGCTCGTGGTTTTTGTAAGAGTAAATGAATGAATTGCCAGGTATTTGACGTAACCATTTTTGCTCTCCATCGTCGGTTGAATTACATCCTTAGTGATTTAGACTATTGTAATTTGGAGACTGTGAAAATACACAGCTATTCATTGGTTGCATTCAACCTTAATTTATTGTTAACAGGTGAATTATCAATTCAACTCTTTTTAGTTCAACCTAACAGCCTTCGTTGAAGCCATGGTGGAAGCACTGAATGAACAATGTTTTGATGATCCAGATTCATGCCCTATTTCAGTTGAAAGGTGAGAAAATGTCTGATTCATTTCATTGCCTCAACTGATTGTACATGTTCGGCCTCAAGACAGTCTTGGATTCTGGATTCCACTCCATGGACTTCGGATTCCAGGTTCTCGATTCCGGATTCTTGAGCCGTGGAACTTGGATTCCGGATCCCAATCGTTATTGGGATTCCTTGAGCTGGTTTGTGGATTCCAAAGCCTAGTTTTCCGGATTACACAAGCAAATTTTCCCTGATTCCGGATTTTGATATCCGGATTACCTTACATGGTGTCTTAAGCTTTGACGTCCTGGACATCAAAAACGTCAACCGGAAGTTGATTTTTTTCTCTCTTGTGCTCTAACTTCTGACTCGATACTTCGTACAGCGGGAGTTAAAACAAAAACACTCAGATTCGTTGTGCAAGACGGACGGGTTCCTTTAAGCAAGATATCGAACTTCCGGTTTCTATTCTTGGCGTCTGGAACGCCAGCGTTTTCGTTGCTTAAGCTCGCCATAATTAGAGAGTACGACTACGAGATTTAATATATAACTAAAACTTTTTTTTACGAGTGTTCTCAAAAAAGGACACCCCGGAGAGCTTTATTTTCCTTTTTCTCACCGAAAAAGTTAGTACTGTTATTTATACTGATGGAGGTTAAGCGCTCTCCAGTTCTCAAAATGATAAAACGTCTTACATTTGATCACCTGTTCCCGCCACTGCGACATTCTCGCTAAAACTCGTAGTAGAATGAAGACGGCTATCACTTTTTCCCGCCAAAATGACGCTGGTTCACGAGTGAGTAATACTCAGTAATAGACGCTCCGGAAATCTTCATTGAACTTTTTTTTTTCACCAGAAACGTTAGCGCTGTTATTCTTGAGTCCTCTCCCGATCGCAAAATGATAAAACTTCTACCATTTGATGATTTGATTCCTCTGCTAGCAAGGACATTGTCGGTAAAACTCAGAATGACAACGGCTATCACGTTTTCCTGCCAAAATTGAGTTGGTTCACGCGCACGCTCTACATAGTATTGAGAATATCTCGTACTCGTATTGGTCCTCGTCTTAGAATCTGAAGGTCTCTATTATCTCCCCGCCTCTCGCACTCGCGTCTCCTTTCGCGTGCGGCTCTCGCGTGACTTCTCGCGGCTCCCCCAAACGGAGAGCTTGCTCGCAAGCTATGGGATGTTCGTCGTCCGGCCGAAGGGGTGAAAATTGCAGAATTTGGTCTCACTTATGGTGAAAATCTTCCCTAATAAAGGGGACTGCGCATCACCTGCATTTATTTATTTATTTATTCATTTATTTATTTTAAATGAATCCATCGTGAAAGGAGAGGTACTAATTTACATTTTCTTTCTGACGCACCCACCTATCCCCCCTAAAATAAAATGAACAAAAGCTAGGAATGTGCTCCAGGGCTAAACAAAGTCCGATGATTGAAATTTGAGCTCATTTATTCGTTTATTTACTTATTTCTATCGCGATTTCTCCATTCATCCATGAAGTATTGTGAGACGAGAGGTATCGCCGAATGGGCCTTTTACAACTGACGATATTTACATCACATCACCTCCAGCGGAAGTCGACGGGAGGATCTCGCTCGAATATGCTGTAGTTAAAACAACAGCGGATGGAAGGCAGGTTGCTTTACCAAGTGAAACGCTCGCCGAGGTGACCTCCGCAAGAGCAGCTGAAATTGGAAAGAAACTTGGTGCTACGGGAGTTGCTGCTAAGCCCAAGCCTCTTACTACCACACCAACGAGCAAAGCTCAAACGGGAGGCACTGATGGAGGAATGATTGCAGGAGTAATTGTAGCTGTCCTGCTATTGGTTATCATCGCAGCTGTAGCAGTATGGTATTTCAGGTAAATTATTTCTCACCTTTTTGTGGCTGGTGGCGAGTGGGCATATTTAAGCACACTCTCCTCCATGGAATGGCGGGACAAGTCGTTATAACTACTTCATATAGTATGAGTTTTGATGTAGTGGGTATAACTCTAGCTTCAGTTCAACCTCATTTCCAGGGCTCTCCCTCTTCCTCTTTCGAAAGAAGAGAGAACCCTGGGAACGACGTCGGGTTCAGTTTAAATGTTGTGGCGCATTACATGAGGTACTTTTTAGGTGTTAGAGAAACAAATCGATATGTTTTGCTTCGTTGTTGAACGTTTTTGCATTTGTAAATGAACAACTTTGACCAACAACGGAAGCAACTCTGCCCAGCATAACTGTACTTTGCAATTATATCATTGTTGTTCAACACTCATTGGAAAGATGACCTGAAGATGGACTAGATATAAAGTCTTTTTTAAAATGTTTATTCAGGAAGTCACTGGCTGGAAAACCACGCATTAAAACGCCAGTACTTCCATAGATTATAAAGGTTAATGTAATAAGTTTAAGTAGGTTGAGCCTTTTTTTTTTTAGATTTTTTGCACATCAAGGGTTTAAGTTAAAACAGCGTCACGAATGGAAGCGAATGGAAGATTTAGAAGTCCAATGTTACAAGCAAACTGATGAAATTGATGATAATTGTAATTTTTCTTCAGTAAGAACATTTTTCAAGCACGCTAAGCACGTTCTTCCAGAGGGCTTATCTGCATATATTACTATTAAATTTTTCTTCATCTGATATGATAACGATTTCATGGCATGTTATGTCGTATTGTTCACAGGGTGAAAAGGACCCGCTCAACTAACATACCTTATAAGAAGGAGAATGACGAGGAGGCCCCAACTGGTTCAATAAGACGAACAGCTGCCTTTGAAAATCCCGGTTACGACAGTACCGGTGGACTAGATATTGGCAGTGGAGGAGATTACGATGACATTGCACCAGTGACATTTTCACCCTTTGAAAACTCTCCTGACCATACCGCAGTCACCAATCAAATGTATTCTGCGATAGGCATGTCAAGGATTTCTAGTTCCCAGGATATGAACGAAAAAGCAGAAGGAGGGGAGTTGGGCGTCAGAAAGATTACGTCTGATGAGAAAGCAACCCAAGACCATGACGCAGGTGCCCTGCCTAAAAAGGAACCTCTTGAGAACGAAAAGGCGGAGCAGCACCATTATGCGACGATCACAATCAACAAGAAGGAGGAGTCGGAAGATAACGAACCGCGTTACATGACGGTGTTTCCAAGTGGAAAAGAAATCGCAAACAGCGAACAAGTGGAAGTTGATCTACAGGAAAATGCTGAAAAGTCTGACAGTAAAAATGGGCAAACGGTAGTGGTGCTTGACGGAAATTACAACCAAGATAAAGACATTGAAATCTGAGGTCATTTGAAAAAGCCAACATGACTGACTCGTAAGCGAACATACAGGCAATGGAAAGGATCAGTTGTTCAGAAACTTCTTAGGTAAATTTGCACGCCATAGGCGTAGAAAAAGAGCAATATGTAGATATGAATGTCACACCTTTAAGAATGAGATAGTTCAGTTCTAAAAGGGTAATAGCTGCGGTCATGTTAGAGTACCATCTCTATGGTTATCTCAGTTATCCAGCCACTAATAGTTGAAACCCTTACAAACATTTAAATCGAATATAAAACTTTGCGCATAAGGAAAGACGTTTATTTTTCTTTGGCTTTATCAGTTTCGATCTCGTGTCCCAAGTAAAAACGTAAATTTAAAGGTTCAACTACTAGGTGATTAACGATGCTGAGTTAAATTAAGGGATGTATTGCCTTGAGATGAGGGGACTCTTCAAAGAATTAGTCCATCGATAGTAGTCGTTGATCTATGCTTTACACACCGACCAAATAATGTTTGAAGAACATAATTATTGAGCAGTGGAATAATCGTTTTTCCTCATAAAATGGTTTTTGTTTTGTCAATATAATCGTGGAACGGACACTTAAATCAAACGCAGTCTATCTCCAGCCGTTTTTCAGCAAACAATAACCTCGGGGAGTACTCCCTATAATGACTTATACGTGGAGGCTCTGCTGGAAAGGGGTACCTTTTCCAGGCTTCAAGTTCATGAAAGGGTAGGGAAATCTATCATTTCGGCCCTAAAGGGGGTGCTGTATGTCAATTGAAGGAATACGAACTGAAAGTGGTACCTTTTCTGTTAAGAACGGTATGTAAAGGGGTAAGGGGCTACATCTCGAGGCGGAGCCTCCCCGTCAATTGAGTTACCCCCAGGATAATACCCAGGGCTCAGTGCCGTTAAAGATGCATTAAAACATATAGATAATAGAATATTCAGTGTGACTTGAAATCCCTTACACTTGCTGCTAGAAACTGAGTGACCCGACAAAGAGGTGGTCTGAAAACACTTTCTTTGATTCAGTTTTTCACCCAGTTATTATATTAGAAAGAAAAACACCCTTACGCCTATGCAATTTTCACGTTTCACGTGATGCTAAGGATACTACGGGTTCATTCCTTGCATTGCGTTAAATTTACAACTACCAATTTATAATTTACAAAAAGAGGGTGGAAAACAAGACCTCTAGAAGAAGATCCATTGTTGCTTGTGATAAGTTGAATACTTGGTGTGAGGACCATAGTCTAAATTTTTGCAAGACAAATTAAAAGGAGAAGAAAAGATCATAAAATGTGACTCTCTCGATTACGCCCAGTTCTAGTGGCACAACAGGGATTTCTTGAGAGGTAATTTTAGCATAAGCACGATGAATTTAAAAAAAAAAAAAAAAAGAAAGAAAAGAAAAAAAAGTGCCCCAGTATATTCACCATTTAACTATCTTACTATACACTATACACCATACACTATATACTATACACTATACACTATACACTATACACTATACACTAGTCGAACGACGATTATATAGATCAGTCAATCCCAGTCTCTTAGTAAGGACACCTCCATAATACGGACACGTCTCTACTACGGGCAGTTCTCTTGGTGCCACAGATGTAAACTCGTTACGGTTCTTACCCTCATAACACGGGCACCCCAGATGTAATGCAGACACTTGGCTTTCCGTATTAGGAAGGTTTGACCGTGTTTCTGAATTCGTTTAGTTTCCGTAGTGGACAGTTTATTCTGTAACGCTGGGTCAATAGGGAACTTAAGCACAAATGTTTTTGAACGACGTCATCAGCCGAACGTGGAGTATGCATTTTTGAGCACTGGCTTTGTCCAAATTTTCGGGCAGATCGTCAAATTTGGTTGCGTCGACAAGCCAGATTAATAGGAAATAGGTCTCACTTCCGGTTGAAGTATGTCTCGTAAAATGCCTTTGCTTAAGCTCTCTGACAGCTTCTCTGCATGTTATCTAGTATATAATCCTCTTTACGTGGCTGGTACGTCATAATACCGCTGTCTACCACAAAGAGATCGTCGGAAAATTGAAGGTAGCCCAAAACATGGACGGCTACTTCGAGGACAATCTTTCCAGGATAGTCTTTTCTATCTTCCGATGAGTGTATCAGCAAGCTATGAAGAGGTTTTATTTTTTTTAATTACTGAAGTAAATTTTTTAACGTATTTATTCGATATGTGTAAATGTGAACATTTTTAGAAGGGTGAACGAAGTTTTTGAGACGCGTAACAGTTTTTCCTACTATCAAACAGAGAAAAATGTTTCTGGAGAGGTTTACTTTAACTCCAGGGATATTCTCGTTTCTAAGGTTCCATCAGGGGAGAGCTATAGCAACAGAGAACAGCTGGAAAAGGCATAAAGTATGGCGAATTACAGGTTCTTGAATTCCTTGATTGCAGGGCAGCGTTCCTAAAGAATTGAAGTATTTTTTTTGTTGTTCGAAGCCTAAAAGGTGTTCACAATTGAAAAAAGGGAGTTTAACCAGCGACGTTTTTGAACGACGCAAATCAACCGGAAGTGGACTTATTGCACTCTTGAGCCTTGATTTTGAACACATTTTTGGGCAAATCGTCTCTATAAGAGTAAATTAGACACTTAGCCATACAAATTTGGCAGTGTCGAGGTATAGTATAAGCGAAAAAGGCTCACTTCCGGCTAACGTAAGTCGTTAAAAAACGTCGCTGTTTAAACTCCCTAAAATTTGTCTATAAACTTTAGGCTATTGCTAAAATCCGTCAGTAGATGATATGAAAAACTGTTGTGGTTGTCTATACTAAATTTGACTTTTCCCTGGTCTGCTATAACAGGACAGCAGAAGGAAATCTCATAGAACGGTCACCTTTTGTGTATAGAATGTGGTATTATTTTTGTATGTATTAAAACATTTTGTAACTTTTAATTATTTATCCTCTTTTATTTGTTTAGAAAAACGCGAATAAAAATATTTGCCAAATTGGTCTTGCTTGTCATCTTGTTGATAAAATGTCTCAAAAGTATATGGTACCTAACGGACAATCGCACTCCATGAGGCTGCATATAAACCAAGGTGGATGTCTGTCTCGCCCCAGGTACGCCAAGAAAAAGTGTTTTTAAGGGGCTGTGCCACAGCAGTCCAGTTCATTCTGTTTAATTTTGTCAATTACTCGCCCTGGATCACTATGGAACTTAAAGTAAGCAAAGACATTACGTGTAAATGACAAAATCAGAGATCCGAGACAAACAGATATGTCTCCTGGGCATTATTTTTGAAGTTGCAAGCAGCAGGGATCAACTTTGAAAAACTCCTACTAGGCTAAACAGTTTTCAAAAACCTTAATTTCAATCCGTTTCAGTCTTCTTCAGTTTTGCCCATCTGTGGCATCTGTTGTTTCGGTTATGTTATTTTAACCTTCCTTTAAAGTTTTAAGCGGTTATTTTTGTTTCTCTTTCTCTATTTAACGGGCATTCTGAATTCGCAACACAGTTCCTTTAAGAAAGTCGCTAAAATTGCATTTTTCCAAACTGGGGTTAGTCTGTGGTTTTGATCAAAAATTTGAAATTCCTGATCCCTTTTTTTTTATTTTGGCAAAATGGACCAAGAAAAAGTGCTTGGTGACGTTCTAGATAGAAAAATAGCCTTGCTAAGAAGAAACAAAAAGCAAACTGCGGTGATAAACATAAAATATAAACGCATTTGTGGAAAGAAAAAAGACTTTAACTTGACGTTTCGTATGTTCCAACATACATCTTCAGAAGTAATAAACCGTTGAATAACAACAGAAATTAAACGTAGAATAAGAAACTAAGTAAACAAAACAAAAAATAACAAAAAGGAGAAAAATTCGCATATAATAAAAAGCATGCAAATTAAAAAAGGTAGAGTTTTTCACTGCTGACATTTTCATTTAGGGAAGGTTGTAAATCTCTATTCAACAGAGTCTCCTTTATCTTGCTAGACTATAAAAACATCTATTTAAGAAAGTCACCAATTTTGCTTTTTTCTAAAGGGGTACGTTAGTCCATGGTTTTGGTCAAAAATTTAAAATTTCTTCATCTTATCTGTCTAGGCGAAAAAAAGGCCGAGAAAAAAGGGATTTGTGACGTTTTAGAGAGAAAGCTAATCTTTCTTGACTATGTTTGCTGACGTTGCATATAGAAAACTCTCTAAGTAGGAGAAAGACCTGGAACCCACTGAGAGGGAAGTAAATATTCAGGAGTGAGGACTGGAATTTAGTGCTCCAAGCCCTCTGGGCCAACCGCGCCCGTGCGATGTTCCGCCCCGGGCCGCTGTCGTTCATATCGCATAGTGTGGACATACCGTAGCTACATTATACAAGTGATAAATATATACTCAGTCCTAATGAGTTCACTTGCAAGCTAGGTTGTCAACAGATTGATTTTAGTATCTACATCCTGTCTATTGTCAGATAGCTAGAAAATATCACCGAAGCTACAAAGAATAGTGATCTCCCAATTCACCGAAGCAACCCTCTCAACTTGTCTTGTCATGCTGGTGTCCTCAGGGAGTTGAAAAAAACTTTCTTTTGTTCCAATAAATTTACATATAGCTGCCAGTCACGTGAGTAAATATGCGCCATAATTGCAAACTGCGGTACAATCTTAGAAAAACAAAATAATGTCAAAAGTGACGATTACACTTAAGATGGAAAGCAGCCAAGATAGCTTATAAGCAGCCGCTGTACAGCGACCGATATTACAGGCATCTTCATCGCAACACGTACGGCAATACTCTTCACCATCCTTTTTCCAGTCAATGTAATCGTCGTCGCATTCATTAACACAGTCTCGAGTAAAGCGAGGTTGACCAGCAAATCTACCATCCTTGACTACTTGACAAAAGTTATTTCCATCAGCACAAGTTGTCTTTTTTGTGCCATTAACAGAGTCCTCAGGACAATTTCCATTACGTGAGTCACAGTGATAACAAATTCGTCCTAAAAATAAAGATGATTATAATGTTTCAATGTGAAGCAAGAAAGTATAGAGCGTTTTTCATTCATGTGGCCAGCAGCTCTGCTAATACACGTTTGCATAAGAAAAGAGTTCAACCTCCAGCGGATTTTCTTGGTACACTAACATGGCCGCCGTGACGTCATGTGAAAACACTCTATACTCCCTTGTGTAATAATAAGAATAATGATAAAAATGATTTATACTATCCATAATCCAACTTTAGGTTAGCCTCGATCTGAGCAAAGAGAGGTAGAATATACGTTTTACTATTCCATAGGTACGTAATTACACAATGAAGAGAAATTCAAACGTAGGTATATTTTTTATTTGCAACAATTACCCGGTTTTGGCGTTTACTGTAATAATCGCGTCTTGCCGTTAATCCTTGGCTCTTATGATTGTGCATCACCATGGAACTGTCTTATGGACTCTTTAAAGTTCATTCTTTATTACTGATAAATTGATCGATTTTAAATCCCCCATAATACACTCTGTTAGCTTCTGTTTGTTCCCCAAATCTTAGGAATATGCAGTCCTGCTGGAGGATTTGAGAACGGTATATAGTTTATGTTTATGGGGGACAATTTGCAGATTGAATAATGAGCGACTCAAAAATAGGGAACAGACCCATTTCCTTATATATTAAAGTTCATTCTTGGCTCTGAGGTTTAAAAAAGAGAATAAAACAAAAGAAATCATCTTCAGGCTCAGCAATGAATAATACATTTCTTTTGTTTTTAATATTTACCAATCCTCGGAGCTAAATTTGAATTTAACTAAATTGAAACTGGGGTCTATTGTACGTGAAATTCGGTTTATCTGGAGGCAAGAATGCCTCATTCTATCCTACGAATTCTCACCAATAACGGGATACTGCAAAACCGCGAGAAAGAAGATAACCGTTAACAAAGATCTTCTCCGGCATCTTTCCATATCAGGCTTATAGCAGACCTTCGTCGGTAGCAATAGAAACAAAATGCTGTGAAGATACAAGACGGAAGTGTAATCAGGTTAACACAGGTGGAGCTGGTACATTTAATACCATGGAAAAGTATTACTTTCATGAGGCTACTGTTTCTAATTACAGGTATGTTCTGATTTTACGGCATACCTGATGACGAAGAACGATGATGGTGACGATGACGACGACGATGATGATGATGATGATGAGGATGGTGATAATGATAATGATCACGAAGAACGATGTTGATGACATGGTAATGATGATGATAATGGTGATAATGATGACGATAATGATGGTGATGATGATAGTGATGATGGTGATGATAATGATAATGATAATGATGACGAAGAACGATATTGATCGTTTCCCAAAAATTCCGTTCCCCTTTTTCGAAGCCTTAAAATAATACTAAGTACTGCGAAAAACTTTCTATAACTATATCTCTTGGTAGTTTTATACAGGAAGAAACTAAGAAGCACATTCTCAGAACTTTTGCTACAATTGCAATTAAATCTGGACGTTTTTCCGCAAAAGCGTTCCTCGTAAGAGGAACGGCCACGGAAAGGAACGCCTGATCCTATATAACTGCATGAAGAGATGGTTAAGCCAGGTGTGATCTTGTTTCATCATAACTACTTGAGTTTGTCTCCGGCATATCCGTTATATCCGTTAAATTTATACAATCGTGTAGATCAGATCAATTTAAGGGGGAAATTGAACACAGACTCAAAGTGGAAGGATCCCATACTAAATGAAAACAGCCAAAGAAATATTAATTTGAACAAGCTCCAAATACTGTTCCCCGCTGTTTCCCTTGTATCCGCCACACTATAGGAATAGTTAGATATTCCGTCAGATCTTAGTGGTAAAAATATCTTAAGTACAATGGGGATAGCGGACACAACGGGGACAGAACTTACAGTGCATCAGATCTGCTTCAAGGAATACATAAAATATCTAAAGTATAACGGGGATAGCGGACACAACGGGGACAGAACTTACAGTACTACTACTACTACTACTACTACTACTACTACTACTACTACTACTAATAATAATAATAATAATATAATAATAATAATAATAATATATTATTATTATTATATTATTATTATTATTATTATTATTAGTAGTAGTAGTAGTAGTAGTAGTAGTAGTAGTAGTAGTAGTAGTATATGTTATACTGTAAGTTCTGTCCCCGTTGTGTCCGCTATCCCCGTTATACTTTAGATATTTTATGTATTCCTTGAAGCAGATCTGATGCACTGTAAGTTCTGTCCCCGTTGTGTCCGCTATCCCCATTGTACTTAAGATATTTTTACCACTAAGATCTGACGGAATATCTAACTATTCCTATAGTGTGGCGGATACATCGGATAATGAGGGAAAGACCTCTTAAAGTTCAGTGACAAGAAAGGCTTCTGTTGTCTTATGTGACATCCCAGTTATAATGCGTTTTTATCGCATTATTTGAGAACTCCTAAATTGCAGAATGTAAATAGTGTGACGGATATGACGGATACACCGGGGATATCTATGTGCTGCACAAAATAATAATCCTGCAAAAAGTATGCCTAAGGTTTTCGCAGATTCTGAGATTGTTTGTTCGCCACATAAGTATTCAGACTTTGAGTAAAAATTACACTTTTGTTCTAACGTGAATACCTCATTATCCACTATTTGCGAATTGTCAACAAAACTTCATGAAAAGAATGTGATTACAGCAATCGATTACGTAATTATAAGTTTTCAGACTTTATTTAAAAATTACACTCTTTTGCTAACGTGAATACCTCATTATCCACTTTTGTGAATTGTCAACAAAACTTCATGGGAAAGAATGTGATTAGAGCTATCGATTACGTAATTAGTGTACCTTTTACGTGCAATTGTTGCACCGTAGCGGCTTTTTTGCTGGAATTAATCAAACACAAAAGACCGCACGGAAGAACTATAAAAATCTGGCTTCCAAGCTATAAAAGTAGACGGAAAAGCTACTTCGTTCTCATTTCTCTCGGTGACAGTAATGGCCACAGCACCAGCACGGCAACTGAATAATAAGGTATGTACTAGACTTGATATTTTTTCGTCGTAACTTTAAGATTCGTTAAGGAAGACAGGATGCTCTTAGTTCTTTTAGAGAACGAATTTATGAAGTTCATCGTAAATAAACAACTCTATAGCTAAGGCGTTTCGAACCTGTAAACCTATAATACAGTGTTGCTTGCAAATGCAAATGCAAAACCTGGAGACAATTTTCCTACAAGTTTACTTCGTCAATGTAGCTCAAACTATACTGATTTTTTTTCTTTTTCTTGCACAAATTTTAGGGAATCCGAAGCGCCCTTCTAAGCAAGGTCTTGCCAGCTGTCCAAGGAACTTGTTCGCTCTTATCAGCTAAATTATCGTACAGCAGACATGAAGGAATATCTTGTGACGATCTGTGGTTAAACATTTGCCAAAAGCGAGATGAATGTGATGAAAAGATTAAAAAAATGAAAGGAGTGGCATTTTTTTTCTCCTCTGTCGCCGCTCTAGAGAGACGAAGTAAGGGGGGAAAAAAGAACAACGAAGAACAAGAGGATGAACAAAACGATGAAGTTCAAGAAAAGTACTGGCCAGCAATTACTTACTGGATTGCCGTTCAGTCCCCCAACGGCACGCGCGTATCTACCGTACCTTTGCATTCGGCTCTCTTACAAACAGGCATGGAAGTGACAGCCAAAGCCCTACCAGTCTGCAAAAGAGGATGTGAAGAGGAATCCTGCTCACCATTATGCACCACGCTAAAAGATCACAACAACTGCTTTATACAAAGCAAAGTGGACAAATCTTTTTCTCATAGTCTTCAACTGCTACAAGAGCAACTGATAGAAGAGCCCATGGAGAACCTTCATGCAAGTGAGCGTGTGGTCAGATTACAGGTTGTTGCTGGCTCATTCACCGCAAAACTTCGAGACAGATTGATACCCTCTCTCGTCAGTTCCGGTCTGCAATTTGATGTATTTGGCATCGAGGCATGTGAATTGCCTTCAAACATCCCAAAAGCCACGAAAGTTCTCGCGTCGCCTATTGTGGTGGCGATAAACGACATCGAACGAGCCATGGAGAAATTGGGCTACGCTCTGTACTGTGGAGAAGTTTTCAAAAAGGTAAAGTCATCCAAATACACATATCAGCATTGCTGCTCGGTTAAAAAATTTCTCTCCCTGCTGGGAAGCAACGATAAGTTCAAGGATACTATCATCAAGCATCTGAACAAACTTGTGGAGATACTTGGCGATCGAGAATGTGAGTTTGTAAGGCAGCTTCGCATCCAGTACGACTTGATCGAAGTAAAAGGAGGATGGTGCTTTTCAATAAGCCAGAGAAAGTTCGTTTTTGAGCCCGTGAAAGACGCGGACTTTGGCAAAGAATCTCCCAGGGCATACGTCGACTACGAACACACTAAAAAGCCAGATCCTGGGTACTTCAAACAAATTTTAGAGAACAGCCTCAACGAGCTGGAAATGGCGCACTTCTGCGAATACTACATTCGGCTGCTCAACTGCCGCATCAAACAACACAAGGAAAAGGTAATGTGTCTGGTAGGAGAGCCGAACAGTGGAAAAACGAGCCTTTTTACGCCCATCTCGCGGCTGATCCCAGCAAGATACATTGCGATGATCACTAAGCAAAAGGCGTTCAACAAGAGCCTAGTCGACGAAAACACGCAAATTATCTTCCTGGACGAGGCACACGCAAACCTGATGGAGCCAGACGACTGGAAAATATTAACGCAGGGAGGGCTGACCGCCCACGACCGCAAGTATAAGACGTCAAGCCTGAAAGTAATAAGATGCCCCATGTTCATCACCTGTCAGACTGACATGGATTTCGGCGAGCACCACAACAACGCCATGGAAGCCCGCTTGAGAAAGTTCTTTTTTAAAAGCCTTACCGCACCGCGTGTGGCAGGAGTTCAAGAATTCCTACGAGACAACGCAATGGATTGCATTATCTGGGCATGCAGTCTCGCAAGAACGCCGGACGATGAACTACCCCCTCCCATCCCGAGGACCAGTTTCCTTCCGGAGGACATTGACGAAGAAGAGAAAGAGCGAATTAGGACCATTCAACTGGACGAAAGTGAAAGCGAGCAAGAAGGGAGCGATAAAGCGGAGGTGAACACGACTACAGAATTCAGTGATCAGGAAAGAGAGAGTGAGGACTCGGATGCTGGTTCGACCTACCTGGGGCAATGGGAGAAGAGTCTAAAGAATATCGAGCTTCAGCGAGAGCAAGAGCCATGCCATAGCCTCAAACAAAGGCAACTAAATCTACTCGCGGCTGGGGTAAAACGCGCAGTGGAGGACATTGACAACCAAGAAGAACGCGCACGAAAACGTGTTCTACAAGAAACACGTCAACGATGGATCTCGCTCGGTATGATGCGGGAAGAGGACGCCCCTTTGCTCCAGTCAGTGAGCGGCCCCTACCATCCAAACATCGAGAGTTCAAGGGAAGAATACTTTGCAAAGAAAAAAGAAGAAGAAGAACGGATGCTAGAGAAGAAAGCACGAGAATACTACAACAATGATTGGATTATGGCGAAAGAGATGGAACTTCGAGACCACCAGGCCAAAGAAGACGCAGCGACAGACGAAGATACGAAGCTTGCCCTCTTGTACATGATGGAAGTGACCGCTGAGGCTCTGAAGTTAAAGTTTCAAAAGGAAGAAGTTCCGGGCCTGGCAAAATTAGTACTTTTGCAGCGGAGAAAGAAAGCCGTAGAAATGCAATGGGTCTCCCCGACTCAAGCGGACACAGTCACCAGCATCTGGTGCCCCCTTCCCTATCCACGTGAGATCGAAGACGACGACGACGACGACGAGCAGCTATTCATAACGCCCTCTACAACACCCAGAGCCCACAGCCTCTCATCCGCTCCGAAACGCACCTACCATAAACGCCGAAGTCAGCCCCTAACAAGTACTCCGATGCCCAAGAGAGGAAGGATAACTCACTTTTTTTCCCCCAGCCAACAGTAAAAATTCAGAAAATCGTTCAAATCAATCAGTCGTGTTCAGAAATCGAGGAATAAAGTTAGAAGTTCTGTGACTTATCTGTGTGACAATAATTGATGTTTGAAAACACGCCTCCCCTATGTCTTGCCTAATATTAAGCTTGCACTAAAGTTTCGAGTTATACGAACTAACTAGAGTTCAGTGTTCCGGTGCTCGCCCCTCGCAAAATTTTGTATCGCTCACAATGTAAAGTTCTAGGATGACTTAGAAAGAGATCCGAATCTTCGCGCCGCACGGCTCAGCAGGGAGTTGGCTGTCCTTCCCTCTTGAAAACAAAATTTGGGATCCCTGAGAATCGCTTTCCATTGACCGTAGCCGTGTCGCTCGATGCCTGCTTTTAGATAATTGTCTTCCTCAGGGGTGAACATCAGACTCTTTTTTCTCGACGGGAAATCTGTCGCTATAAACGCATTTTCCCGCTTTAGTCTCGGGACACCTGAAAGACGCTCGGGTGGTGTTTCTGCGATCGTTTCTCCCTCGTCGTTAGAGGAGGTATCAGTTTTGCTACCATTTTGATCTTCAGAAGACGCAGAATTGCCTGAAAGCCTCGAGCGCACGTCTATTTCTAGCTGTGATCCCTTTTTCCCGTGCAATCGTTCCAAATATTCATGTGCTTTGCTTGCCACCTCGCGCGATCGCTTCTTCTGATAGTGAACCCTTGCAACGACAGAGCTATGTTTCTGGTCCTCGGAGATTGTGCTCTGCGCGCTGCTGCTCAGCTGCCTGGAACTCGCGGTCTCCACAATCTGTCGATAGCGAGTGGGGTGAACGTATTTGCCCGTTGCATCGAAGACCAGTTTGCTCATTAGCTCTCCCAGCTTGTTGTGCTGTCCTCCATTTCTTGTCACCAACACAAAGTCACAGGTCGGTCTGAATAGGGGGCGAATGTGGTTGATGTAGCCATCCAACACTTGCATGCTCGTCTCGGTCAGGTAAAGAGAATCGAAGCCAAATTTTCCAGCCGTTTTGAACATTTTCTGGTCTATAAATCCACCGTTAGTCTTGGCATTGTTCACCATTTCCACCGTTAAGTACTGATATGTCATGGGGCGCGAGCCCTTGACCTTGATAAATAAATAGACGGCCAAAAATTTGGTAGCGCGGCAAGTAGCGCCCCACGACTTCCAACAGTTCTTCAAGAGTGGCCCAATGTCCCTTGGCTTCTAAGGCATCGATGTCGAGCTCGCTGGTCCACTGCAATCGCATCATTTTGGAAACGGTTTTGCGCACCTTTTTCAAGTAAATTTCTGTTGAAGCCAGCCCTCTCAACACTGATTCCGATGCTCCATTCACTTTTCGATAATCCACCAATTCTGCAATGGCATCCAAGTAGCCTATGCGTCCCGCGTCTCCCAGATTCCAATCATCCTGCATCGTATCAACAAACTTGAAAAGGAGATTCGGTGAACATAAACTAAAGTCCACAATGTCAAATGTGAGCTCCTCTTCGTCTTCGCAACAAAACTTGAGAAACTTTAAGCACTTGCTTACGATCTGTTGTGCTTGTCGATCACTTTTACAGCCCCCACCACTGCCAGTTAGCCACGAAAAAAAGTTCTTGGCAATGTAGTTTGTAGGATCAAAAGAGGCAATTGCCCTGCTATTGCGCGGTATAATCTTCTGATCACTGGCTTCACATTTGTTGGTTTCATCGACATCAAGCGTTTCGATTTGAGCACTGTCTGGCTTCTCGTCGAAGTAATAGTACCAACTGTGTTTGTTCTTTACGTGTTTTCTACAGCCTCTTTGCGTAGTGAATCCATCGTGGTTACAAATTTGCACTGGGCAGTGAAAAAGACCGTCACAGTCATCCTCTTCTAAGTGAAGTCTCTTTGGTTTAGGCGATGCATTTGCTAACTTTGACCAGTTGACATCCTTGCCTCGTTTGTTCATCTTAAGCATCAGCTTGAAATCGATATCTTTCTAAAGTATGCACGCACTTATACTAGCAAAAGGGTCCCCAAGAGATCGTCCTATTCGCCAATGAGATATTTGTTAGCCCATCTCTGCCCACACTTGGTCATTCTCGCCCCTTGTCCCATTGTTTTCTTGTCCGTATTTGGTACACAATTAATCAAAAGGAACAAAGACACAAGCCTGAACTTGAGCGGGCAAGTCTCGTACTTAACTTGATTGTTGAAGGATATATCTTTTGATAAATTTGTATAGCGGAGGTGATGGACAGTAGTTTCAGATAGCCTACGATAAATAGGAACTATTGTTCCTTACTGTGTAGAGCGAGAAATTAGATTGGGAACATTTGTTCCCCAATCACTTCGAAAGGAACATGAAGGGAAACCGGAACTGTTGAAAGAGGACCTTTTGTTCCTGAATTGATCAAAGAGGAACCAGTTGTTCCTTTTGACTAAAATCAAAAGGAACTTTGTGTTCCAATTTGCTGCTAACGGACCAGATTGTTCCGAAATTTGCCGACATTTGTTCCTATCTGATACTTTACTTTATTGTTGAAGGATATATGTTTTGATAAATTTGTATGGCGGAGGTGATGAACAGTAGTTTCAGATAGCCTACGATAAATAGGAACTCTTGTTCCCTATTCCGTTTTAGACTTTGCGCAAAATGGAACGCTAGTTCCTTTATCACTAATTCGGAACCTGTTCCCATTTATACGCGGAACATAACACTCATCTCGAGGAACAAAAAACCACCTCGATTAGGAACAATTCCGTTCCTGTTGGCCATGAATAGGAACAATTTGAACCGAAAGGGAACAAGGCGTTCCCAACAGCAGTGGATATGCCAGTAAATAGGAACAATTTGTTCCTTACTGTGTAGAGCGAGAAATTAGATTGGGAACATTTGTTCCCCAATCACTTCGAAAGGAACATGAAGGGAAATCGGAATTGTTGAAAGAGGACCTTTTGTTCCTGAATTGATCAAAGAGGAACCAGTTGTTCCTTTTGACTAAAATCAAAAGGAACTTTGTGTTCCAATTTGCTGCTAACGGACCAGATTGTTCCGAAATTTGCCGACATTTGTTCCTATCGTGCAAATAAAGTTCCTTTATTGTACTTTCCTAGGTTGTTCCTAGAGCAATTAAAGGAACAAAAAGCAAAAACGCGCGGAACACAGCGTTTTTGAAAAAGAGATGTTTCCTCGTGTCGCGTCACTTAAAATCAGACTTTGAAATTTTCCTCATGTAAAAAACGGCCTGACAATACTAAGGACAAAAATGCAATTGAAAACTACGGTGTTTTAACCTGAAATGTGGCTATCATTACTTTTGGGGAATGTATATGATGACATGGTAATAATGATGACGATAATGATGGTGATGATGATGATGACGATAATGATGACGATGATGATGATGATGATGACGATAATGATGACGATAATGATGATGATGATGATGACGATGATGATGATGATAATGATGGTGATGATGGTGATGATAATGGTGTTGATGACAATGATGACGATAATGATGATGATGATGATGATAATGATGACGATGATGATGATGATGATGATGATGGTGATGATAATGATGTGGATGACAATGATGATGATGACGATGATGAAGACGATGGGGATGTATGTGGGACTGGGTATTAGTCAAAACAACTGTTTATCTTTTAAGATTACATATCGGAAAAGTTGCCAAGCACAGTGTTGGAGTTTCTAATATAGTTTGAATTATCACCTATACGGCCTCGCGCACAATTTCGTCGGAAAACCACATCAAAAAAAGTCCCAAGTGAAGGTCGTAAGCGTCTAGTGATAGGGCCGGCAAAACGCGTGCAGCCCTGCTAGAAAAAAGTACTGATCGATGCGGGTTCCATCCGTCAGAAAAATTTAAAAACACAATTGTCGTATGATAAAATACTTATTAACTGAGTTAGGTCGGGCCGGACGGGAATTTTTTTTAAGTGCAATGACAACTTCAAAATACAAGAATACAGAACAATACACTACCAATAAAAAGGAAAAGAGAGGGGAAAAAATGAGTGGTAATTATTTACATCACAGTACTTATACTGGTTTTTATAAAGTATATATTCATTACAACTTAAATTGATTTTTAAAAAGCAACACGTGAGGTGGTTAAAAGGGATAATATATAATGACTATAATGACTAAAATCAACCTCGTCCCCAGGGCTTTTCCCTTAAAAATGGGTGGGGCGGGAAAAGGCCCACCCATTTTTAAGGGAAAAGCCCTGGGGACGAGGTTGGACTAAAATGGCTATTTTCCGCCTGTCAATCTTAAATTAGAACGCACGGACCTCGAGCCAAATACCGTAAAATTCCGTAAATAACCCCTCCAAGTATAAGCCCCTCCAAACTCGTAACGCAAAAAACCCTCCGTTAAATCGCCCCGCCAAATATAAGCCCCTCGGGGGTTTGTACTGGCTTGAACTGGTAAATTTCCTTCCAACTATAGCCCAATCGATTTTGAAACGCAAATTTCCCTCCGTAGATAAGCCCCTCCGAATACAAGCCCCTCGAAAAGGGCCTTTGAAAAATATAAGCCCCGGGGCTTATTTTCGGAATTTTATGGTATTTTTCCGTCCGACCCTCCCACTCAGTCAATAAGTACATAAAATTGTCTTGTACCGATTAAGTTAACAACTTTAACTCCACTTTTATTTTGTGCTTACGGGCGTTTGGGGCATTGTGGCCCTACGAAGTCACGTGCCCTAATGTGCATAATTTTGATTCGCTCAATTTTCATGTTTTAGTCAGTTATATTCTTAAAAGAATATAGATTACCCCTCAGTTTTTAACGAAAATAGCTTTTGGCCCAAGGCTTAATATATTTGAGTCTTCTGTACCTGGAGGGGTACTTGGGTTTACCCCATTATAGTCTATTTTTTGACCAATTGTAGACCCCATCTTAGTCACTTTTTGGAAAATGTAATTTTTACGCTTTCAACTTAGTCAGTTTCTATTTATGCATCAACCTTATCAATGTGGTTTCAAGCGGCAGAATGTAATGCGGTCAATGCGAGCTTATTGTTAAATTTAATAAACAACAACTTTCTGATTTTTTTTTAACCGAGAATCTTCCCATTTTGAATCGCTACTCACCCCAAATCCGAAAATTTGCGACCCCATTCTAGTAACTCTGTTGAAAATGCGACCCTATTTAGCGGCACATCCCCATTGGCCTCTTGTAAGGGAGTACCCCCCCCCCCCCCCCCCCCCGAGAGTCTGTAGTTACAAAGGTATTAGTAATTAAATGCTTGAATTGGCAAAGGAACGGTACAATGCCTATTCATCATCCATACTAAGGTGTTTTATTGGTCCCCCTTTATCCTCTCTTGCTTATAGTTAAGGCATCCGTCCGAATTTTTGTAACAGGTTTCGACAAACTACTCTGATCTGTAGTTGAATTTCAATTATTCACCGTCACCACGGTAGTCAAGACTCGTCAGATTCGTGACCTTGGAACACAAGCCACCTATCATTGAAAAGTTAAAAACCTTCACGGTCTTCATAAAGAGAGTTCTAGATTTCTGTAAAATGCGAAGGGTTATCGTTTGATTCTCGAATCGGTTAACAGAATAATATACAGAATATGTCTGCTGTTTTTAGAGTAAAATAAGGTCATCTGGGTGCTCTTATCTATTCATACATCGACCTAAAGATGTACTGAGTGAGATAAAACATGCAAGTCACTCGCTGAAATACTGTAGATGCTTCACTGGATTAAGAAAATAAATGCTGATACTCTATAAACAAAACAGCGAGCTGTTCTCCTAAAATCTCTTAAAGTACTGCCGAACCAACACTGTGCACAACCACAAATGCAATGCTCAGTAGATTAGAATTGTGGACTACAAATTTCTAAACTTTTCAAAAGAGTAATATGATGAATTCAAGTTTATGCAAGGAAGACACTTACTTTAATGGTAACGACAAAGTCCGGAACCAAGTGAACGGTTAATTCGTAAACGCACCACTAACCTTTGGTAGTTAATGTTGGTTGGATTCTTTGATTTAGCTCACTACCCTTTCAAGTTGAGATTCTGCGCTGAAAATTTTTGGAGCACTTTTTCCCACCTCCACGGTCAACTGCCCTTGACTTCAAAACAGAGATGCAAATGGTCCGTGCAGTATGTAGTATCTCTGTGCCCTTTACAAACTTTTGACAGATTAATTGCTCGATAAGGATTTCAGGAAGGGTGGCATAAAATCTGCTTTTCTGGTTTTTGTTTTTTTTAACTGATGTTATGCCACTCTAATAACAAAGGAATCTAGGATGGTTCGAGACAGAAAATAAAGTAGCCTGAAACCAGGCTCCGGAGGGTTGTAAATCCAAAAATGTGACTCATCCCTTGGTGGTTTTAAAAGGCGGCGAGTTAGTAACGCCCAAGTCGATTTGTACTTTAACCTACTCGTAAAATCCGCCAAGCGGTGTCCTTAACCCGGAGAGAATGTCTCAATATCCGTTGAAACTTTTTCGCGTCTTTTAAGCCTACCGGACCAGGATCCGCAGTAGGGTAAAACTGCAAAAATAAAATTAAAAAAAGCGAGCGAAGCGAGCCCAGCGGTAGTCTGGGGAGGGGGAAAGGGTCCACCCAAATTCACCATTGTGCTGCGCATGCCCTAAAATAGCCTACATGAAAACGAGGCTGTCAAAGCCCTTCAAGCGTGGGTGATGTGCAATCTCGTTCTCAGGGTCAGGAGAGGACCCTGGGAACGACGTTTGGTTGTACGAGGTTTATGATGGGCAGAGCACTGTTGTTGTTGGGAACACATTGCGATCAACTTTCCAAGTTTTTCCTGTCGTTTAAATCAAAGAAAAATTAGACCGCTCATGGGCTCCTGGAAAGCTTAAATTTTAACTTTGCCGCTAAGAAGGTGAAATGATGACGTTGCTGCTCACAGTGGCTTTGTTATAAGTTCACTGCTAAGACGGATTCAACTGTTAACCAGTTTCTGAAGGGTGGTTTTTAATAACACAACTCCTTTATGTCCAAACAATGACAAGATGAATTTAATTCCAACTTGGAAACTGTCTAGACAAATATTAACAATCTATTTACAAACAACCCATTGCGAGTTTTAAGTGCTTTTTTATTTAGCACTGAATACCCGAAAAACTACTATACTTGATTTTAAATCTAACACAGTCATATAAACTGCTTTAATAGTTGTGGTGTTCAGAATGTGGGCGGCATATAACACAGGAACCTCAACGCATTCTCCTTCACAACAGCAGTGAATTCCAGCTGCAAGCTTGATTACAAAGAACAAGGTTGGCCATCCTGTGCAATTTGTATTGATTATCCGGAGCCGCTATTTATTTCCACTGGAAAAGCACCTTCTCGATTGGAGAATTTTAAGAATGGTCATTCGAGCAAATCCGTAAAGTAAAAATGTACTCGAATCATAGAAAAACTTCTCAAGAGTAAGACTATCCCCTCAGATATGACCCAGTCGAAGGATATCCTCTCTCCAAGATTACAGGCCGATACTCTTTAAGACTTAAGGTGAAAATGCGCTGCTGTGGCATTATATTTCTTTCATTTCCAACAAAGTTGGACGCTCCAGTGCATCGTGGGAGGAATACAACCCAAACGATTTTGGACCATGTGTGATGCGCGTACGTGGCCCCAACAATGTTGGAAGAAAAAGGCAAAACGGATCCAACATTTTTGCGCTTCGCTCCGGAGAACATGGAAAAAAAAGAAATGTTGGGAGTTGTTGGGTTAAAGGTTTGACAGGTTTCAAACTTTGCGCAACAACTTCCAACAACACGCAACAAATTGGAGCAGGGTGTACAAACGGAAGCAACGCGTAATATACAAAAATGTTGGGAGTTGCTGGCCAATAATAAAAATACGTCCGTTTGTACGGCGCTTAACAGTAAAAACACATGACTGACGTCGCTAAGCATTTTTCCTCTTTGTTTTGTCTAAAACGGCGTAAATTTTTGAAAATATTTACGAGACAATTCCGGGTGGAAACGAAAGCCTCGAGGAACGTCTAGCAGGAGCTGTTAAAATGTATCACAAACAGTAAAATAGTTGCCTGCGATTTGTCGAATTCTTTGTGGTTCTCACCACATGGTGAAGTCATCCGTAATCGATAACTGAACACGCATAATGTACTCAACAGCCAAAAGTACCATTTTTCAAGTCCCACTCTAAACATAATCTCTGTACTCTATATCGGATCTCAGAGTGTAGCTAATTAGCCTGCAAAACAGGCGTTATTTTTTTCTCGTTTTTCAGGCGGAGTTGGGCGGGCGTGGAGCGCCAGACACGCGCGTAGGGGGAAGGCGCAGAGCGCGCGTCTCGTGCTTCTCGCCCGGCCCACTTCATACTTGCTTTAACTAGTCTGAAAAAGGCGAAAAGATTGCACCTGTTATGCAGGGCAGTAGCTCCCCGAATACCATACACGCCACAGCAGCACATTTCCGGAAAGATTAAGGAAACGAGTACCCAGCGTCCCCCGCCCCCTCTCGCCACACCCCACCCCAGCCAAGTTAGTGAAAGCCGTCCCAGGGCTCTCTAAGCTGTTGTGATTTCCACTGCTTCAGGAGCTGCATGGCTGTCTCCAGGCAGTTCATCACTGACAGTTTCAGTCCGACCAATGATGGTCATAGTAGCAAGTCGAGCTCGACGGTAAACAAGAAGCATGTTCAATCCTAAAAGTCTGAAAAGGAAAGTAACTGAATAACTATTGTGATCGCAGGTCAAAACATTAATCAACAGATCATGAACGGCATGCCGGGCTATATTAACCTAAGAACAGAACATCACTCCTTCTTGCAATTGCGATAATACATCGGAAGAGCTTAACTCATTGAGCCGTTAACCGGACCTACTGATTGAACAACCGACTGACCAATGAACTTGAATGGCGATAAATGAATTGCCCGAAATAATACCTGACCCCGGAAGTAGGTTTCTTGGTGGGGAAAGGAGGCGAATAACGGAGCGGAAGCGAAGCGAGGGAGGGACTGGACAAGACGATTGGCAGCAACCACTCCGTTCGCCTCTTTCTTTGCGCTCGCTCCGTTATTTGCTCTCTTCCCCCAAAATTCACCCAAAAAGGAGCCTGGTCCCAGTACTAAATAAATGCCCTCGATACTAGACAATTATCTCTTCATGGATCACCAATTGCTACCTCCGTAAACAACCAATTAAAATTTAAAAAAAGCTTCACAGTAGAGTTCTTACTTACCTTAGCCACGCGTACTCGAGCACCACAGCAAGACCTATGGCAAGTATCTTGCAAGCTGGAGGTATACTGGTTAAACACACGAAGTATACACCGATTGGTGTCCCAATCATCATGGAAAGTATAAGGGTCGTTTGGAACCAATGCCTGAGAAGAAAAGTCAAGAAACGTAAACGATAATGCTACCCTGCTTAACTGGCGGTTTTGTTTGACGAGCGCGCTTGGCGAGTACCCTGGGTGCAAGGGACTCTTTTAGCGCGGTTTCCGGTTTCGGTCATTTTGTGGCTTCGGCCGAAAGGCCGAAGACGTTTCGGTGTGCGCCCGATTCCGAAGAAAAAACCTCTGGTACTCAGGGTAGCAAATAAGCAGCGAAGCCGAGAGGAGAATGGGGCAATGCTGATCATCGCTTTCCTAATCTTTTATCAGAAGTGGACCCGTTTCGTAGTTTCACCCGTTTACTACAAGACCTGTTGGTTGCAAATGGGATAATTTCTAGTCAGATCTCATTGGAGGAGGAGAAGAGCGGGCTCTTTTCCCGAACAGCGGTGACTTCACGTTACCATGGTAGCAAAATTTCTGGCTCTCAACAATCTAAATTGTCGAACGATAGAAGAAAAGTATGGGCTACCGTTTTGTTTCTCAGCGCAATCATGCACGGGAAAGTCAGATCTTTTCCGTTTTTTTCCTGCCGACTTTTAATTTGCAGGACTAAAGTTTTTTGAGATCCAGAAAGTTTACTACCATGGCAACGTGACGTGACGACTTCTTTTCAAAATCGAGCCTAGACAAAACAAAATACAAGAAACCTACCTAACAGTAAGACCGCTTGGTAACCAGGCCCTTCCTGTTAACAGCTTGTACTGCAATTAATTCAAACCATTTACGTCACTTTATTTTTCTGCATATTAAAATGCATTGAATCTGATTTTTTGAACTTCCGGAGAAAAAGGAAATGCCATTTGAGAGAAACCGAGAGTTCAGAGAACTGAATTCTTTCGATGCCATTCTTTAATTCCTATGTTTATTTCCGGCAAAGTTTTTGTTGTACTGTACTTAGCATAATCTACGTTAAGATCCATTTTCTTTTCTTATATACTTTCTAATAAGTTTTCACACGTATGAAAGAAACGAGCGATGGAGCCCTAAAATGTCTGCGTGGCAGGCTAGGTCGAAGGAAAATCAAGTGTAGATTGGAGGATTACACTGACCGACTCTACTAAAATCCAAGCCCTGGTTGTTCATTACTTGGATAGCGCTTTCTACCGGATAAATTGCTACCCACTTGACTCACAAGTTGCCTTATCCATTGGATAGAGATTCATCCAGTGGACATTTAAAGTCTTTGTAGGGGCTAGGTCTCAGTTGTTACAAAGGTGGATAAAGCTATCCACTGGAAAAATCTCTATCCAAAGGATAGCACAATTAGTTTTTATAAACCTATCCTGTGGACGGCGATTTATCTCGCCCCGGTTGTTCAAAAGCTTGATAACGCTATCCACTGGATAAATCACTATCCATTGGATAAGCAATACGGAAACAAATTGCATTATCCACTGGATAAATCTAGCGCTATCCACTTTTTAACAACTGGGGCCACCTATTGACGTCGGTTGTGTGACTGATCTTGTGATCTCGTGATTCAGTTGAGGTGCTCCACGCGTAATAAAAGTCCGATAATTTGGAAGAAATGCGTAATCACCAGCAAAAGGAGGATATGAACTGACCCAAAAGTTGAAAGAATCAGTGCTGGATAATAAGGTAATAACCG
>JBBMOI010000003.1:42827500-42940000 GCA_038088405.1 Porites divaricata
CGCTCCAAATTCCTAGTGATTATTTATAACTCACCTTCAATTTGGTTAGGCGGTATACTACTGTAGCTTCTATACTGATGAGAGCCGCTACTTAAATGCCTCGATTCCTGAGAGAAAATTAGAGATGCGATAATGCAGAGGCATTTGACGATGGACACAACTTTCCACTGTATATTTAAAAGCCCGCTGAGTCGGGTTGTTCAAAGCTGAGTTGAGATAACCCAAGGTTAACGTGAAATTTGGACTCAGAACATGAACGCTTAAATTAACTTTAATTCTTTTTGTTTATAATTATCCGAGAAAATGCTTTTGAACAAAAGAAATAAAAAGCCGGGTAGAATTTAACCCTGGGTTAAGTACTAATCGGCCTTCGAACAACTGGGCCCAGAACCCTTAGAGTACGCAAACTTTTTTACCGTCTTTACCAATTCATTTCGAAATATCGATTCGGTCAGAAGCAAATAAAGGTTACCTTAGCAAGCGTTTTTCATCTTGTTTGACAAGTGATCGGACTCAACAATTTCCTTCTCTATCTGAACTAACATAAGTAGCGAAAGACCATTAATCTTGAAGCCAGCCCATCTTTAATAACACATTTTGCTTTCATATAGCACTTGATTGTGAAATCGTGCAGTCATGTTTCTTCACGTTGCTTGTAATAAGGCAAAATTAATGTTCAGTTAGACATGCACTTCATGTGAAACGCTTGTAAATGTAGGTAAATCATAACCAGCCACAGGCACGTACGATATTTACAGGGTCTAAAAACAGCTCTAATATCATTTCAAAGCACTCAGGAATTTTAGTGAACTTTGAAACGCCATCTCTCGTTCCAGCACCAAGCGCCCACCCCACCACCCTTACTCTCCTCGTTGGTTAATCTCTATTTCTACTACATGTAAACATACCTCATCCGTCTCACGGACCAGGAGTCGTCTGGGATTTAAGATCCACAACTGACTTGGACTGCAATTAAAATAAATAAAAGTTAGAAAAGTGTCATCTCAGAAGACCCTGCACAGCGTGTGGAGCCTTGGTAACCTGACTAATCAACTTTGCTACTGTTACTTAAAGAGGAAAGAACCATTCTCAGTGGCAGTAACTGCGCAGCCACGTAGTGAAGTTTCCATTTGCCACGTGTTCGAAAGGACACGACACGTGGTTTCATCTTTCAAAATTTGGAAATGGTCTTTAAAACAATTCAACTCAAAGGGAATTAAATTGACCTATATCTAACAACCGGAAAAATTTGAAATTATCGCGATGAGACTGAAGTCGAAAGAAGGTGAATTTACGTTTTAGTATTAAACGCACCTTTTCCAGTTCCAAAGACAGCAAGAAAACCAAAGTGCTACACACAGTTCGAACAATCTGAACACGACTTCCATGGCATTTCTACCCTCTATAGGCAATCTACAAGGTAGAAAAATTATTTAACTTAATGATACCATGTGGCGCTTTTTTCCACGATCTTTTGTGGCCATTTTAAAACATAAAACCTCTTCAGCAATACCTTTTACACGGTAGCATTGGTTTCTTCGCATTTTACAACTGAGGAAAAAACTGGGAATTTTTCTTTTAACTTTGGCCACATTTAAAAGAGGTAAAGGTGGGGCTTAGGACGTGTCCACACGTATACGGACAATTTTTCTTCGTTAAAAAAACCGCGTCCACACGTATTTCAACTAAAGCGTTTTCTCCCGTCCACAAGAAAACGCTAAAACGATGGAAATACGATAACACCCCTTTACGAAGCATAAGTATATGATGCATGACACCACCCTGGTGGAAAACCTCCGTTTTAGTCCGTCGAAACGTAAACGAGAAGCCGGCGTTTTCAAAAATCTCCAAAACCTGCGTTTTTGGTGCCTGAAAACGCCGTTTATATTTGAACGAAAGGCCAAGACGGAAAAATAGAAAATATCTAGCCTGCGTTGCAGCCGGCCCACGCATCCTCTAAACCATTTGTATAGTCTATACGTGTGAACGAGCCTAAATTGTGTCAAAAGAGAGCTTTAGATTCTGAGACGGCGACGACTACGCTGAGTATTGCTCACGCGTTAACAAGCGTCATTTTGGCGGGAAAACGTGATAGCCGTCGTCATTCAACTACGAGTCTTAGCGAGAATGTCGTAGTGGCGGGAACAAGTTCTCAAATGTACCGTACTAACTTTTTTGGTGCAAAAAAGTAAAATGAAGCTTTCCGGGGTGTCTTCTTTTTTAAAAAACACTCGCAAAAATTTTAAGTTGAATCTCGTAGTTGTACTCCTACTCATTCTCGTCCTCAAATCTAAACTGCTCTCAATGTACTTATTTTTTTTCTCAGCAAAATCGTAATTGGCCCCATTGACCAGGAAGTGATGGTGCTTCTAACGCTGTTTCGCTGTGGAGGTCACGGTACGTTGTGTAGCTAACCTGCCTTTCCATTTCTCTCCCATGATATCACCAAGAAGAAACAATGAAGTAAGAAGCTGCAAATGTACAAAATATGCATGAAAAAAGTTCTAATCAACAAAATTAGATTTCGTACCTGATCATTTCATTGCAGTTAGTTTGGCTCACTGATTACATACACTTTTAATTATAAAAATGTTGGTCTGTACATGTGCAATGCCTATGTCTTCAATGGATCCAAGTAGTATCACAGCACAGCACAGCACAGTACAGTAGAAGAATCCCGATTTCTTGCAATCTGAAGTTTTTCGAAATTACTGATAATTCAAACCCCAGGCGGGGGGTTGGGTGTGGCGGCTACCCCTGATTTCAAGTGACGGGGATGATCGAAGGGTTTGAAATTTTCGGTTGCGGGATTTTTAGGGGTAGGAAAATTTGGCAAGTATTTTTTATAGTGGCTAGAATTAACTAGGGATTCGTGGTAGTGCCCACGTATACCGGCCGCAAACACAGACATCAATTTCTAATTTATTTTTCGTGTTATAGAGCCATAAGGGAGAATACAGTTGGTCTGCAATTATGCACCCTACTGAAATTAAAGTCTTCATTTCATTTCATTTATAACATTTAATACTTTCTGGAAAATTTTAAGGCTCCGAAATTCGGTATGGGATTTTTTCGGGGGTTAATCTTTGGTCCAGGGGTTTTTTAGGGTTTTGTTTGAAGCCCTAGGGTTTTTGGGGGGTTTTGATTTTTGCCCCCATTCGATCACAGTCCCCGTCACTTGAAATCTGGAATACCACCACTGGGATTCAAACCAAATCTAACTTCCCTTGTACCAGTCAAACACTGTTATTTTACCCCGATTATTAAAACTCCCCGATATAAAGTTGAAATGAGTTGCTTTTCCCACAGTGGTTGTATAAATTAAGATTCCACTGAACAGTAACAAAAGAAATATACGTAACAAACAGAAGCACGATTTTTAAAGTCATGACTTACCTGAAAGGATGCCTGTGAAAATAGCCCCACTCTTGACATGGTAACTTGGGTGGTATCAACAGTTGCAGATTCTATCAGACTTGTGATAAATGCTCCACGAACCTGGTCAAAACAACATGAGGAATCCACTTCACTAAATTTATTTGAATGCACTTTACAGCCAAATGAATAATGTATTTCTAGCAAAAGGTAAAAAAATGGGACAGAGATGGAATCTTAGGGCGTTGGCCGGGAGATGTGAATTTTGCTAATATTAAAAAAGTTATTTCTAGAGGTTGTAATTAAAGGGAAGTCTAATTCCTGGGAAGTCCCCAAATTTCAATTAACTATTTGAAATGTCATGAAGTCCATGCATGACTGGCTCAAGGCAAAAAATGCAGAATATTGTAATGGCGAGTGTTAAATTGACAGTCAATTCTCTCTTGAGTCTGTTGACCTCTTCAAAACGAACTTCATCTTTAAAATCACTTTAGCGAAATTCACATATCCCAAGGGCTAGACGGGGTGTTTTCACCCTCTGTCAAATTATTCTCTCTTGATTTCTGAAAAAAAAAACAACAGACAAAAACAGACCATGATAACACCTATTTTTAGTACCTTGTAGAATAGCTCCACTCCATAAATAAGGAAAAATGTCAGCACAAGAAACATCAAAACAACAAAGAAGCCAATAAAACTGTTGTATAAATAAACCTGAAAAGAAATCAAAGACATTAGAGTATTATGACAATGTTGCAGCACACTGAAGAATCATGTGGCACAAGCACCCTGAAAAGACAATTATTTTTCAATCAATTATGAAATAATGATTGGTATATGAATTTAATAATAATTTATTAATATCTATAGTGCAATTATCAAAGTACAGATTTTCAATTGCACATTTCATTTCATTTGCATAAAAAGCTAAAAATAAAAAGTATAATAAAACTGACTAGCTAAAAATATGTAGACATAAAATTTATTTAAAAAGCTTGATTGCTTTCTTGAAACTTTGCAGAGATATGTTCCTTATTGTACTTGGAAGATCACTCCATAGTTTACGGTTGCCACACGGAAAGAATGATCCTCTAGCGTGGCGAACAATTTATGCAAACAATAATTAAGGCATAAACCATTGTTGTATTAAAGAAATAATGTATCGAGTACAAAAGCATTAAATTTCACACAGTGACACACAGTTTTCACACGAATAACATTATAACAAGACCAACCTTTGTCTGTTTATCTGTAAGTTCCGTTGTAATAAGATGTATCAGAAAGATGACGTACATAAAGACGTTAAATATGATAAATGCTACAGAAGATTTGTTGAGAAAGCGTGGCCTGTCCAAACGTAAGCCAGCCACATGAAATGTCTATGACAAAATAAAAAGTAGAAATGTCAACAATGTTACCACTCTCAAAACATATTAACTTACCCTAGTTAAGAAAATTCACTTAACTTAAAGTTTCAAATATTTCATTTACTAGTTTAAAAAAATTCCATCTCTTTTATTAATTATGCTAGTAGTAATTTTACCCTAGTTCGGCAGTATGAAAAAAATAAATGAATTTAAAAACAAAAGGAAAAAAAAACATGCCTTAAACTGAAAAAATATAACATCATTTAGTATTTCACTTTGGCTTGGCTTTAACCAATATCTCACAAAAAGTTCTTAAAACAGTTACTTGGCTGATTTTTTTTCCTTCTTATCTCTATGACTGTTAGATGTAATTGATTAATCTGAGGGACAAATGATTCAAAACCCCTACATATGATTTGACTCTTGAATAACTCCAACATAATACACTCTGTAAGTAGGAACTGAATACAGTGCAGGACTTACCTCAGCCCAAAAGCAGATAATTATTGTGAATCCCGAAATAATAACAGGGTAATAAGCATTGAAAAGATTTGCTCCCAAGGTGTCTGGAAGATACCTCTGCAAAAAAAGTTTGATAGTCAAATATTGATCACGATACTAAATATATTTTCTTATTGCCCCAACTTCCTCGGCTTTGGCACTGTTTATTTCAAATGTGACCTGATGTACCCAGTGTTTGTTTAAATCTGCAGTTTATTCAGGCCTGCTATTATAAAAGAAAAGATTAAATATTTCCCTTTTTTATATAAAAGTGCATTAATTTTGTAGTACCTTAACATTTTGTACTGCAAATAAATGGCTTAAGGCCTAGATGTATTTACAGCTTATTATTTGTAGGCCCAGTGTTTGTTGGAGGCCCCAGTATCAAATCACAAAATTATGTGGCAATTACATATAAAGAATTGACAGGTACAGTGTTACTAACAGTTACATATATATACCAGCTCACCTTTATTGAAAAGTAAACACCTCTTGAACCACACGCTATAATCATACACAGATAAAGAGTCTTTTGTACAGTTAGACGACAAGCTTTAGCTAAGGTTGGTCTCTTTAGCTTCCTAAACTCTGATCGAACACAGAGAGCCTACCAAAACCAAGAAAAGTATTTTTTATATCATTGGCTAATAAACTTCAATACAATCCCAAAGCAACACAGTTATACTACAACAGCAGAGTAAGAGCATTTCATAGTCCAACCCTCCAAGTTAACATTTTTACTTGGTTGTCATTTGGCAACCAACTCTTTTGGTTTAGGGAGACCTTTCTACAAATCAAGTTGCCAACTCCAAAATTTTAGGCGCCATGGCGACCAAACTGGTCGCAACTTGGAGGGTTGTAAAGTCAGTGATTTTGTTACCTCTGCATCCTATGTCCCTGACTAATTAAAATTCCCAAAGACATAAAAAAACTTGTGGTATGAGTCTTGTAGGATGCACGGATCAATTGATCGACCTGAAGATGTTTTAGTAGAGTATCTTGTTTGTGTGATTTCTGTGGCTGTTCTTCTGGCTATTGTTTAACAATACATATTTCTTTTAGTCTTTGTTGTGCTTGACCATAGAAGAAGCAAATTTTAATTTCAGTAAACTGTAACACAGAGTTTTTGAGTCTGTCTTCATATTAACTGTGGATACATAAAGACCCAGGGCCTCATTGTTCCTTGAACTGGGACTCAGTGGTTCTGGAGTGGGACTCATGATTTTTCACAAGATGAGACCCAGGACTCACCATAACTATTTGTAATGTTATCACTGTATAGTACACTCATACAAGTACGACTGTAGCCTGAGTAAAACAACTGCCACTTGTGATGCCACTAATGGTTTCCCCTTAAAATGACGTCTGAGAAATGAGCAAGAAGAAATTCCATACTGATGGCATGTAGCTACCCAGGTCTGAGTGGTGAAGTGACATTAACAGAATTTCTGCACTCATTTCTAAGACATACTGGTATTTTCATGGGGAAACCAGTGGTGCCATCATAAAATGTTGACTGTTTTCACTGAAGGCTAGTATAACTGACAGTATTTTCGTTACTTTATTTTTTTTATTTTGCACAGAAATTAGTTCCTGAAATGAATATCAACAATTATTACCAGCTGAGCAGCAGAAATAGCACAGACAAAGAAGAAGACTGCACTAAAACCAATGAAGTATCCAGTATTTGTGTCACTACATGATCCACCACTGTACTGGACCTGGAGAAATAACAAAAGGAACACATTCATTCACTCTGGTGGCTGCTGCCAGAGTCCACTGTAGTGCCATTGATTTATATAGCTCTGATCTAATGAAATAAGTTAGCAAAAGGTTCATCTTTATTATTGTTTAACAAACTGGTTGGACCAGCAGAGCCAATTTACAGGAAAGGTGAAAGCCTCGATGTGAAACAAGATGATAACTCTTTTACTAACAGTTCTTCGTCGCCAGACAAAAATTTAAAAAGTCGTTATCGCAGTTCTTTGGTTTTTGTAGACTTGAATGAAAATGGCACCAATCGAGATCATCAACTATAATCTGATCTGATTATTATATAATTTTTAGAGGCATGTGATCAGCAAAGATGTGTTTTCCAAACTTAGATATCTGCAACAGAGGTCAAAAAGCTCATAGCTTACAAAGGACTGTACATGTATTGGCCCAGCAGCCAATTTCCTGAATGTCAGATAATTAGAGAAAAAAAACATGATTTGTGTCATTTTACAATGCAATTAACAAACCTCAGTGATCATAGTCAAATAGTGTCTATTAAGGTCATTAAATTAATTAGACCTTAAGGTGTGAGAAATCACATACTGCTAACATAGGGTAACTAATATGAATGCATTGATGGTCACAAACAGACATCATAATTCAAAAGTTAGTTGAGTTTGATTGTCTGGGTGAACGTAGTCCTAAATAGGACTGTTGTTGTTGCTGATAGGGACTGACGTTTCGACAACCTGTGCGGTAGTCATCTTCAGAGTCAAAGTGAGTTGTATCACGTCAGTTGATGGTATCATACTCTGGTTATTGATCTGATTGGTCAATTACGTCGCGATGTTATTGGTCATCTGTCAGTTAAGCGGTGATGTTATTGGCTATGAAGACTTGTAATCAGCAAAACCAGAGTATAATACCACAACTGACGTGATACAACTCACTTTGACTCTGAAGATGACTACAGCACAGGTTGTAGAAACGTCAGTCACTGTCAACAACAACAACAGTCCTATTCAGGACTACATTCACCCGAACGATCAAACTCAACCTACTTTTGAAATGACTCCTGGGTTCAAACCTTTCACAGACATCATAATTCATACAGTACAAAAACACTTTTAAAAGGAACACAGTGCCTGCATGTCTTCTTGAGCAGTTCCATGTCAGGCAAAATTCAACAGTACACCTGAAATTTGACTATTTGACTGTCTCCCTTCACAGGAGCATCTCATTCAAAAGCTTAGACCTATCTTAAACCATCCATGAACCTGCAAACTGACTCTGTTCTTGTTAAGTGTTTGTTTAAAGAACTGTTTTGAGTGCTTTTCATAGTATGCTAGTTTTAAACTATTTAAAAATTTAAATATAGCTTTGCATAATAATTATGTTTCTTATAGCTTTCAAAAAGTGCTACAATTATGCCAAAAAGACTTTTTTTAGACTCATTTTTTTATTTTTACCAGCATTTTCTTCAGCAAATCACCATCAATCAAAAGCAGTGAGGACCATAAAATACTAGTTTACAGGTACCAAATGTCACCATTAATTTTTGCTATTTGAGAACTGATGTGGTTTTTGGCAGTGGGGAGCATTAAAGAGAAATTTTATATCTTATATTGTTTGGATTTCCTAATCTTTTACACTTTCCCTGATTTTCACATAACTTGAGAGAGAAAAAAAGAGAGAAAAAAATCAGCATAATAAAAACACTCGAAAGACTAAAGAAAGAATAGCGCGTCTGTACACTATTTCTTCATATAAGTTGCATAAGTTTATCAAAATGTCACAACATTAATGTTAAATTTTAATGACTTCCCCGATGTAAACAGATAGACTAGATTAACTTAATCGTAGCGCCATATAAGCATATGCAGGCTGAAAGATTTCTTATAGGTTTAATATAAAGATACTGGAAGTGGCATAACGCACACTATGTAAAAGATTTTCTAATCTGGTATAGTTTCAAAGTAAAATTATTTCGCTTATTAAGCTTACAAAGAAACACAATTAGAAAACACAATTTAAGTTTATTGTCTAGATTGCGCCGAGCCGAGAGCACCGTTCAGCACAGAGTTGAGCGAGACACATCTTCAAATCTCGCTTGCTTTCGTGTTGACTTAAAGAAAGTCTTTAACATGACACAAAATAAAGAGAAAAACGAAAGAATTAAACAGTCGAAATGTCCTAACAGTTAAGCTTACCTCGCAAACGCAAGAGCCTCTGATACATGAACCATGGCCGCTACAATCACTTGGACAGTCTTGCGATCTGCCATCGTTCATCTTCATCAGATAATAGCTCATAGTTGAAACAAGGATTACTGAAAACTACTCTTCAAATCGGTCACAGAAACGTACCTAACGCACATGATGTTTTAGTAAACGCGGAAAAAAACGTAGGGAACACAGCTCTGTCATCACCTCTTTTTATGCAAATCCACGTCATTTTCCGAGCTGTCTGAGAGACTGGGTCGGTTTATGGGTCAGCCGTTGGTCAGGCGAGTTTGTGGGTTATTCAAGGTGACTCTTTTTTTTTTTGCCTATTTATTTTAAACCCATAGATCCCCCGTCATCATGACCGTTTTATAGTTCAGGGAAAATAAGTAAGACGGGGACGGTAACGGCAAAGGGAACGTCAAAAAAGTAACAGGCTTAGGCAGGATAGCTTTTCGTACTCTATCTACCGGATAAAGCTTTCATGAACGGCAGTGGCACCGAGACCTGTCTGATGACGATCGATCCACTTTTATGATCAGTGCGGTGGAGCTTCGTTCTGTTACAGATATAGCCTGGGACCAGGCTTCTCATTGGGTGAAAAAGAAAAAAAATCGGAAAGCGAACCGCGAGGTAATCTGGAGAGGAGAAAGGGTAGCCTCCCAGACGTTCTTAGGGGTTCGTCACGCGTGACTAACCCCTAAGAACGTCTGCGTAATTTGACCCCGTTGCTTGCCTTTTTCTCCACTACAGAGCCTGGTCCCAGGTTATTACAGATATCAAGCAGAAATAACCAATCAGTTATGCCCGGTACGGTTTTCTTGTCAGCGACATTCTGTGTAGCATTCAGACCCCGCCCACACGGATCACGACATTTTTGAACCGCTAAATTTACCCGTATTGCTGGTTTTCAGTGTCACGCCATTCAAAATAGATGAAAATAAAGATCAAAACCATTCAATAGATAAAATCCAGAATCTGGAAAATGAAAGGAGGTACATATGCGAAGACCCTCGCCAAGATTCAGGTCAGAGGAATATTTCGCATACGAGATATCCGAAGAAATGTTTTACCCAAATTTATAGAGATTTGTATGGAGACGCCATGCTGGTGCTCACCTTTGATGAGCTCCAACATGGCGGACGGAAACCAACAGAAACATCTGTTACCGAGTTTTGCTACAAAAGCGTGAATTTATTCTTCGAGAAACTCATAAACATTGATGATAATACTTTTTCCAGTACATGAACTGTTTAGATGGCAAAATTTCCTGAAATAAGCCATTTTTTTAACATTCATGTAAATGCCGCGTCACGCAAAGCTTAGAAATTCCGAGCGTACTCTATCACAAAACCAAGAACCCTTTTGAAGCGAAAATTTGTTTGACAGTTAGTTTTCAGCTGGTCTAATGCATCGTGAAAGTAAAATCTCGGTAGGATGGATAGTTTTTTGATTTGAATTTTAATGACGTCATGTGAAAACCAACAATTGGTGTGGACGGGACCTTAAACCATTCTGGAGAGCAGTTTCAAAACAGTGTCAGTAGCGGATCCAGGAGAGGGGCCTGGGAGCCCGCCCGCCCCTTAGTTTTAGACCAAAGTAAGGCCCGAAGGACCGAAAAAAAAGTTTTCTGGAGAACGACTCCCCCCCCTCCCCCTCCCCCACCTTCACTCCCAGTTATCCGAGGGTCTGGATCCGCCACTGAAGGCGGTTTCGGTGAGTGGAGTTAGTGGTTTCGATTCGTGTGAACGAAAGGCTGAGTCGAGTAAAAAACATATAATTATGTAAATCCTCTATTAGCACCCCAGGAGGCTTATTTATTCCAAGCCCATTTGAGGAAGGGATGGGGGGGGGGCTTAATAGAGACGGGGGGGTTGCTTAGGTTTTAGGGATTTAATTTAGAAAAGACGATGGTGTCAGTTCTAACAACGGCAAAGGAATGTAGAAAAAAAGTGTGTTGCACGTGCAAAGTTGCTTTTTGCTAATTAGACCTACTGATTTTAGCCCTGGCTAAATCTACATATTAAATCTGTTTCACTGTTTTTGGTGGAAATTAACTATTTAAGTTGAAAATTGCATGGGTTGCCGCACTCCGCATTAAAACTACACAGAGGATGAACAAAAGAAAGAAGCAAGACTGATTTTACAGTCGGGAATGTTATATATTTTCTGTGTTTTCAATATTTCAAAAGGACGGACAGGGATCCGTACTGTACTTTGCTTCATGCTTTTATAACCAGCCGTCTTGACTATTGTAATGGTTTATTGTTTGGCTTACCAAAGGTGCAGATCGCTAAATTACAGCGTGTACAAAATGCAGCGGCAAGACTTATTCTTGGCATTGGAAAGTTTTCTCACATTACACCGGCACTTTATGAGCTGCACTGGCTGCCGGTTTCTTTGCGTATTGACTATAAGATTTTACTTTTGACTTTTAAATGTATTTATGGCCAAGCGCCAACTTATAGCTAACTTATCTTAGTGATCTTATTAGTATAAAATCGAATTCATTATATAATCTTAGGTCTACTGGTAAGCTCTTATTGGACCATCCCAAGGGAAAGATGCTTACAACATTGGGAGCAAGATCATTCTCAGCCGCAGCTCCGAAACTCTGGAATGAGCTACCAGTGGAGCTTCGTCAAGCAACATCACTTGACAGTTTTAAATCTCGACTTAAAACCTATTTTTTTAAGAAGTATTTTTTATAGTTTGTAACTTAGTTTATTTTATTCTCATGGTTATGTATTTTCGTTTTCTTTTAAACATATGATTGTAAAGCGCAATTGATCAGAAAATGTAAATACGCGCTATATAAATTGGTAAATTATTATTATTATTATTATTATTATTATTATTATTACTGTCTTTCGGGTTCGACTTAAGCACTTGACTTATTAATAAGCCAGATTACATACAGTTGTTCTGGTGCTGTGTTGTGTTGTAGCTTAGTACACGAGTACAGCGTAAAATAATAAAAAATAAATGTAAACAAAGCTCAGCAGCAGTGATAAAGAATTAGCAGCGGCAACGTTACGATCTATTGCCCTTAATTACAGCGAACGCAAAGATCCAACACCACCTAAAGCAATGCTACGGGCAATAGGTCAGCTTAAGAAGAGAGATGACATCGTTGTTACCAAGCCCGATAAGGGCTCAGGAGTAGTTGTGATGGACAAAACTGACTATGTGCGTCTGTTGAAGGAGTCATCCATTAATGACGAGACAAAGTTCACGCCCATAGGACTTGAGAGACCAAGAACACGAGGAAGGCCTCCGAAGCACTACCATCCGTTGCTTCAGAAAGAAAGAGTTATCCTCGGTTGTACAAAGGATCTTGCCCAAAACTGTTGCCGATTCAGTAATCCAAAAGGGCTCGAGACTTGCCCATCTTTATGGTTTACCTAAAACCCACAAGAAGAAGCTAGCCATGCGTCCAATACTATCCGCTACGGGAAATTACAATTACAAGCTTGCAAAGTGGCTGGACGAAAAGCTGAAACCCCTGTCCGTCAACGACCACACCGTCAGTGACATTTTCCAATTCGCCGAAGAACTCCATGGGATGGAAATCAATGACCATGAAATCTTAGTGTCGTACGATGTATCTTCACTCTTCACCAACGTTCCTGTAGATGAAACCATTGAAAACATCGCGGAAAGAGCCTTCGAAAATGACTGGTTCAACAAAGAGCACAATCTCAACATCACGAAGACGAACCTGATCGAGTTGTTAAGAGTTGCCACGAAAAATCAGCTCTTTCAGTTCGAAGGAGACCTATTCGAACAGACAGATGGTGTTGCTATGGGTTCACCACTGGGACCTCTCATGGCCAACGCCTTCATGTGCAGCATCGAGAAACAACTAGAGGCCAGAAACAAGATGCCTGCCTTCTACAAACGCTATGTCGATGATACGCTTAGCACAATGCCCAATGAAGAAACAGCCTCTGAGTTCTTAATGACATTAAACAACAGTCATCCTTCTATCAACTTCACAATGGAGCTTGAAGAAAATGGCAGACTCCCCTTTCTGGGAATGGATATAATCAGAAATGGATGCCATTTGCAATTGAACACAAAGGTGTACCGAAAGCCTACGGACACTGGGCTTTTGTTACATTATCATAGCCATGTGGATGAAAGATATAAACGGTCACTGCTGAGCACCGTGCTTAATCGTGCTTTTAAGCTGTCTTCGTCATGGAAACTATTTCACCAAGAGTGTGAACGCCTCAAAGTGACCTTTTCCCGTCTGTGCTACCCAGAAGAACTTGTGCAGTCTACCATCCATCGATTTATTGAGTCAAAAGTGTCCGAAGATGCAATTACCCAACAACAAGAGCTTAAGAAACAAGACCCAATCAGAATCGTGCTGCCTTTTAAAGATCAGAAGTCTGCAAACTCAGTGCGCAGACAACTAGGAGACCTCAGCCGTAAGATCAATGTAGACATCAGCCCCGTGTACACGAGTCGGAAAATCAAGGATGAAGTCAAAGTGAGGGAAAACAAGCCACCCCTTGTGAATCAACAATGCGTTGTGTATAATTTTCAGTGTAACCTGTGTGATGCAGGGTATGTCGGCTATACGTGCCGACATCTTCACCAACGGATTGAAGAACACAAGGGATCGGCCATTGGAAATCACCTCAAGGAGGAACACGATATAGCCCCAGTTGACATTGCGCAGTTTTTTAAAATTTTAAAAAAGTGTCAGAGCAAGTTTGATTGCCTTATTTTTGAAATGTTTTTTATCAAAGAACTGAAACCAACTCTAAACAAACAATGCGATTCCATCCGCGCAAAATTATTTGTTTAGGTCGGTTTTAATTACTTTTTAATTGTTTCCGTAGAATATTTTGTTACTTATTTTTACTTATTTACATATTTTATCGCATTTTAGCGTTCCTGACAATTTTTCCTGTTTTTACCGTTTTTACCATTTTAATATATTCATGCTAATTTGATATTTTACTAGCACTTGAAAATGGCCTCGGAGAGGTCGAAACGTCGTGACTTTTTATCGTTAAGTTTTATAACAACAACAAAAAAAAATTAAATGTAAACAGTTACACAAAATCAGCTTTGGGAACGCTTTGACCTGGATATAGTTTTGCCACTTTAAAAACCATTAACCTCAACCCGAAATCAAAGCTACTCGTCGGATACATAAGAAATCCTCTTCAATCTTGCCTGGTGTTTCATCAGTTCAATCTTCGATCTTTTACTGATCATGAAAACAGCTGAGAACTTGTTCCAGAGTAGTCTTCTACTCATCCTATAATATTATTACTTTTTTGTATTTGATTAACAACAGTATGGATCGCGTATCCTGTGATATGCTTATCAGCTACGAAAATTAATGTTATTATTCCACTATTATGTCATTTTACCATATAAGGTCAAGAGAACAAGCAAAATGCAAGGCCGTATACACTGTAGTGTCCTGGTTTAACCGGTTTACAACAGGGCAAATACCGGCAGATGCAAAAGGAGCAACTGCGGCTGACAGAATCAGGATGTTTTGGATACTCTTACTAGAAAATAGAAACCAAAACAACATTTTTGTTTTGAATTTATGGTAAAATAGTTAACCTCTCATTTAATGGTTTGGTATATAATATGCGCGAACATTTTGCTCATTGTGAATGGATTCTCACTGACGGAATCAGGATGTTTCTGAATACTCTTACCAAAAAAATAGAAGCAAATTGTCAAATAGCATTTTCTTTTGTAGTGGAATAATAAACCTCTTATTAGATGGTTTAGCATATAATACGAGCAGACATTTTGCTCATTGCTTGTATTTTTCCTCACCCCTGCGGGGCTCGGAAAAATACTACGCAACTCGCAAAATATCTGCACGTATTATATGCTAAACCATCTAATAAAGTGTATGTATCCTCAAAAGCGCATCAGCTGACGGTGTCCCTTTAACTGGGAAAACACTAGTGTTTTAATAAATGGTATGTCGTTTTGGGAGGTGGTGGCTTACGAGAAACGGTCACACACTGAGGGAGTTCGAGGTTTCTCCCCACCGGCGCCTTACCAATGAAATTGTAACACACAGTATTGTTTTGTAGAATACTAATTGAATATCTGAAATGGCAGTTTGTTGAAAACAAAGATATCAATGAGAATCTTGATACCACATGATAAAATGATAAAAGAGATTCCCATGGCCAAGGCATTCTCCAAATGCCATAGCGATGGAAAGTGATCTATGATAGCCTGATCCAACGCAACGCCGAACATCAAACCACCTGTTAGTACGTCACCGATGCACAGGGTAACAAGAACGGAGCTTCTGATTTTTGAAGCTATCCATAACTCAGTCGCACCAAGTGCACAGTAACTGAGACAGAAAGCTAAGAGAGTGGCCCACATAACTTCAGAATGTCTTGGGCTGCCTTTGTTTTCTAAATTAACATAACAAAAGGTGATTATAATAAAGGCTTTTACGACAAAGGCTATTCCAAAAGCGATCGATCCTTGTCTTTCCCTTTTCTTTGCATTTTTTCTGTTTGAATTGTTCCGGAATCTCCAAGCGATGATTAAAGCAGTGAGAACTGCGAAGAAAGTGTCAAGAGCTGTGGCAAGAACGGCCGAGCTACTCATCTTCACTGAAGCAATGAACAAAGCCGCACTGAAAAACAGCGAGGTGATTAAACTGGCTAGAGCAACTGCGAGCGAGGCCTTTCTCCACTTGTCATTTTCTCGCATTTGTAGTATAGTCTCCGGTTTATCTTCTTCTTTTTCCTGTTCGATAAAAGAGAAGCATGGTGATTTTCCAGAAACGCTATCCCTTTGCCCAGGATTAATTTCAGCTTTGAAACGAGCGGCCAGCCGTGGAGAACTCGGCGTTAAGAGTAAAACGCTGGAATTGGCCACGTTTGGCAAGTCCCTGTGCGGTTCTCCACTTTGCTGTTCGCTAGAGTTACTTGCCTCCATTCCTGAACTTTTATGGGAACTTCCTTGAAAACGGCTGCCTTGGCCTTCTGAACCGTAGCCGGCCATCAGTTAGGCGACGGCAAAACAGTCGCGGCTTGTCGGTAGTTTAAATTATTCAAGACTGAACTGAACTCGTTAGGGGGCTATGCATCACTGAAACGCCCTTTGTTCATTAACTACTCGAACAAACAAACCGTGTCCATAGTCACTTTATTATCCGTCCTTTTGCTGTCGATATTCAATAACCAGAAACATTACCTCCCTTTCAGTTTGGGGCGCCGCGTATCTTCTTATCAGGGGTACCCATCGACGGTAGATTCCTCCTAAATACTTTGAAAACTGACTTCTTAGGCTATTCAGAGTACTTTTAAATCTTTAGAAATGCATTCTAAGCGGTGGTATAAAATTTGTATCTTTTCGAAATTCCAAGGGCTTGACTGAGTATTATTTTCCCGAAAAGTTTAGATGCAATTTTTCCGCGTGATTACAAAAGCGAGACAAACGGTTTCAGATTCCTCTCTCAACCAGATTTTTGAATCTGAAAATTTTATGTTTCCTTTTTCCTACGAAAAATTTCTCAACTTGGGAAGTGAAATGAGAATATTAAACTTTAGAAAATCGTAGGGAATCATATTAGACAAGCTTCGAAAACGATGAACGGGTAAATCGAAATCCATGAACGTAACGGTCATCTACAAATTTTTAGGCGTCCCCAAGTAACAGAAAATTCTAGGCAATATTTGCTTCTCCGAACGGATATTTTACAGAAAACAGTCATTGGGTGCCCCTGTCTTATGAAAGTCATTCTTGTTCCCTTAAAACACGACACATGCAATAGAGTGTTTTCACTCACGTGCCAGCATCTACGCAAATTTATTGAAACAAAAGAAAGCGTTTGCACAAGAAAAGAGTTCAACTCCCACAGGATTGGTTTAATTGGGACACCAACATGGCCGCCGTTTCATTGTTTTGGGACACCAATATGGCCGCCGTGACGTCATGTAAAAACACTCTATTTAATTTGCTTTCATTTGCAGATACCTTTGCAGATACAATAGCTACACTGAACCACATTACGTATTTGCATTGACGTGCATTCAAACGTGTTTTGAATAAATAAGACATTGAGCGGTATCCAACAACAAGCTGTACTTGCATGACTAACAAATACAGTATTGCAAAAGCTACCAGGAACTCTTTATGTGAATCTATTTCAGCTGTTCCTTACATGAAACTAGACTAAGCTCTCAGTTAGTGAAGGGGAAAGTCGTCGTGAAGCACATTACGTTTACGCCAAACGGCAACTAAAACGTGAATTTGTACCACGTGACCAAGTTTTTCCTTCAATTGTCGTTAAATGAACTGTTTATTGCTTGAACTAAAAAACAGGTAGTTTCACGCCAGTTTTACACATAAGAATTGTTCTGGACAGTTTTTATCTGCTTATTCTCCATTCTGAGAAATTCTCAACTTGAATATGACGTTTGCCGTTTGGCGTAAACGTGCGTGAATCCTTAATCTCTCTATCCAGATGATCCCTCAATCAGTGCGAATTGGGACAATGGCCGTATTCCCAATAGAAAAGGATTATCAGTCTGAGACGATTTATCAGTTGGATACGCGTCAGACAGATAATGGAATGGAACGGTCCGCTTTATGTTGGATGGACAATCCTCCTGACCTTATCCATCTGTTTTTTTTCGTCAATTTTGACGGATTTTGAAGATGGATTATCCGTCCCTAGTGTGAAAACGGGCAATGAAATGGAACGTCTCAGCTCTGAAGCTACATCTAAACAAGTAAATTGTGATAACTAAAAGGGTCACGTATTTTATTCGAACATGCAGGCCTTTTGTGTGCCACCCAGGGTCTTAATAACCCAACCCTTTATAAGGAGGAGACAAACGAAAAATCTGATTTATTTTACAGTCACGAAGTTAGCCTTACGGGTTTAATACATACTGCAGTCATGCCGAAGTGGCGATGCAGAACAAAATGCAGCAGCTGACTAAATTAAAACATACGTCCTTGGCTAATGAATATATTATGCCACCTGAGCATATTCTGGCCAATTACTAATAATTCCCGGGAACTTGGCTTGGGCGGGTCGCGATTAAGGCCCTTGGCTTTATTTTTAGTACCTCGGCAAATGCCCTTCGGTATTTTTGGCTCCTTGCACAATAAATATAAGGATTGACTGCCGAGTTACAAGCCAGAAGAGTTTGAACCCAAGAATACCCTTTTCCAAACTGTTCTGGTTTCGTTGAAGGATTAACAATAACTGGAAATAAAAGCATCGGTAACCAGCAGACGGTATAAACCCCTACAACTGTGAATATGGTCTTGGCCACCTTTTTTTCCACTGATGAACCCTCAGATACCATGGTGATGTCCTGAATTCTGTTCTCTTGGCGTTTCGCAACTATAAAGATGTATATATACATTGCTATGGTGCCAAACAACAGGACAGTGCTGTAAAATGCCACGTAAATACTCGAGAGGACTTCACACGCGTAGAGGGCTCCAAATGTTAGAGAGATTACCCAGACGATAGCGATCTCGGTCAGAGCGCCCATCTTTGTCATTTTTGCAGTGTATTTGAAGGGAAATTGAAGCGCGAAAATGCGATCAATCGTTACTGCGAACATATTTGTCGCAGATGCGACCATGAAGAGGTGGCCAAAAAAGATCTTTGCTAAATAAAACGACACGTTCTCGTCTTTGGCATCTGGGTGTTGAAAGTGATAAATGGACATCGGCAGAAACAACACGCATACGGTTAAGTCAGAGAATGCTAAACTGGCGATAAACAGATCGGGGATTGTCCTAAGATTCTCGTATTTCGATACCGCAAGTAGAACTAAGGCGTTGCCGGCGCTTCCAATGAGGCAGGCGAAAGCGGAGATCAAAGAAAGGACAACTACTGCTTCTCCGGTTAAATAGGAAAGGACAGAAACATTATCTTCAAATTTCTCATCTTGAGCTGTGCTTGAGCAGTTCCAACATGTTTGATTTGACAGGTTAGAAAGCCGTCGAACCATGTTTCATCCTTTCTTGGCTTTAATCAGTGTTCGCGATCTAGAAAAAAAGCGTTGATTTCTAAGTTTGCATCATAAACTGATAAGAGATTACAGTCTCGGGTATTAAAGAGAACCTGCAGTAATCTAAATCAAAATCTTAATTTTTGTGTCATATGAAGCTGATTTGTTGACGTCATGATTACGTTATGATCTTCGAAGAGGAACCATCCTGAGTTTCGGTAAGGTAAAAAAGGGCTAATGGATCAACTGTCAAAACCAATTTCAATTGTACGGAAAAATGATTGAACGAACTGGGACTTGGAAAATCCATTAGCAACCATAAATAAACCGAATCAGCTTTTCATCGGGTATTTCATGAAAAAACTCGTAAAAAAAAACGTGAAAGGCGCCATGCCCGCAGTGACTAGTTGCCGGTTTCCTTTCCTCTCAGCGCCACGGTTATGTTTTTACTTCGTGAGATATATTTATAAGAAGAATAATAACAAAACATTCACCTTTCTGTGGAATTTTCAACTCAGCTAAATCTATAACGTTACTCTATTAGCCAAATACAGAATTTCAGTTTTATAACATTTGGTTATTGACCCATATATAGTCATTTTTGGACAAAGGATATGAATTGCTTGGGGGTTTGTGTCTAGTGGTCATGTTTCAGTGTCACAACAGTGACTAAAGTATCAATAGACTCTAGTTGGAAAAGTATTTAGAGGACTTTCCATAGATCAGTTAGTCTTTGTAACACACCACATCAGCCTGCGTAGCAAGCGGATATTCTGATCGAGATTAGTATAGCGCGAAAGTTGAAGGGGAAACAACGGATGCCCAGGGGGGAGGGGTACTAGGTAGCCCGGACTTCAAGTGACAGGGATGATCGAAGGATTTTTTGGGTTTGAAATTTTCTATTTCGGGATTTTTTTGGCTAAGAAAATTTTGGCAAGTATTTTTTTGGGTAGCTTGATTTAAGTAGGGATTTTTTGGCGATTCAAAACAATCACAGTGACGATTCGTGATAGTTCCTGCGTATCCCGGCTGCGTAGCCCTCTGGGAATTTCTACGGCTAGAAAATTCGGCATGGGATGTTTTGGGGGTTAAATTTTGGCCCATGGATTTTTTGGGGGTTTTGTTTAAAGCCCTAGGGATTTTTTGGGGTTTTTACTTTTGCCCCCATTCGATATATCACCACTGTCACTTGAAATCCGGAGTACCCCCCCCCCCCCTCCCCCCTCCTGGGAACAGATGTCCCAGCTTTCTCGGCCAATTCGCGTAAAACTCTTGCTAAACAGGCTACCGACTGACAGACTAAACCATGTATGAAATATGTTTTTATTTTCCTCTCAAGTACCCGTAATGGCAAAGACGAATTGACGCCAATCTCGTCACTAAGCCCCATTCACTTTTATTGGTAAAATACAGGTGTGAATTCGACCGTTTGGCAAATTAAACAATTTTGCAAGTCAATCAGATAGCTGAGGCAAAAATGTGATATTACTCTAAAAACGTGCTGAGGTAGTTTTGCATAATTTATACTTTTCCGTCAAAGGTTTTCGCGTGATCAATTCCAGTTCTATTGTGCGCCACTATCTTTAGAAATTCAAGACAAAAGCTTCGATTTCGACAAAAATGGGGAATTCTTTGGTTTATATTAATCCCTTTTTACTTTTGTCATATTTTAAAGAACGTGCATCCTTTCTCTGTAATTTGTGATTAAAACCCAAAATCAATTAACAGGCAAAATAATGGCGAGATTACTTTGCCAAGAAAACTTATCAAATGAGTATACCTGGTAGTTCAGTGGAGCGCCGAGTGTTGAAATTGTTTGACCTGATAGTTGGAACGGAAGAAAATTTTAAGGAAAACATAATAGAATTCAGTTCTTACTCCTTCAGTACAGATGACCTCCTAACAAGTATTTGAATTTTAGTTTTGTGGGTGTCATGATCAGAGAAATAAATAAAGTTGGTAAGAGAACCTTTTGGGCCTTAGAAGTGAAAATGAAGCTTTAAGATGTAATCCATCAGGAAAGTGAGAAATTTTAATTTCAGTGGACAAAATCCTTGTACCAGAATAATTTAAAGCATATTGCATTCTTTTTTACATTTTCCAAGGGCTAAAGATGCAATTAGTTATCTGTAAAAACACCAAAAAAAATTTCTAATGGGAGCCCGAGAAAATGAATGTAAAATTTCACGAAATGACATCTTGCACACGAAATTTTCAGAATTTCACCTGTGTTTTGACAATTCTTTTGAACTTGACATTTATTGTCGCGGGCTCCCATTTGAACTTTTGGCCAAAGATGACAATATGTTTCCACTTGGTAGTTGCTACACTGTCCATTGATTTGTAGTTAAATAACAGAAGCGAAACAGGCGAAAAGGATCTAATACTCAGTACCAGAACAACAAACCGTCCACCTACCAGTTGAAGACCCAGAAACTGACTTAGAGCCCAAACAAGCTACTTCAGCCAGACACGCCGATTAATAATTATAATGATCGGCTAGAATGTTGTGGAACGTCTTCACCTCTGCGTCATGGCCGGGGAGAGAAGTAATGTTAGAAAATTTAAGGCCCATCACAACGTGAAAGAAAGCGTGTGATATGATAAAATGTCAGAAAAGCATACGTTAATTGTTGACTGATGTTTACCATGCACAATCGTATGACTCAGCCTTCCTAGTATTTGCAAACCGCCCTGCGGCTACTGATCGCTCATTATCATTTTTGTCAAAACCGAAAAATTGTGTGAAACACATTAAGGGCTAATGTACAGATTAGACAACGATATTGCTAAAGCCACATAGAGTACATAGTCAAAATAGAGTTAGTAGTTTGCAAAACCCATTTGAGCATCACACGAGAGCAAACCCTTAGAATGAAATTCGGTTTCAAAGAATCAAGAAAAGTTACCATCTCAGCTGATATGCATATCTATCAGTCCTGTCCTAGGCCAGAAAAATCGTATCGCGTCAATTGAAACTTTTCGCTGTTAACAATCTACTGGCAGGTGCCAATATGAAATTGGAACGCGCACACGTAGTTGGAGTAATAGACGCTTGTAAGCAAACTCTTGTGGCTTTATGCCATCCCATTGTACAGAGAAAGGCGGGTATTCGCGCGTAAAAAATTAAAATAGAGAAATATTCTATCTTTTCAAAGTTTCTTAGTGATTAATTTGTAAACTGATTTACATTTTCAATTAATAATTTTGCATCACCTGAAACTGTTTTTCTCTTATTCGCAATTATAATAGTTATCAGTCTGGATAAAGAGTGTTTCACGGTTACAGTCAAGTCTCGCCCTTCGAGCCATTAAAGCGGCAAGTTACAACTAAGAACAGCCGTCTTGTTTTTTTGTTTTTTTTTACTGCGAGACCTCCTGTTCTTTCGAAAATACTCAAGCATAACCACTTTTTGCTTGTCGCATGTGATAAAGACTACAGGGAAAATTGAAGTATCTCAAGGTGACTGCGGTATAAACAAGGATTCAATACTGATGCCACCCCGGAGGGGGGGGGGGGGGTACTTGGGTTAATTTTTTCTGGGTATGAGCCGCTGGCCTCACAGAGCCTCTACCCCATTATAGTCTATTCTGCGGCCAATTATAGGCCCCATCTTAGTAACTTTTGGGCGAATATGTATTTTCGCAATCCCAGCTTAGTCACTTTCCATTTATGTATCTTCCCTATAATGAATGGAGAACACTTTACTTTACGTATACACCTACAGTACAAACATTCTGGTACGTTTGCTAACCGGAAATATGAAGAACTGTGCGACCCCATTCTAGTCACTATATTGAAAATGCGACCCCATTATAGTCAATCCAGTCGTCAAAATGCGACCCCATTCAGCGGCACATCCCCACTACCCTCTTATAAAGAAGTACCCCCCCGGAGATGCCACCCGTTAACTAATGACCCCAAAACACGACAATGACAATAAAACGACCGAGCTGTCTCTTTTTAGTTTACGAAATTAAAAACAAATGGCATTTATAATGATAAGGCTAGGAATATTCACCTTCGTTCGAGGTTGCGGAATTGAATATTCACCACCTTATTAGAATGGGGTTGTCATTGATAGAGGTAGGATTAATTAGCTTGGCCGGCACGACCAATTCATAGTACAGGTAGCTTTTAACATATCAGTGCATTAAAAATTGAACACTTAAATACAGCGTGTTTTTCATATCTATAAACCATCAAATACCCCTGAGGAAGCTTGTCCAGTTTCAGACATGTTTAAAAATGAGATTATGTTCCCAATTTATTTTCTGTTCGCCTTGACGAGGTTATTTATGGCATTTAGCCGTTTATACCCTGTAGCTCACTGAAAAATCCTGCTACCTTAACGTTTCATGTTTATCTTCAATGGGTTGTAGCATAGCTAGTTCATTACATGGTTTGTTATCCATGGCAGCTCATAACTAAACTTATATATTAAATTTTTTGTCTTTCTTCAAATTACTCTTTTTTCATCAAAATCTAGACTAACTAATACAATACATTAAAAGCGCAAATTTAAGGTCTTTGAAATTATAATTCTTCGTCAACTTTTAATGCATGTTGATGTTGCCTTTGGATACTTTCACAAAGTGTATGTTCACATTTGATGCGCTGACAAAGTGCCCGAGTACTGTGAGCACTAATGTGAACACAACCTACTTTCCAGGCTCACGCGAGAAGTCGGGCACGGTTCCGAGCTCCAAGCCCGAGGGTGAGTTACTTTGTACTCGGGCATTAAAGTCGAGGCACCGGGTTCCTACGTGCACACATTTTTTTGAAAAAAAAAACATCATTCTAAATCTTAAAAATAGTACTAGTCATTCTTGTCAGTTCTACATTTTCATTTCCATTATCAACGACAAAGCCTGGGGAACAGCCATGCTGAGAAAAGAGTGGGCAAACAAGCATTCATCCGCCATTTTGGAGCAGACGTTTCTTAGCGACGGAAGTCTGAGCAAGATGTGGGCGAAACGACTGGGCTTGTCTGGATAGGAACAGCTCACATAGTCCCGCAGTGCATCAATGGAACGATTTAGAATGAAGTTGACCATTTCTCTGTTTTTCAATCCCGAGCTCATCTCTATTGGATAAATGGACGAGCAAAACGTAAAGAAAATGAAATTATGAAAAAGAAAATAATTATACTATGACTTGCTTGAACGAAGGCACCTGACCTTTGCTATGAAACATAACAACAACAAGTTGAGAATGGAAACATTTTTAAATCATTGCGTCCGATTGGCGCAGTCTCGTGGAACTCTAATCTTTTGATACGTCATTCCTTCATCGCCCTCGACGTCGAGACTGAATATGACAACGCGCATGTCCCTAGACACAAAAGCGACCCCTGAATAAATCGACCACTATGAACGCCGGGTAAAAATTCCCACTAAAACACACGTAAGGACTCAGAATCTAGGGGAGTAAAACCGACTCGAGGTAATCGTCTGAAATTCAAGCTATTGACAGAATCAAGATCCAAAAAATAATCACCTTGTTCAAACAGCATGATAGCATTGACACAAGCAAACTCTGCCATGTCAAGTTGCAAGCTTTGCATCTTATAAGCAAAACCTGCCATCTGTGAGGACCATTGCTCCAGCACCATATTGAATGAATGTTCCGGATTGAGAAGTACATCTTTAGCCACCATGACAGAGCCCTGATGTGGACTGGACCGCTGGCATACTCGAAGGACCAATAACTCTAGCAGAGCTAGATAAATTACAAAGTTCTTAAAATTAGTGCTTGACTCAGATAATATGAAAAAGAATCGAGAGGAGACAATCATTTACACCTGGTTTGATTTTTATGTCAGGTCTTTTTTGAGAATGATAATTTATCCGTCTCCAAGGCTAAGTTTACAACAGAGGAGGTTATTCTGGAATCATAAACGATTCCGGGTTTATTATATCTGTGTGGATTTTATATACAAGGTGCCTTTACTGTGTCTCTAGACAGCCAAGTCCAAGGAGCAACTAACCAACCTCCCCACCCATGAAGCTTATGACTATTCAATCACTTTCCCCCTAGCTCTGCTAGTAGTGTTATGATTATGAGTCACAGCATTGATTTGGCTGGCCTAGCTCGCAGGAAAAATTCTCTGACTTTGCACTGCTTTCTGACATGAAACTCCAATCAAAGTGATAAAATCCCCGCTCCCTACCCTCCTGGTTTTCACACAAAACAAGGACGCCACCCATCCACGGATAGATCTGGGCTTGGGTTCTCTGCTGACATCTAGCAGGACAGCAAGTCTCCTGGTTTTTTTTTCCGGCTACACTGGCTTGAATACGGGCGATGTCCGTGTTCAAGCGAAAACTTAGCGGACACCTTTTTGCAAAATCACACAGACATATATATATATATATATAATATTCAGAATCAAAGACTTTTAGACACATCAGTAAATCCGAGAACATTCATTTGGCTTTGAAATATCCACTTTAAATCTCAGATTCGTGATCTCCGGGCACACGACCAAACCAGGACGTTTTATTATGGATTTACTCAAATGCCTTTGAAAGGCAAAAGGAATTTAACTCGGTCTCAAAATGTTCCGGATTCGTCGTGAATGAGGAAAAATCTCCTTTAGCCTAAGCCAAAGATGTATGAAGATGTCAGTCTGGCCGATAAGAGTAACAAAGAGCAGATGAAATGTTTCTATTGTAAATTATAAGAAAACGTAGCATACTTTTAATAGGGACTAAAAACTGAGCACTGCTTAGTTTCTTCAATTTGGTGTTAAGTACGGAATTATCTTTTTCAAAGAATTTTTACTAAATAAACGACAAATCAATCAATAAATAAATAACGATTAAAGGGTAGCACATCCACTTAGTGGTTCTTCGTCCAACTGCATGATTCCTGGTCGAATTGGAATGTGGAAATGTTGGTTTTTGAGGAGAGGAGAACGCGGCGTACCCGGAGATAAACCTCTCGGAGCAAAGGAGAAAACTAACAACAAACTCAACCCACATATGGCGTCGACGCCAGGATTTGAGCACTGGCCACAATGATGAGAGGCAAGTGCTTTCAGCGCTTTGCCACCCTGCCAGTTTTGTCAATTTACCTGAAGAAAAGAGGTTAGCCCTATCTTCCCTATCCAGCTCTCTAAATCCGGGGACTTTGAAGGCCCAAGCCACCATCATGTCGACCTCCTGTAGCATTAACTCCATAACAATTTCCACAGGGTTCATGGGACAGATGTCAGCAAAGCCAAGGTCCATGTAGTCTGGCCTATTTACAAAAGAATTTCACTGAGGTACAACGTTGTTCAGTTCGAGCAAACTATGCAATACCTATCGATTTGGGTAACAGTAATTCACGTATTGAATGCAGTGTAGTGGTTTTTAGACTCTTAAATTTATCATACTCTCTCCTCCGTAGGGGCTCCAGCTGGTATTCCACACTTCAAATAAAAAATAAGAATAGAAAAGCGCGTGGGGGAGAGGGGGGGGGGAGGGAAGATTACAAGCTCAGGTAAATTAAGGCATGGGCCTCCACTTGCCTTAATTTGCTCTCTTCAAAAGTGAGGGGGTGGTCTATATCTAAGAGCTTTAGGTGAAGAGATATAAAACTTTGCCAGCTAACCACATTTTCAGTTTGTGTCAATTCTGTGCTTTAAAATTATGCAAATTAGGTCACGTGACCTCCATCGGCTGAAAAAGCTTGTTCTTTAAACGGCAACACTTTTTCGTGTGTCTTCAATTATTTTACCGGTTGTATAATGTTAATGCCGTTTAATGTATCACTTCTGTGCTTGGCCTAATTTAGATATTTAAAATCGAAGGCGTTAAGATGGGATACAATTGCTTTGGGGGACTGGGTCTAGTTGAAAAAGCCGTTTATTTTCTAAAACAGTAAAAAATTCTAAAATTGCCAAGCACAGTCTTGTAGATGCTTGCTTTACACATTGTCCTAAACCAGTCCGGTTTAATAACTCACAACAAAAAGTGTTGCCATTTTTGTTTAAAAACTTTTTTTGTTTTCTGGCCGTGTGGAGTCACGTGACAACATTTGCATAATTGAACATCGCCTAATTGACAGAAACCACACATGTATGTATCTGGCAAAGTCTCATCTTTCTACTGCTTACGTGCTCAGAGATAGACCACCCCCCATCACTTTTTTACTGAATCACTGGGGACCCATGCCTTAATTTGCCTGAGAGAGCGAACGGGAGTTCTCTTCCCTTCTCTTCTTCCTTCCCATCACCGCGCACTTCCTTCTACCTTCTGCCCACACGGGAGAGTTTACGATATAAGATAGCCAATTAAGAATAGTGGAGGCTGGTATTCATGACGTAATTGACACGTGCTGTTGGTAACATGTTGATGCTCTCAAGTAAGGTGGAGTCTCCTAAGTTAATGTTTTGTAATATCCTTAAAACTTAAAGATTAAAAGGAATAAAATACTCGGGAACTATGGTCCACTCTTAAGAAGAAGATGCGCAGGGTTGGAGATGAGATGAGTTAGGATGAAATGGAAACGAGAGTAACTTTGATAATTAGCCACGTTAGCCTAAATCATTTTAACTAACGTACGCTGCAGTATAGAGAATTGGAGGGGGCAGCGTGGCCGAGTGGTCAGCGCGTTAAAACTTCGTTATCCGGTGATCCGGCCTGCTCTGGCTGCTTCCTGCCAGTTCGGGTTTTTAATCCTGTTATGATCCGCTCTATAGCCCAAGGGAATAAGACCTGAAGCCTGCAGCCTTTTCTAGTCACTAACGATCATTAAGCACCTCACTCTGATTAACTCGAGTAAGAAAATTAGCTTTAATATACCTTCTCTTTGGCACTGCGTCAGGACGGGCTTGGATAAGTTGCGTGATCAGTTCTGAGGAGACGAATGTGTCCGCGTTATCTTTCATTCCCACTAAAGACTTGATACGTGGTCTGCCACCCGGTGCTCTGTCCTCTCGAACAGCTGAAAGACGAAAGTGGCAATGTAAACTAAATTGCCTGCTGAAAAGCGATTAGTTCCGGGTAAAGGTTAAACTGCTTGCACTTGCTACACGTGGAGTAACTTTGTCTGAGGCCTCGTTATATGGAGAAAAGCTGTCCAGGGTAGAAGAGTCACCCTTCCAGCCGAGTCAAAATTAGCGAGCGTTCATGTGAGAAATAAAATGACCCATTTTCCCTAGCCAACAGCGCTCGTGTATTTTCTGATTGTATCACCATGACTGAGTTGACTTGGCTGCTGAGAGATCTGGAGGAGAGTGACCGTAACAACATAAAAGTGTGACCTGGCTAGGTACTATTCTCCGCGGTTTGTAAGGAAATGTATGCAAAGTTGGCTCGCCTAGGGTGGTGACACTTCTACTCGAGTTTTCTCCATATAAACGGGGCAAAGGTAGTGGTGAAGAAATGAATCCGCGGATGTTTCTGACTGAATAATAAAACGGTTACAGAAATGAGCATTCAGCATCACAAGAGGGAATTCATATCTTCTTCTGATTAGTTTGGTATCTTTGTGAATTTTTCAATTATTTTTACACCGCAAAAGACTGGATTTACAAAGACGTACTAGCTAGTAGTAATCTAACATTCTTAGCGCAAAGGGGAACGTGATATATAACATACTTGCGAAGCGACAAAGAGTGTGTGTGGGATGGTTTTGACGTGAGAATGACAGAAGAAAAGGCCTCCGTTGTCAATTTTCATCTATATTTGTTAGAAATTAGGAAACAGACTGTCGACCGAACGGAAACTGAATACTATTGATTTATTATTTCGACATCCTTTACTGGTTTTTCGTCAACCCTATTTCTAAAGCCATAATTAGAATTAAAGAATATTGAATTAGAAGTCGTATATAATTTTCGAAATCGGGTGGCTTTTGAAGATGGGGTAAAAGCGGAGCTCCGTCAGAAAAACAACAAACTCAAGGCCATAGTGATGGAAGGTGTACCCTTGCTGTCTCATATAAGTTTACAGTTATTTAGGAAGGCACAAATCTCAGGCAGAAATAGAAGAGCCATACGGCATTTTAACTCGGCGAATTTTAATTTTTTACCTTCCTTGAGCATCCCTAAAGACAAGCATTTTTGAAATCTGCAGAACTGGCATCGAATCCGATTATTCTTGTCGATCTGACATGACATGTTTTCCACGCAGGTATAGTGCAGTTGTTTCTGAACTGTGCGTTTAAAGAAGCTCTTGCATCCTTCGCAGCTTTGTACGCCATAATGAAACCCAGAAGAGCGATCTCCACAGATAGCACAAATTCGGTTTGTGTTGTATGATTTCTCCATTTCCTGCTATCCTCCTTCTCCTAAAGAGGAAGAAAATGGATCGCAGAGATGGTTAGCACATTAAAAATCTATATATTACGCACCTTTACAAATATTTCAAACGGTCAAATGCAAGAAAGCCTCTTACCATATCATTAAAAATGCAAAATTCGGAAGACTTTGCAAAAATTATATCAAATCAACAGACCGCAAAGAAGTCATAATTTTGAAGAGAAAGAGAGAGAGAGAAAAGAAACTTTACAAGGCTTTAAAACATTGGCCTCGTTGCAAGCAAAACCCACCAACAAACCTTGTGTCACGACAAAAAATTGCAAACACATGATACGAAACTTCCTTGGTTCATTTTCTCATACAACTCCGACCCTTTGTACTCTGATTACACCACACTGATCCTTCACTGACTCACCGTATATAATTTGGTCACTGTAACAGTCAAACCTCACACTCGTTAAAGCTCTAATGTTTATATTTCACTTTGCCAAATACTGAAAATCTTATAGAACCACGAAAAAGTATTCCTTAAGAGGATCCCGGCATCTGAATAGTCACACGACTTATGATCATTTCGTCCATGTTTAAAGGCTAGAACTACATTATTTTTTTCAATACTTTTCTGTGACAAAAAAGAGACTGTCTCAGCTCCTTATGTACTTGGCTGAACCTTCAAATCGTTTTGAATATTAAAGAGAATGTATTTTAGTATTTCTACGGTCTTATTGCATGTTCTCATTTCTATTAGAGCAATAACATTTTCCTAATATTTACAGTGAGTCTTTTTATTTCTAACCGAGATAAACTTTTGTCATAAACAGGCTAAAATTGATCGACATTAAAGCCAATCTTTCTGCCATTTATCTATCTATCTGGTGGTATAATTTTCACCTACAGAAATGTAATTACAGTGTCTTTTTATGAATGAAACAAAATGATTCTTTCCAATTACTTGATTTCTGTAGAGAGGCATAGAAAGCATGTGAATTTTCCACATGTTGCACAACCCTCTTTTTGTCGCATTCAGAATTGAACAATATCCTTTTAAATTCTATCAATTGTTACTTTCACTGAAATGTTTCGAAATAAATCATATTTTACTCGAGGGGAAGACAGCTTTCGTTTTGTCGTCCGCAGGTGCTTTCACGGCTCAATGCGAATGGCGTTCTAGATCGCGACTTTAAGTTCTCAAAAGCTCTACAAGTTACTGAAGTTTTACTTTACGTCTTTGAAGAATACCCTGATGTTTTAAGCTCCACTTAAATGTGGGACATAATATATGGTCATTAAATAAGAAAAAAAGGCTTGACTTCTTCTCTGCGTTTACTTAAGCTCTCATGTATGGCTTATCACCCTCGGGTAATTCACTATTAGTGATAGAACAGTTTTCGCTAAACAAATTCAAATGTTTGACTTCTACATTAAAATTTCCTCTTTGCGATTTAACTTGTTAAGCTAGCTCTCCAGTTCCTGTAGCTATAACATTAAAACGTCCAGAGGTATTCCTGTAAATATTATTTCTTTTAGTTCAACGAGCATTAAAACGTATTCAATTAAATCTGACTCACCTGGGTAACAACTCCGAAAATCGTTTCCTTGAAATCTATTTCGAAGCAGGAAACAAGCGCATAAAACGCCTCGGTTCCTTCCGAGATTTCCGAACAAAGCAAAACTGACGAAAACCGAAAAGACTCTGTTCTTCCTGATGTCAGTAAAATTTGCGAGAAGGCTAAACTGGAAATGCGGAAATAAATGACCTGTTTATTAAACAAAGCATCATAACTTAATTTCCCGAAAACGTTTACTCAAAAGACCGATGCACAAAATATCATGCGCCTAATTAGAAACTCAAACTTTTAAACAAATTTCCATTAACTCGACCCACTGAGTCGGGCATTTATTGTTAAGAGCTCGTGGCTCAGGGGAAGTCGATGGGCTTGATAAGACAGGCGGATAAATTTTTCATTGTTGTTTATGAAAAAGCAGTTTTGCAGCTGTTGAAGTTCTCATTTCGTTAGCAGGAATTTAAATAGTATTTGATAAGCGCTATGCAAATGTTTCATTGTTACTGTGTGCCAAAAATCAAAATGATATTCTTTTAATGTTTGTATTCTACTCCAGCACGTTTTTATATCTCAGCGGAGTAGGAAAGCTTTTTTTCTACGATTGAAACCTGTTTTTGTCATCGCTGAGAACTTTTGATGATATATTGAAGTGTATTTTTTATCAAGAAACCCGTTTTTATGTTTACTATATCGTGCAGGTATTACTATTGAAAAACACGGTGTGATCAGGTTGACATACTTTATTGATTTTCTCCCGCGGTGAGTAAAAAGAGCCATCTTTTGAACAGCAACGCCTTATATTCTTTTCATAAGTTTCACTAGCGAAAAGTAAACATATTTTTTTTAATTGCTAACCTTTTTACAAAAAGACGTAGAAGACAAGTGTTACAAAGCTGGTATTTTAAATTGTTTACTTAACAGCCCCGTACATTACCAAGTTCCGTTTCGATTTTTCTTATTTTAATTTTTTCGAAATAGAATTCGTGAGTAGCTCAAAGAGTCTTTTCTGAAAAAACTTGCTCCTCTTATTTTAAAAAGCTTAGTGACTGAACAGTGAACAGTGCGGCAAATTTTGTTTCCCACTATTCATTTTCAAGTGCCGTCAAGTTATACTCGACTACTCAGCGGAACAAGAGCTCCAGAAGTCTCAAAGTAATAACAACTCTTGCTTGACTATGCACGTAAACGTAGCCACAAAACTGTTCTGTCTTCTTAGTTATCTTTAATTTGCCGGACAACCAGCAATTTTCAAATGAAACTAATAGAACATATGTTAGTGAATACAAAAAGTTCAATTATTCCCCCTCCCCCTAACAAATTCAGATCTATGTAATATTTTTCAAGCAACACGACGGGAGATGGGAACGAAAACACATTTATTTAGCCCGTGAATTAGTGTCTTTTCAGATTTTAACTGACTATTGCAACTTGGGCAAAATCAGATGGTCTAATTCTAGCTCGGCGAATCTTCCTTGAGTTGAGTTACAGTTAAGGAGATTTAGCAACGACAACGCCGACTGCAACAAACCATGACGTCACAACTGAAAAGACTTCGCGTCTTCTCTAACTTAATCGCGGTTTTTCCAACCCGCTTGTCAACTACAGTCAACTATAGGCCAGTTTGACTAGAAATGAATTCTTGCTGAACAAAAACAATTTAAGAAAAAGAACGAAGAATTCGTCGTTTTATTTCTTGCGTCCCCCATAAAACGTCGCATAACTGCGGAACTTCACATCGTGCGGCAATTCCCCGCTAGAAGAGCCGGGCCTCTTCCCTGGTAATAGGGGAGCTTCTCTTTTCCTCCTAGCACTTGAGGAAATGACGGCAAAGAAACAATGTCATCTACACCCGCAAAATAGTTGTTTTGCTTATTAAACCTATCATTTTTAACGTTCTTGTTGCTGTTGCCGTCAACGTAGCCATAGAAGGACTGTTTGACCTCCCCCCCGCCCCCCCCCCCCCCCCCAAGAAACGCCTGATACTCAGGCTAATACTAAAGCTCCCTCAACTACAACGGCGACTAAATTTATCAAAGGTTGGCGTATATTTCTGGAGTTCAATTCTAAAGGACTGTATCTTCGTTTAAAAAAAGAAAAAGAAAATAGTTCAACAGTGTACATGTTTACCAGTACTGCGGACTAGATAAAACATGAAATTAGGAAGTTTCAAATGGTAGTCGTGCAACAACAGCAAAAATATGAACAAAAACGCGGGATTCGTGTGCAAAGTTATCTTGCTAATCTACACTTGCTGCTTTTTTGCCGTTCTCCTTGCCTCTACCACCCTCTTGAGCCCGACCGACGGAAAGGTGATATCGAAGGAATGTTAATACTATTCCTGGGCAATTTTTATCGACTTTGGTAGTGAACAGACTTGTTCTTCTCCTACCTTTCGTGACTCAGACCTCGCATGTGCTCGATGTAAATCGGAAACATCTGTTTTAGCTGGGTCTAATACAGGGCCAATACAGTCCAATTACCTGGTGCTGATTTGATTGAGCTGTTTTGACCTAAATTGTGCTCAAATGGCTCCAGAAGAGGCTGAATCAGGAGCTGAAACAGATCTTTTTAATTTTCAGTATGTCTATTTCTTTGTGCTATTCTGTTGTGGATCCATTGGTTTTTGGTTTGCCGGTGGATTAAAATGCGAATCAAAATTTTTTATTAGTATGATCAGTGCCATTGTGCTCAGAATTTCCAGATCTTCAGCTTCAGTTACATTTCTAGTTCAAGTCAAAAAGCAGTTTTTAGGCCAAAAACATAAAACATCAATACATGTGCACCAGCTTGAGAATTCCTGGCAAAACAAGCAAACCCGCGTCGCGTTAAATTGGACGACACAGAAGATCTGAAGATCTCTTTTGACAAAGAGGCATCCATTCGTGCAATGGAAATATGGAGTAAGAGAAGTTTATTATGCAGTTGTAAGAGCAACAATAGAACCAAGTCCATACAATGGAATTAAAGAATGGATGGTTCTTTAAATCATCCATAATTACAGGAACGCTAAAAAATGACTCAAATCAGCCGATGAAGGGAACGGATTTTTTTTTTCTTTTAACGCCTCATGTAGACGCAAAATGAACATAAGTCTATGAGTGTTAAGTCCGCTATGAAGAAGGAAACCGCTGATAAGGAAAGAGCTTCATCGCCCATGTTACTTCGTCACACTACCATGGGAAATTCAGCCCTACTACAGGCGATGATATTTTTGAAAGGGCACCATGTGTGTCCTTCATCACCGATGTTACAGACACAAATAAACTTGAAACAACACAGGCAGCCCAAGCGCACTATGTGTGGGTTAGGTCTCCAGAGGACGATTTGGTGGGAATATACTAGAATTATTACTGTATTATCTGATGCCAAATAAATGCAAAATTTTAAAGATATGAAGTCCTCTTGTTTATCTATCTGTACTAATAGCCTTTTAAGATAACGAAGGTCGATATTTCTTGCATTATTACTTGTGATTCGGGCCCTTACTGTTCGAATTTTATAATTTTATCACATGTAATTCGAATCTACAACGCTAAGAAAAAAAATCATGATCACGCGAAATATTGATTCAAAAAGTTCCCTTACCTTTATTCCATAGCCACTCTGTGTCCTACGACCGGTTTAAACGCCGTTTAGTCAACTTTCTTTTCATTGAGTACTGAATGTGGAAACAGTTACGGAAGTCAAGGAAAGGCGAAAATGGAGAAGAGCAGCACTGGCTGTAGCCTGATTCTCAGACGTCCGGGAGAGGGAGGGAAGCAAAATGGACGTCTGAGAATCAGGCTACACTGGCTGTTGCAATAGCAAGTTTAATGGCTTCGCTTTTGTTCTGCGCGGCTTCGTTTTTCGCCGCGGCCTCTATGGGTAGTTCGGCCGTCCTTGCTTCAGCCCTTGATACACAATTAGCCGTACTTAGCGCTGCAGTGGTGATCTGGCGGTTTAGCGATGACGGAAACGGCTCAATTGGTTCCAAGAAAGAGAAGTATCGATCGATAGTATTTGGCATTATGTTCACAGTAAACGACGTCATAACAATAGCGGTATCCGTATTTCACTTGGTGGACGAACACAGACCGACAGACTCTAACATCACGTGGCCAGCTTTACTTTGTTTCAGCTTTGTTTACCTTGTTCTTGCCATTCTTGAGAACTGGATATATCGACGAATTAAGAGCTCCGTGCCTTTTTTTTTTTTTCTTTCAGGCGCCCCCGTCCACGGACCCAATAGTGCAATAGTCAGTGCTATGGCCGAACGACATCGATACTTACATAACAATACGGCCCCCCCCCCCCCCCCCCCCAAGACATAACAATACGGCGCTTCTTTGGCGCCCCCAAGAAGCGCCCCCGCCTAACGGGGCACCTGAGCGAGTGGTAGTGCAAGGACTGCTATAAGGTAACGGGTCCCACAATGTAGAGAACTGCATATAGTAAGACCCTTACCCGCGTCAGGTAAGTATTCGTGCTTTTTACGCTATGCGTCGATGATGTGGTCACCAGCGCAATTATGTTTGGTCTTTTTATCAGTGCACTACTACTTGATCAAATCCCGAGTTTGTGGTATACATATTTAGACCATGCAGTTGCTATTGGATTGGCGTTGGTTCTTATAGCAACAGGCTTGGAGATTTTTGTGGATATTTTTGTTTACAACGAACTTCCTTTCCATTAAAATGTTCAATAGGTAAATTATTGATAGTACAAGAAAAGGAAAGAGACAGCTGCAGGTAGACGATTTAAGGTTGTTTCACCTACGAATCGTTTCGCCAACGTGCCAGATCAGTTCCCCATCTTTATTAGCGTAATTAATGGCTTAAAGAACGAGCTATTCATATATGTATAAGACTCTTACTTCTTAAACCTGAAAAAACTTGGTATATACATGTTTAACGCTCGTTTTGTTTCGTAAGCGAAACGATCTACGTTAGCGAACGGGACGTTAGACTTCGTCTGCAAACTAGCAGCTTTAAGGAATCAAAAGACTTTTTGTGTTGGGACAAACTGCTAAATTTCGGCACATTACACCACACCGTTTTTTTTTTTTTCATAAAAAGTCAGGTTATAAGGAATTTCGCTAAAATTTACGCCAAGCCTTACATCATGAACGGGCTTTCATTAGCGTATGTTTACCGAATATGTGCATTCAGCTAAGTTTTACTGCGGTTTCTTGTCAGAGTAAGGCCTTGTCTACAGAAGAGACTTGTAGTTGAGAGATGCATGCTTGTTAGTGGTGCATCTTACAGAAGAATATGGGAACCTACTGATGCTCCTGTCCGCTTATTTTCAGGTCCCCCACAGCATCCTTTCCATACAATGCCGGCGATATTCCCCAGGGGGTCATGCACTTTTCTCTAGGGAATGTGTAATGGAACTAGACGGATAATGTTTAACAACTATTGGACGAGGTTTAGCAAAAATATCGTGATTTGTCACTGGCGAATAATTGATTTGCGAGACACTGACAAATCACAATATCTTGCCATAACCGAGTCCATTAACTGTTTTTTCATTCGGTCTCCGAGTTTGTTTTTTTTTTTTTTTAATGAATATCTAACATTTTGCCATTTTCAAGCAAGAGCGATCGCAAAAAGGAGAAAGTGTGCTTCCATTTACGCATGAGCACACCATTATTTGTAGGTAGCTATTTGCAGGTCACGTGGTGGACTATCGACCAAAGGAAGAAAAATTTGCATCCAATGATAAAAAAATATATCACGCGGGAAAAAGGAGGAGTGGGGAGAAAAAAGAACACGTGTAAAGCGGTAATATTGGAATATATATATTTTTTATTGGGCTGCTCTTAGACTGTTGAAGTATATACGCCCCTTTTTTGTAGACTCTACTGTTGATTTGTCGATGGCCTGCGAGAGAAAAAGGACAAGATTTTTTAACGACCATACAAAAAAATACCTACAATAGGTTGTTCAACATGTTCCAAAGGCGGCTGGGGCGAAGGGACACCGTAAAATTCCGAAAATAAGCCCCGGGGCTTATATTTTTCAAAGGCCCTTTTTGAGGGGCTTATATTTGGAGGAGCGATTTTACGGACGGTTTTTTGCGTTACCGGTTTGGGGGGGCTTATATTTGGAGGGGCTTATTTTCGGAATTTTACGGTAGGTCAGTTATTCAGGACCATGAAATAACTCAGACCTTGGGCAATAAAAGGGACCCTCTGATTCGCCGACGACTACGAGTTCGAGATTTAACGTATTCTAAAAAAAACACCCAGAAATCTTCTCTGTATTTTTTTCTTTTTTCACCATAAAGTTAGAATGGTTATTTTCATTGAAGGAGATTTAACCCTCCCCCTATCGCAAAATAGTAAAACTTCTTTTTTTCCCTCCAAAATGACGCTGGTTCACGCGCACTACTTAGTATTCGGAATTTGCACACCTCCCTTAACACCCGTTGTTTGCCAGGAGATTTAAAAACAAAGGTTATGCAAAATTTTGGTGGGCAAACGAGATGTACTATGGGAGACGTGAAAATGCTGAAATCTCGTCGCCCTCTCTAGTCGTCCCCGTCTCTATAGAGTCGAAAGGTTTATAAAGATAGCCTTGAAGAGGTAAAACAACAAAAAAGGGCGTCAACTTACTTGGCCCATTCGACATTTAAGATAAGATGATCGTAACCATATCCCTTGAGCGCCATGATCGCACGGGATGCATCCTCGCGTCTTTGAAAGTTTATAAAAGCGAAGCCCTGCAAACGGAGAAAATGGAAATGTTTATAGCCTACTCTTAAAAGTACCACGAGTGACGAACATCAATTTTCTTCTAACAAAACACAACTTGACGGCAGAAAGAAGAGGAAGGCAAAACGCTTGTGTCTGACAAACGTGACAGGCCTATTACTTATGTGTTTTGTGGTGATCTTCACTTCCGTTTATGTTTTTTGAAAAGACCTGTTTAAAGGAGGGTAAAGTTCGGCGAAAACGTTTTTCAAACAAATTTATTGCCACGCTTGTCGCACAAAGTTTGCCGTCTTCTTTCCTCCCCCACCCTGTTGCGTACGCTCACTAATATCAACACATACATGCATTTATGACAAAAGGTTTGATGGGAATCAATAAAATGATAACCGAAAGGAAAATACTTTGATCTTTTACAAATTCTCTGAAATGATTCTACAAGGAAATGTATGGAGATCAATTTGAAGAATTTGTATGTTATATTGGGGTTAGGGGTTAACTATCTGAAAGAGGGACAACAATGGGGCCCGCCCTAAGAGTCTTTACTATATGACTTGCTTCCAAGTGGAAAAGCTGAATAGCTCACTTTGATCCGCAAGATAAGATTAATTTCGGCCATAAAATATATCCTTATGAGTCACGTTTACGGCAAACGGCAAACGGCAGATTCAAGTTGAGAATTTCTCAGAATAGAAAATAAGCAGATAAAAATTGTCCAGAACAATTCTCATGGACAAAACTGTCGGGAAACCACTTATTTTTGTGTAGAGGTAATAAACAGTAAACGACAAAAAAGGGAAAAACTTGAAGAGGTGGTACAAATTCACGTTTGCCGTTTGGCGTAAACCTGAATCTTAATCTGTCTAATATTGGCCTCGTTCTTGTATTGCGTTTTTATGGAACCCGACTTGTCTTTGTCTCAGTCCATACAACCTCATCCTTGGTTGATAATACATAATTATGCCTTAGATAGGAATCCGCCTTATTTAAGACTAGAAAGTTAAAATAAACGACTGAGCCGAATGACGCCGGATTGGGAGCAAGTCAAGCATCATACCTTTGACTGGTTAGTTATCTTGTCTTTGGCTAAGAAGATCCTGGAAATATAGCCAAATGGACGGAACAACTCATTCAAGTCATTTTCTCTGGTGTCTTCTGACAAGTTTGTTACTCGAATAGTTGCTGTTTCATCTAATTAAGGTAGAAACAGAAACATGACATATACATTAGTGGTTTACGGCCTGTTAAATATGCTGGAGCAAGGAAAATAATACAATAGTTACCTAAGGTAGCCTGAATTTCAGACGATTACTTCGAGTCGTTTTTACTCCCTCACGACTCGAATTAATCGTCTGAAATTAAGGCTATACCAAAGGGAGAATGCTTAAATCCTTTATTAAATTCTCTCAACTAATTCCTTAAGGGAAAGGTGTGGAGGTCAGTCAGCAGGATTCATATATGGACACTGGGGCTTACAGTGTATTAACACTTTCAAAAATGGTTCAAACTTTACAGTCCAGAAAAATCCACACATGTTTTTGGTGGAATCATTCAACTGAAACCTCTTTGGCAGTACTTTTCCATGGTACAGTACAATGTCCTATTTGTTTTCCAGCATGTTACAAAGTGAAATGTGGACATTTTGGTGAATTTTGCCTTGTTAAACGTAAATGCTTGGAGTGTTCAATACTATAATGTACCTTGACGCTGACGGGGCATAGACTCTCCTCTTCGGTTTGCCGCACCTTCACGCAATCCAGGTGCAATGTACTTCCCAGTCTTGGATGTTGCAGATGGTTCTGCAGTACCTGCGGCTGCTCCTAAAAACAGAACGACAGCAAACCTTGACTCAAGACAAACAAAATCAAAAATGGAAAGTTCCTCACATTAGCTTTCTGAGCAAATTTGGCATTATTTCTCAAATGATCACATTTTGGCAGGCAATCACAAGAAACTCACAAGACAAAATGCCCCAGTACATTGTCAGAAGTCAGATTCAATGTGACTTCAAACGTGCTGATGTCTTATGCTTCGTATTTCGTCCCTCTCCACAAATGCCTGCTCAACCAAGAACAACATTCCTTTCCCAAGCTTAGCCAATCACATTGTACTTTCCAAATTCTGGAAAGTTGACCTTGACAGCAGGGTAACCTGTCAATTACTCGATCTGCATGAAACACAAGGAAAACTTCATGACCTCTAATAAATGTTAGACTCAGAGTGGCAAAAATAAGTCAGATTTTAGAATACTCCCTGCACTGCATAACCTTCACAAAAGAAAGAAAAGAAGAGAAAAGGTAACTCTGGGGTCACGTTTTTACGCGAGCTTATGAGTCGTGTTTAGCCTGTCAACATTTTATTTCACAGATGTTGATTGGCCATGTGAATAACACAATGGGAAAGGAATGTTATCGGTTGAGGGGGGATTTGTGGGGAGGGACAAAACACAAGCTCCCCTAAAAATGCCTGCATGGGAGGCTATTCTTTTGGCTGGCATTCAAGTTAAGGGTTTGACTGGACTTTAAAACAGGCACAAATGTGCCAAACAAATTTTACATTTGATGAACAAGAAAAATTGCAAATTTCTCATTTTTTAGATACATTTTTAATCGATTAACCGCCGTGGGTGCTTATTAAATGTTTGAACCTTGAGGGAGATTTTCACCATTTTCAGCAAGTGTGGTTTGTCTATTTTGCAATTATAAAGCAATATTTGGTAATAACAAAATGCAGAGATGTAACAAAGCAAGGTTTAAGTAAACTACTCTGAAAAAAAAAAAACATTCTGTCTTTGGGAGGGTCTCTTATTATCTCTTATTTAAGTTTGAGTGGGAGTGGGTCGGGGTGGGCGGTTATTCGAGGCTGGGCGTTTATGAACTTTTTCTGCCTTTAAGATGTGCACTTATTCGAGGTGGGCGATAACTCGAGGTTGGGTGCCTATTCGAATAAATATGGTAACAGTTATAACAAAGCACATATGTAACCTCAGTGATACTGTAAACACTGTACCTGTAGAAGGTTTAGAATCATTGACTTGACTTTGTAACATTTCTAGTTGATCTTTGTATGGGCACTTGGTAGTCCAATGGTCTCCTTTGCAGTGACGGCACTGTACAATCTTCTGCTGGCTTTGACTTAGCTTCTTAAGTGGATCATCGTTTTCTTGTTGCAAGTCCTAGAATTAATGCAAATTGAGTTATAACTTTTATCTTTTCAATTTCGAAAGAGCTAAAAATTGCACTTCCTGCAAAATCTTAAACCCTCTTTGACCTTCTATCATGTGAAACTTACAAGTGGGCAATGCACAGCCTTGGAGCAAGAGCATTTTAACCTTTGATCAATCTCACCTGCACTCCCTATACTTAAGCCATTACTAGCAATAAAACGTTAACAGGGTTCGTACTCTTTTGACCTCTTCAAATTCCATGACTTTCCATGACTATTCAAGTTTTCCATGACCTAGTGTTTACCTGTCACTTTTGAAAACTTTCCTTGTTTTAGCATAGTTTTCGACCTTAAACAGTTCAACAGACACAAACTCTCGTGTCCACCAAAATGCGTGCCATTCAGGCTGTCTAATTACTATCTTTGTCTATTATCCTTGCTTTGACATCTACAGTAGCTAGTTTATCAAACGTAAATTTCCATGACTTTCCAGGACCAACAATTACATTCCATGACTTTCCAAGCCTAAAATTCTTTAAAGAAACTTCTTAAATTCCATGACTTTCCAGGTTTTCCATGAACCCTGATTAAGGACACTTGTTTTTTGGTTACCTAATGGAAAAGGGACAGCCATCTTTACAAGGTCAGTACCTTAGTTTCTGTAACACCTAGAGTATTAATCTGGTCAGAGGGATCAATTTTCAACCTCCCACTAGCACAGTCCATCACTCTAACAACCGAGCTAATCTTCCATGGTTTAGTTATTTTGCAAACAGAATTATACATTTATGTAAGAAAATACACAAAACTGGTAAACATAATTTTAAGTTACCTCCTTGTTTGAAGTGAGTATGAGGAAAACATCATCAGTGACTGTTGTTGTTGATGGATTTGGTCCTGGACCATCATTCTTAGCATCTCCAAATTTCTTCCATAGCTAAGACAGTTACAATGACAAAATAGTGAATGACCCATACACATGTAAGCAAAAGTATTCAACAGCCAATCAAGGTGCATCCTGCTGTGCCAGGGTATTTTTCACTCAAGAGAGTGCTCAAAATTCCTGTGTGACGTTGCAACTTTTGATTTTGAAAGCAGAGCAAGAATATGGCTATTCTTGTTGCAACTACACACAGGAATTTGGAGTGTTCTCTTGTACAATCAATCATTTTTTGCCACTAAATCATATAAGAACAACTATTTTTGAAGCTGCAAGAACTGATACAAGTAACTGCTTGATATATATTTCTGCACTGACTCAAATAGCATTATAAAATAATAATACAATATTTTTATAAACAGACAGTTATACTATTCTTTTCTCAATTAAGCTCTCTTATTAGCCTGGTGCACCAGGCTTCTGTTTGAATTTGCAGTTTTTAGGGCCTGCTATTATTTGAGAAAGGGATTTTTTTCTTTTAATCGGCAGCAGTTGGATTTATTCTTAGTGCTGAAACACCTAAATACACTTTCCCTGAAAGACTGTGTGAATTGGTAATTAATGAAGTTGTGGTCTATGGAATCCTCTTTGCCGCAAAATAAACAATCACAGACTATCCTGTTTACTTCCACAACAAAACAGTTCCTTTTTAGTGATAACTATCCTATGCAAAAAATTAAATTGAACTTCTCTTAGCTTATTCTCTTTGCACATCTTTCTCAGAGATTTGAAGAATGTTTGCCATTCACTTAATTCTGTGTTAAGATTTTTTGATAAATAGAATTTTTCTAAAATTACCCCACATTCCTCATAAATTTGTTCTTCTTGAAGTGCTAACTGCATTTGCCATAGGTTTCTGATTACTTAGCTTTCTTGCAATAAAGCTTTGGGTAAGAATGCTCTTTCAGATAGGAGATGGTCCATTGCCAGTCTTCCTCTACTTTGTGTCAACAAATGTGTTGCTGTAGCATTTTGAGGTTAAATTTGATCATCAAGGCTGCATGCAAACGGATGCAACCTTGTTGGCTCAACAACTCCCAGTATTGTTGGATGCTACATGCTGTGTCCGTTTGCACACCCTGCTGCATGTTGTTGTGCAAAGTTTGATACCGGTCAAACTTTTCCACCCTCTGCAAACAGATACAGCACTGTTGGCCAACAGTTGTTGCGTCCATTTGCATGTAGCTTGAGGTTTTTAATTGAGAAGATTATAGTACTCAAATTTGAAATACAAAACATCTGCTTACCTTTCTCTTTGCTATCACCTTTGAAACTCTTTTTGTTTCAATTTTAAAGGTCCTCACAATCTGTATATGAAATTATAAAACTGTTATACAGCATTGCTCAAAATCAAGTTGACAGTCTCAACTCAAAACTCGAGACTCGATTACAAGTCGCATCTTGAAACTCTATTTGAGACGAGAGAATCAAGTTTTTGAGTTTTGAGAAACCAGCAATTTGAATATGCATCACTCCAGAGGATTTTAAGAAAACAATTTATTTCTCAACAAAAATTACAGCCATTCTGATTCACTGCAAAGCAAAAACCCATGCTGACCGTCGGCCCTTGACATGTACACTCATCAAATGTAGTTTTTTCTGCGATAAAAAACGACCAATAACCAGAATGAACATTTGTTTATCTTAAATTTCGCATTAGTGAGTCTTTGGGTGCTTTCCATTTGTCAGAACTGACTGGCCAGACCAATCCCGTCATAATGAAAATTTCGCTTTTAATCAAAACTGTCCAGCCAGGTCAGTCAAATCCTAAATAGTGTGCACGAAGGAGGTGGTTTTTCAGCAAAAATGCTTGCAAAAAGCCGATTTCGTTTGCTAACTGACTGGTCCAGCAATGGTCCAGCTGGCCAGTTCTGACAAATGGAAAGTGCCCTTAGTATTTTTACAACATTATGACTTCTATCTTGTAAACTATAAGAGATGTTTTATTTTCATACATATTTAACATTAGAAGGTACGTAATTATGTTCATCATGATGGTATAGAGAAATTTAGAGAGATATGATCTTGAATTATGATAGCTGCCAAGAATCTTTTTCATAAACTTCACTTTTTTGCAACCTGTTCAAGAATTACCACAAAATTTTTAATAAAATTTTAAAGGCATAGGTAAAGCTGACAGAAAGGTATATAAGACATCTCCAAGTATACCTATTAATAGCAAGCTAGAATGTTAACATGAAAGTACAACAGCGCTCTAACATTTTTAAGGGCAAAAGTCATGATAACTTAAGGTTTCTCCAAGACTTTTTCATTTGAGGTCATTTTTAGAGGAGAAACTTGAACTACACAGCAGAGGAAGAATTACAAGACATCCCTTCTTGTTTGTTTACCTTTTATCAGCAGTAATTTTTAGGGCAGGGTCAACGACAAAAGTTTACATTTTGGTTTTTAAAAGCGCAGAAAGAGCAGGGAATTTGTCGGCCATTCGACTTGCCCATTAAACGCACAGATACAATTGGAAACGGCAAATTATGTTTCATCATAAAAGAAAGCAAGGCTTGCAAAAGCCATTTGTGGCAGCCTGCAGTGTGTACTTCACAACCCTTTAAACCAGAGCGCTGACTGTTTGATGAATTTGTTCCTCGAGAGATCAGTCAAGGGACAAGCTCATTATATTTTCCACTTGACTCTTGATCCTTGATAGCCACGAATCGATTCTCAAGACGTGAGTGACTTTCAACTTACTTTTGAGCAGTACTGTAATAATTCATGTTGTGTGTTGAATTTTGTCTATGGTTTAAGTTTTACTTTCCTTTGTTTATGGGTATGGTACTGTATCATTTAAACCAAGAATAGAATTGAGCCATGACATACAATCACGTACATTATTTACGTGTACATCAATTTTATCTGATATTAATGTTACATTTTCATCTGTATCAACACATGCATAATTATTTAATTACACAATGATAATTAACCACTTTAGAAATGTTGATGGGGCTGGTGCCAAAATCTCTGGCAATATTGTTTCTTGGATCATTACTGGGGACTTCCTGGTCAGCTATTGGCCAATTTTTTTTCACTGTCCCTAGTAACCATCCCAGGAATCTTTTTCAAAGAAAACTCTGCCCGGTTTCCTAAATGGTAAAAGAGTTGTAAATACTATAGAACCTTAAGCAATTTTCCATCTTCATTCCTTCTGAACTCAGTTACAATTTTTGTGTCTCCTTCAATAACCTCTGATGCAGGGGGTAAGTGATCTAAGAGGAGAAAAATATAAACAACTGATAATTATCTCCACCTTCCTTTGTTGGTCTTCCATATTAAGATGAAAACAGTAACTTCCAAAACACCAGACACAGTGAGATATTGACCAGTGATATAATGTATGGTGCAATGATGATTTTTTGAATCTCCAGTGAGTGAAAATAACATTGCAGTGTTTGACTGAGGAAGGAAAGAGATAAACTAATTTGCTGGGACTGCTTAATAGTTTTACCTGATTCTCCTTCTTCCACTAAGTCAGCCCAACTTGGCTTCTCACTGTTGGACAAGGTACAAATAGTGGAACAAGAATAAATTTCTTTTCAATACTGCAACTATGTGACATTCATAACTTAACAAAATTTTCTAATCTGATCTGCAATCATCAACTCTTATAGTATTCCTTGTTTTCACTGTCAGGCCAGGCAATAAACACGGCACAAAAAAATAAATTGGAAACAATCCAGTGGAAGAAGCCAAGAAAATGAAATGTTATAAGACTTATACACAAACCATTTTGTCCAAATCTCAGGTTTTTGTGGCCCACAGTTTCTGAGTTATTTGCCGAAAAATTTCACGCACCTTTGTAGAGCTTTGTATGGAGACGCCATATTGGCCTCCGGAAATCACCAAAAACATCTGGAGTTCACTTTTTCTATAAAAGCTCTTCCTTTTCACTCAAGTGCATAAGCCCCTCTTTTAATACTTGAAATGGTTAAACTGCTGAAACTCAAGAGGAGAGACTTTTTCCAATGAGACAGCATTCCTATTTTGGTGTCACACACTGTGAAAACTCAGAAGTTCAAATTGCTGTTTTTCAAAATGAAACACGCTTCAAGGCTGGAAACTTGTACAAAGATTTATTTTCTATTTATCTTCAACCTAGTGTAAATAAGAATTCGTAAAACCTCTGTTTTTTGACTTTGCAATCTGATGACGTCACTGTGAAAACTGTCAATTATGACTACTTTTTCAGGTTGATGGTTTTAAAATTTTCCATTGTTTTTACGTTATAATGAACGAAAGGGAACTATAACGATAACGTCTTTATCGTTGTAAACACATGTGTCTATAGGCGCTCTGTTGATAATAAAGCACTTATCTATCTATCTACAATACTATCAAGTTAGCGGCTAAATTACATGAACTTATAAATAAGCTGAATGTTGCCGCCATCTTAAAACCAGCGGAAGAAATCGTCAAACGAATTCCAACTTAAATACACGGTAAACTGTACAGTTTACGGTGAAAAAGGGTAAATGAACTCTTACTCGGTGTCTTTGTCGAGAACTGGCATCCGTCTGCTGATAATAAGTCAATTACACCAAGTTATTTTCCAAAAAATTTTTGAAACAAACTCCCCACACGTGAATCTCGTTAATCTCAGCCCACGGTGTCATTTGAATGCGGCAAAACAAAACAGTGTATGAGCATTACCCACAATCCTTGGAGAGATAAATTTTCAAGATGGCGGACGAGGTGATTTTTGCTTTATTTAAGCTTACTATATTTTAGAATTTATGATAGGTATATTACTTTTCGTCCGCAGATTTTTAAAGGCCGTCTATGAAAACCTTATAACGGTCATCGGTTGTTGCATAGCTATAGCTTTGAATTCAGTAAATCTCATGGTTTATGTAAGTCATGTAAGCTTAAATAATATTAAGCTTAATTAATATAATTTAAGCTCGCTTTAATTTTGTAAATGTCTCGTTTTGTTTCTTGCGCTTAGATGGAGGAAAAGTGGAAAAAGAAAAAGAAAGGTAGGAAAGGATTTCTTGCACAGCAACCCTCTCATTGTACCTCCTTATAAACAAGCAGCAAACGTTTATGTAATTTTTTATTTACTTGTATTGTAATATGTACTTTGTTTACCCATGGCGCATTTAGAAGTTCTTAAGAACTCATTGAACCGTGTCCGTGCATTCCAGGTCGAATTGGAATTTGGAAGTGTTGGTTTTTAAGGAGAGGGTCGGAAAACCGGAGTACATGTACAACAAACTCAACCCACGTATGCCATCAACATATGCTGGGATTTGAGCCAAGGCTACTTTGGTGGGAGAAGAGTGCCTCCACCATTGATTCACCCTTGCTCCCAATAAATGATAATACCTTATGTGGTGTGTAGCTTAAGGATCAACAGCTGGATCTGCAAAAAAAAAAAACCTTATTTGGACCCCACAAGCTTTAGTTAACACAGCACTAAAGGCTTACCAAGTACAACTGTGTAAAATAAACGTATCTCACAGAGCTTATTCAAAAATAGATGTTTACTTTCTTTAGTGAAGAAGCAAAAATTAAAGAAAAGGAAAAGAGATCCATCTCCAGGAGAGGAAGGCACTGTTTCACCATCAAAAATAGAAAAGACAGAAACCAAAAATTCACGAGGTCAGTGCAGCTCTAATTAACATTTCTAAGTCCCTCAGTAAAATTTACTTATTGAGGAGGTATTTTTAACCCATTCACTCCTGAAGATTTTGCTGAAAAACAGGTTTTGAAGCTAGTTGAGCGGCTTTCTGGTCACTGTCATGCTATAAAGAGCTAAAACTTATCACAAACCCGTTTACCAGTCGTGCATTTCATGACCTTCTGATCCAGATGCAAAATATCAGCTTGCGAAGTTTGGGCATGCGCAGAAAGCAAAATTTCAAGACAGTTTTTGGGTTTAAAAGTGACACAGCAGTCTTGACTTTTATTTTTCCCTTTCTCTCCTCCCCTCTTTTTTTGCTTTTCTTGCTCATTTTTTTTCTCTTGCTGGGCATTTAGTAGGCTTAATTTTGATGGGAAGAGTTTTTAGGAAAGCTTTTAGGATCTTAGGATTAGGTGAAAGGAAAGGTAGGTGGGCAATGGAACAAGATTTTCATGGAGATTTACAGGTCAATCTTGCATGGGTTTTTGCCTTTTTCTCCGGCATCCTTGACTGAATTGTGCTCATTCTGGTATGGTTTGAAAGATCTCTTTACTCTGCACAAGTTAGTGGACAAAGTTGGCCTTGACCGTTAAAACTGGTGATGTCATGAGGGGTAGAAAGGACGTGGATCCGCACGGGCAGTTACGGGCAGTTCAGGGGCAAATGGGTTAAGATGCTTTGTGAATGGTCATACATGTTATATGCCAGTTATTAACCAAGAGTGAAGTCATTGATGTATAATCCATCAAGGCTGAGGTCTGAGATTTCCCTGTAATGATCAAGTGGACAGGATTAATAAGTTGTTTATTATCTTTTTAGTGCTATTCTTAAAATGAATGCAAAAAATAAAAACACAGGAAGTAATTTTCAACATCTGCGCACAAGAGGTCATTTGGGTCATGTTCCCTGAACCCAAACAAACCTGGCAATGCAATCGAAAACCACATGACAGTTTCTTTGACAATGTGAAATTTTGGACCTGAGCCTGTAATCAATGAAAAACAATAACTGGTCAGCAGATAACTTTAAAAAAACTTTTCACCTCAATGAGTTGTCAGTTGTCAATTGACCATAACGTGAATGTGCTTTAATTTTTACCATAAAGTTCAATCTCTGATTCCAAATATTACCCAATTACACATTAACGATCTGATCAATGAACTGGTGAACTCCTCAAATTACTATATTAATTTACAATATTGGTTAAATATATTTCAGCTTGCTTTGATTCCTGTGACAAATTGTAGGCAAAGTAAATTAATAAATTGCAATAAGATGAAATTTTAGTTTTTCTGTTTTTTCTCTTAAAGTAGCTTTTGCAATACTATATGTACATATATGGTCATGCAAATAAAGCTTGTTGTTGTTATCAAGTTAAACACAGATTGTATGTGCCTTGGACACCCAAAAGTAATGCCTGGCCATTACAAGAAAATCTTGCCTGCTTAGAAGCCAATCAGGGTGCACATAGAATTGTAGCCATATAATAAACCATTCTCAGCCCACTTGTTTTCTAATTTGCAGGTCAATTTCAAATAATTAGTCAGAACTCTCACTAACCTTTTTGTTTCAGCCTTAGCTTGAAGTTATAGGATCCTGTCCTCTCCTCCAAATCTACATGTGAAAGTGTTAATTTTGAATTATCCTTGTCTGTTTCAGTCAAATTTCTATGTTTTCTTGTCCTAGAAAGCAAAGAAAATTGAGAATTGACCTAGGTTAAAAAAATTAACCTGAAATCATATTTGTCTTAAAAAATTACCCACCCCAGCTGAGACTGCATTTGAGTTATAAATCAAAATTTACAAAATCAGTCCATAACCCATAGTTAAGACATCTTAAACTTGTTTTGAAGGAGGTATGTAGGATGGTACAGTGTACATGCTCAGGATGAACTTTAGTAATCTTCTTGTGCTTTGTAATCCTCTTCTTTAGGTCGTCATTTTACCGTCAGTCTTGCTCTCCCTGGCTCCATCCTTGACAATGCACAATCTCCTGAACTAAGAACATACTTGGCTGGCCAGGTAAGAAGGGGTAGGGTCGGGGCAGCGAAAGACAACTTTAGAAAGTAAGGGCTGTAACCAGGCCAAGGACTTGCTACTTTCTTAAACGTCTAATAAAGCAATTTGTAAAGCACTTAAAAATCCAACAGAAGCAATATTTTGTATGAATGAAAAACCTTTAATAGTTTCCTGGGGCTTGTTTCTTTAAAGTCGTGGTGATTTTTTGATAACAAAGCCATATGCTAATTTATCAAATCCAGTAAAGTCTGTCTTATTTGGAGAAAATAGCTCACACCTTTTTTCATATTGGTCTTTCTTGGATCGTTCAAAGATCAGTGCTAAGTTAGACATGTGCTTTTAATTAATAATTCAAGAGCTTGTGAGAATTCCTGTTATAAAACCTTGTTTACTTTTCAGATTGCACGTGCTTTGGCAGTTTTTAGTATAGATGAAGTTGTCATTTTTGATGAGTCTGGAAAAACCCAGAGTAACTCTAATGGTGGTCTGAAAAGACACTCAGATCCTAACATCTTGCTGGCAAGAATACTTCAATATCTGGAGTGTCCACAATATCTCAGAAAGAATTTTTTCCCAAAACATGCTGATCTTCAATATGCTGGTATGTAAGTCAATGATTTGCATCTTTAACAGAGTTTTTGTAAAGAAGTGCTGCTTGGAACCCGTAGTAAATCTGTTTTTGCTATCCTATCTCCCCTGTACCCCCCACAGGGTAGAGGGTGGAGATGCCCCCATCAAAAATCTGGACAACATCTAGCAAAGCCATCCTTGAAAATTTTTTTTGAGCATTTTTAATTTTTTCATTTTCATATCTTCTCATCATTATCGTTATCTGAATCAGGATTTATGGTTCAAGATCATGAAGATGATGGCACATCAAAAAAAACAACCTAAATCCCTTCTGGGCAATGATTCATTAGAACCTTGGATGTACCATGATCTGAGTGATCTTAGGCCTGGTTCAGATGCTGTACTTTTCATGTGCAGAACGTAATTGAATAAGTTCAACTTTGGACCAACACTGGCACGACATCTGATTCTGATGGCACACAATGTGATGAGCCTAAGTCAAGTTTGACAAAAGTTCGACAGACTCTGTCGATCTTAACGCTTTTGCCACAACAAACTAAAACTGCCGTACCAAATTGATTCAGACACTGGTCTTTTGCTGTACTTAGTTCATCAGTTAGGTTCAGCATATTAGTGGAGTGGCGTCTGAACCAGGCCTTAGATCGCAATTCCTGATCCCGATCAACCCAAAATTAACGTATCCTTGCTTTCATTTTTTTCATTGAAATAAGAAAGAACAACTCAGTTCACAAAGACTCATGTTGTTTCTTTTAAACATGTTCAGTGTCCAATATACCATATTAATAAGAAATTATAACATTATTCTCTGCCAGGTTTGTTAAATCCTTTAGACACTCCCCATCATATGAAAGTTGACGATGATGTTCCATACAGGGAGGGGGTGGTATTGGACAGACCTGTTAAGTCAGGATGTGGTTCATTTGTGAATGTGGGGATGAGGAAGGAAGTTAGAATTGACAAGAGCATCAAACCAGGGGTTCGGGTCACTGTTAAGATGGGTGACACTTCAAATCCAGGTATTATCCAATAACAACTTAATATCAAGACTTAAGCCAAGTGATTAACTATTGTTGTTAGCAGATTTGGTGATTACTGGTAGTCCAGAGGGCACCTATGAACCATTGTTATTCAACTTCAAGCATATTGATCTTAGGTATAAGCTTTGTTCATTGCAAACAGATCCAAGTACGGAATTCTAATAGTTTATGTGTTTCACCATTTATAGACTTAATTCTAAAAGTCCATTTTAGATAGGTGTCTTGTAAGAAAGTCTACAGCATTTAGTTTTCATTCTTTTTTAAATAGACAGAAAGAAAGCTTAGATTGTAAGCTTTGCAACTCAAGCTACAATCCTGGACAAAAAGGTCAAGTACAATCCATGGACGTTTCCATGTCTAGTTTCAAGATAAAGCTCTTGAAAGCACTGGCTACTACAAATTCTCCCCTCCTCCCTGCGGGATCATTTCTGACCTCGACTGAACAACGTTGACTAGGGTTGGGAGAGGGGAGGGTTTGTAGTAGTACCAAATCTGTGGCACCCTGTGCGCAGGAAAGTGCAAAATTCTTAAAACAACTTTTGTCAAAGATTGTAATGGGCCATCAAGAATTTTTTAAAAATTATTTCAGGAACTGAAGGAACCCTTAAACATCATAATCTTTTTTAAACTAGTTCTGTTTGATGTAACAGGGGCAAAATTCTACTCTGGAACAGTGGTGTCTCCAAGTGCTCCAAGAACAGAACAGGGTTTATACTGGGGCTACAATGTCAGACTTGCTCCATCTTTTGGAGCGGTGTTTACTCAGTGTCCATTTAAAGACGGCTACGATGTTACAATAGGAACCTCAGAAAGGGGTACCTCTGTGGATCAACTACAATTGGCAGACTTCAGGTACAGTTATAGAAGACATAAAACCTCGTATTTAGTTTTATTACATACTTACTTACGGGACTGATTGATTGATTGATTGATTGATTGACTGGGGATTCTTGATTGACATACAAAAACTTGATGTTTCCTGGATTTGATAACATGCCCAAAGATTATAGTAAGGATTATGGTGAGAACTCTATTAGCAGATTCACAAAAAGTCTTTGAAGCCATTCAATCAACTGGCATTTTGGAAATAAAGCATATGAGTGGCTTACGGTAACTAAACTCTTAATTATACACATTTTGAAATTCCTAACTGAGGTAAGGTTAGGAATAGGGCTCTGACTGAATTTTCTTGACAATCACCCAGAGTTTGTCCCTGCTGTTCTTCACTCGTTTTCTTTGACTCTACATATTAAGGACACGCATTTATCAGAAGGAAGAAGGACACCTAGGGTGCATTCCTTTGGGAAGATTGGGATCAGTATCAGTATCATGGTAGATCAAATGAACTGATGAATCCACTCTGGACAAGGATTTCATTTCATTCATTCATTCATTCATTTTATTTTTGCCTTTAACAAGAAATACAACAACAGTATACAGAAATACATTAAAGATAATATACGTACAATATTCCAACTAAATTATTACAAGATCAAATGTGGTAAAGGCAAGGAAGCCTATATAGAAGCCGGGGGCTTATAAACTATAGGCTTCCTGGAACTATAGGGTAATTTTTAAAAACAAAAACAAAATAGAAGAAGAAAGAAAGAAGAGAAAAAAGTAAAAGAAAAGGTGTGTAGCTCAACAAAGATTCAATTTAACTAAAAAAGAAGGAATTTTTTTTAAGTCTTTTGCCAAACAAAATGATACTTTCACTGTTTTGAATTTCCCGACTTAGCGAGTTGAAAAACGTAGGACCTTGAAACCGAATTGAGAATGGGTTCATGTGATCTACCATGATCTGAGAAATCTTGGATCACTGATCCCGATCCGGATCTTCCCAAAGGAACACACCCCTAGCTGTAGTATCAATATATAGTGCCCATCTTGGAGACCATTGACAGTAACTGGCTTGTGACAAACTACAGACAAATCACCGTCAGGCAACAGTGCGGATTGCAGTATTTTTTTCCTATTTCCCTAGACATTTACTGGTGGTATTTGGCGGTCTAAAAGGACTTGAAGCCAGCCTGGAATCTGATGAAAAACTAACAGAAAACGATCCATCGCTTGTGTTTGATCATTACATTAACACGTGTCCCGGTCAAGGCAGTGGAACAATAAGGACTGAAGAAGCAATTCTTGTTACCATGTCTGCACTGAGACCGGTTATTACGAAAGCAACACGATGGAATTCTGGCATTTGATCTGATCTGCAGTCAACTTGCAAAAGTTTAGATGTACGAGTGCCGTTTTTTTTTTTTAATTCACGACCCAGCTTTCGAGTCTCTAACGGTATCAGGTTGTTTCGCCCAAAAGTCGATTCGCCAAAGGACGGTTCGCCCAGACTTTATTCGATTCGCTCGGTGGGCGACTTTCGTTCTTTTATGTCTGTTGACATTCTCGTCTCCAGGGCTTTTTCCTGAAATCATGGGAGTGGAAAAGCCCTGGAAACGTTCACCTACATGTAAAGTGTTTTATGTCATCGGGTGAATCATAGTTCAACTATGGAGAATCGACCTAATTCAGGGCAGAACGACCGCAATTGGAACAGACACTTGATAGGAGCCTTTGTTTTCTCTACTCTCCTTCCAGCTACGGTCGTTCACGCAAGTCGTACAATCATGCAATTGAAACAGTCTTAATTGGACTGGCTTAACCTGAAACGGGTGGTTGTTTGCCTTGGCATAAAATCAGAGCTCTCGAGTTGATTTGTTGGGAAAGAGTTAGATCTGCAACGGCGCAGCCGTTGTTTGTGACGCTGCAGGCGTCACCCCACTAGGGGGGTGTGGGGGCATGCTCCCCCAGGAAATTTTGAAAAATGGAAGTAGCAAAGACGTGTTTTCCTTCATTCTGAGCAGAAATGTCATGCTTTAAAAGTCGGAGTCGGACTCTGAACTGGAATCCGCCATTATGTGTGGATGTTCAACACGTTACCGGGTCAGCACATGTGAACATGCGCGATAGTCATGAAAGCCACTGGCCAGAGAAACGCTGGCTTTGCACAAGAATAAAGTGTTCGAAGCGAGTACAAACCAAAAAAGGACTTGAATTATATCATAAAATATAGTTTATTATAAAGGAACTTCACTAAAGGAGCAAGAAATCTCAAATGCATGAGAAATAATAATAGTTTCAGCGTGAGAGCGTAAGATTGAATTTGTTTGCGTGAGTCTCACGCTCAATGCATGAGACTTGAGAGCTCTGTAAAATAGGCCTTTCACAAAACGTGCTTGGAGTCATAACTTTTGGGCGTGGCCAAGAAGGTAGTAAATTCGTACAAGGCTGTGACTCTGTGTCAAATAAAGCCAGAACTACGCCCAGAGTGGTCCCCTTTGGTGATTAAATCCTTAATTTCTTACTTGCATCACTGTCTCTTTCATATTCATGAGAACCCCAATCCCCTTTAATCACCACTAAGTTTTATTGTTGGATGCATCGCCCTCTAGAGACCGATTGAAATAAAAGTTGGTTTATAAAAGGTGAGTGTTTCTTTATCCAGTTTACGTGCAATTCTAACATGATATTTCTTCGCTTGACAATATCATGTATCTACAAAATGATAAGTAGCTGAGTCATTTTAAGAGGCGTTATCTTCATCTGTATCAAGAGTTTAATTTAGTTATACGGTGTACATTATTTTCAACTGAAGGGCTGTTCATGTCCTCGTTATAGATTGGCTCTGCCATCTTGAGCCGCTTAAACTGAGTTAAAGACGATATTGGCTTGATCGTTAACAGTGGGTTAAAGGTTACTAAGGCTATTTTAAAAGCTTTTAAAACTGAAAAGTTACTCTACTCGGTTAACCCTCTACTCGTTAGTATCTCATTTTTCCCTATTGAAAACAACATCTGTGCAAAGTGATAATTTGGAGCCATTATGCAGACAACATACAAGGCAGAGTACCGCGATCACTGGGTTTCTTTAAGCCACCTTGAACATCCCTATCTGTTGCTGACTGTTGTGCAAAAGGCTAGCTCAACCAGTTATTTCCGGCCGTATAAGTCCGTTGTAAAGAAAGATTAAAAAGTGTTTTTAAAACAAATGTTGAAATGACAGTTTCACTACACTAGACAACGGGCGTTGTTTGGGTCGCTGTGCCGCAAAACCTGCTTAAGCACCCCGCCTCCCCCCTCCCCCCTCCCCCCCTCAACCCGAACGAGGCCTCTTTTGCAGGCTATATATTTTATATTTCCTGAGGGTAAGTACGTTTTGGTGACCATTTGATTGTTGTCCCTCCTAGTAATTCGCCCTCGGCATGCTCCCTTAAATCTGAAGGAACTAAAAACGTTATGCAAATTACTCGTTTTACACAAAGTAAGGAGATGTAAGGTCTTGAAGCCGATGTGTATATCACTTTTAGCGTGAGACAGAGGAAAAAAAATTTCAAGCTGCTAAGGTAAAAATAAAAATGAGTATTGCGCGTCCCAAGTAGGTGCATGCAAACTCTAGTTCGAGACACTGAGTATTGGTCCCGCCCCAGCCATCGAGCCCGCGATGAAATATATTTTATACTATTATTATTATCATTATTATTATTATATTATTCAAGAAATATTGAGACATTATGATCTTTTCTTTCTTTGAGACACAAATTTCGTTTTAATTCCTTTTAAGTCAGTGAAGCACTGTACATAGTTCCTTTTTATGAGTATTGAATAAAGATTATTTTTACTCCTGTAAATGATTATTATTATTATTGTTATTATTATTATTATTATTATTATTGTTATTATTATTATGTCAACCGACCATGACTGGAACCTTGAGAAGGAGTGCATGGATTCACGAACGTTAGTAAATTGAACTTGAAAGACCAGGTATGCTTGGACTTTATGTCAAACACACTGTTCGCCTCATTTTTTTTCTTTTCTTCTATTTTTTTTAAAGTTTTCTTAAATGTTTTAAACCTTTCTTGACACGGAACAGAAAAAAACGTTGTTTTATCAGTGGGTCATTCTATTTTCGTTTAGGTTTAATTGCCCATACTTAAGATCTCAATTGATTACCAACATTCTTTGCTTAAGTAGCTCTTATAGAATATTTGCTGAAATTTCATGGTAAGCAGTCATACATTAAGGGTATAAATTGCCGTCAACTGAGCTCTAAGATTCAAAAGAGTTTTTCGGTCGGAGAGATAACAGTTGTTGCCGTTGCTATCGAATTAAGCCATTCCTCATACTGAATGCAACGATGATGATTTCTGCGTTTACATCAGTGATTTTTGGAGTGTTTCTTTTTTCTAATGCTGTCGGTAATGTATGATTTTTGCTCGAATTTCAGGTGTTATGCACGTGATGTAAAAACGAATTCGCGAAAGCAAAGCTTACTGTAAGATCAGCAGTGAACTGCACTTTGCAAAATATTAATTTTAAACGGTTCCAGTTTACATTATCGTAGGAGAAATAAGACATATTTGTAAGTGGAATTAATATTTCATATTTGGTAAAATTAAACTCAGTTTATTGATGGATAGAAAATTAATTTAACAAGGGTGAGTCAAGGGCGTGTCCACTTGGCCGTAAGTCGTGAGTCTCTGTTCGATAGAGCAGGTTGCAGTTAAAACAAATCTGTAACATTTTATCCTGACTCACTCTGTTTCTCGCTTATTTTCATAATGATTTTTTTTAAAATTGTGCGCATCTTTTCATAGATACGCATTGCCAAAAAAGCTGATATCGATACTTTACCATGAATGTGTTCCTCGCGAAACCATTTTTAAGTAGAGAATATTTCAATGGTATATAAATAATCAGCTAAAGTGTCATTTCTTAGGGCAAAAAAACTTTACTAAATTAAAGAAAGCATCGATTCCTCTTTATCAGGTGGGATTATAGAAGGACCAATGTCCTGATCTGAGAAAATCACAATAAGATCATTTTCCTTTGTAAATAATAACAGACGCCAATACTGGGGAATCATTACAAATGAAGTTTTACAACCGCGATTTCCACGCCTCAGCGTCCAAGATTCAAGGCATGTTGAAGAAGGCGAATCTTACGGGACACGGCTACCAAGTGGAAATAGAAATCAAGACAGTAAAGAAACCTGGCAAACCAGAATATGTAGAGGTATGTTAACTTCTTGTGTGTGCGTATTGATCCCTCCTCGGGGACCAAGGTGCCTGGGGCTGATCCAAAAAATACAAAGGGCCTGGAGCCTGGAGATAATGTACTACTACTACTACTACAATACTAATAGTAATAATCCTACTAAAATATTACAGTGACTTAAGAGCGGCTGTCTGTAAATATCGACCAGGGGTGGGAAAAATAAAAATTTCAAAAAATCCAAAAAAAAATTCAGTGGACTACCCTAGGTACCCTAGTAATGAAAATATAAATTTTACTTTCATCGGTTAAATATTTTGGCAATACAGCGAGTGTAAAGATTGACCGCTTCACGGCCTCCACCGGGCCGCTTTTTCGGGACGCGCGACAGGGTAACGAAAAAAGCTCGATTTTAGTCTAATTCAAACATCATTCAATTCACAATGCTTCTCATCGTATTAAAGGGATTTCAAAATACATTTTGAGTGGTAATATGCTTCAATTGATTGTAACCAGAATATTTTACGGATTTTAAGATACTTGAATAATTTTGAGGATTTCACCCGAGCAAAATTTTGTCGAAATTCGAAGGCCTAAAATTCAACCCGATACATCGTTTTAAGAAGAAATAGATATCTGACATTAAAAAGCAATCTTTAAGCTTTCGAAATATGGGTTCAAAACTTTGGGCAACATGTGAAATGAATTTTTGGGAAAGCGAAATTCAGGGAGCACTTGAGTGAAATTTGACCTCTCTGACTTGACAGTTATGAGGTTCGGCGCGACACGGTGAATTCGAAAACAAATCGTTCAGCCCAGGTACGTTTAATTCAGGCGATTCCAAGTCCCACAGTGATATACACGTGATTGAAAAAAAGTACGATGGAAAATTGTACCTCAATGTTTAGCCAAAAAGATGGTCAAATCCCGGCTTTTTATCGTAACCTGTAGCGTAACACTAATGTAAACATGAAGGTCAAGTACTCGTATCACGACACAGCAAAGTGTTCAAACTTTACACCAAATATCTATCTTATCTAGTAAATATGAGGTCGGCAATATTTTTGTTTGTACCTTTTGTCCTTGCTTGTCTTCATGACCGCAAAAACTGAGGCAAACTGCAGCGAAACCCCCGCGCACTCGACATGTGTCAAGGAATGCTGTTACGTAAGTCGAGAATGCGTTACATAACATGACAGTCACCAAGAGATTTTTTCTTTCGTCGTAAAAAACAATACCATTTCTTATGAACATGTTATAACTATATTATTTTTTTCTCCCCATTTACCTCGCAGCTTTACGATCGCAAACATGTGAACCCAAACGTCATGAAACGTGTCAAATAGTATTCATTAGCGTTATGTAAATACGTGTTTTTTTGTTTGTTTGCTTTAAGTCAAATGTTACTTTTCCATTCCCATATTAATTAGTTCTAATTTATAACGACTACGAAATATCCTAACACGTTGTGTAGAAGCGGGTCACGGAGACCGCTTTCGCAATACCTTATAATTATACCTTCATCGATTTCTTGATAGCGCGGTTTTCGTTAGAAATAAAGTTTTCGGTAGCGAGAGCTCGGCTATAGCAGACATCTACTACTCGCTGATGTGCGACCACACAGAGTGTGAATTTGGAGCGCTGGTTGGGGGTGAGTGTGGTTCAAGTACCAGATACTTGAGCACAGAGAACCTACCCATCAGGGAATGTAGCCGATCAATTGAGCGCCACATTACAGAAACACTGCAAACCAGTTTTGCCAACTGTGGTTAAACACTGAAGCAGAGCTGTTATTAGCCAGGGCGGGTAAGTTTGAGACATGATTATACATATATATCTTTTAAAAACTCACTTTTCCGTGTTTTTTTTTGCTTGATATTGTTAGTTATGATTTTCCATCACTCTCTTCTTTGTCTTTTCCTCGCAAGAACTTTTTTCTTGGAATTTTGGCGTGAAAGGTTTTTGGGATTTCTCCGATTCTCAAATCTTCCCTAAAAATCAAATGGCTATCCCCAGTCCACAACAGAACTCGGCAGACCAAGGGCAGTTTGCTCTCAATCTTGAGGGAATAGGAAATAAAAATTCCTTGTTTTATCGTCATTTTCACTTTTGTCCCAGGTGTATTTGAATTTGATCACCAGGCGCGGATCCAGCATTTTGAAATGGGGGGTGAATTTTTGTAATAATGTAATAGAACCAAAGCCTGGTTGAGGTGTTTGAGGCCTGTGCATCAACATGATTGAAGAGGGGCTCAGAAAAAGGAAGTGGGGGGGGGGGGGGTGAAAATTCCCCCATTTCACCTCCCCTGGATCCGCGCCTGATCACTCAAAATTTCAAATGACGATTTGGCCGAAGCACCGTGACGAATTTGGCATCGGATGGCGCTGCCGACAAATGTGATGTAAAGTTCCCTTGGCTCTGGCCCACCATCATGTTGAAAAGAGAAGGAGGAAAGAAAGGACGCTTTCTTTTGCGCAGTCAAAGTTGATCTGCAGCCTTACGATGACACTTGGCAAGCCACAAATTAATTTAAACTGAGGACCAAACTAAGCATAAACTGTCGTGGGTCGCTGACGGAGGAGGCAAAGCCTCAACCACCAGAGGAAATTGCCACCACCGATTCTTCCTGCACATAGACCTTACAAGGGAACGTGCACCGTGCTTCTCTGTAACAGGTGGTGGTAATTTACTCTGGTGATTGAGGCTTTGTCTCCTCCGTCAGCGACCCACGACACGCCCTAGATATTGCTGACAAAGAAAATAAAAAAGCTAGTATAATGGGGGAAGGTAGTCTTCCATTTATAGCGCTGGATTTCCTTCTACAGGAAGGCGAGTTTATGCTTAGTTTGGTCCTCAGTTTAAATTAATTTGTGGCTTGCCAAGTGTCAGTGTGATCAGGCGCGGATCCAGGGGAGGTGAAATGGGGGAATTTTCACCCCCCCCCCCCCCCCCCCTTTTCTGAGCCCCTCTTCAATCATGCTGATGCACCTCAAACACCTCAACCAGGCTTTGGTTCTATTACATTATTACAAAAATTCACCCCCCATTTCAAAATGCTGGATCCGCGCCTGGTGATCAAATTCAAATACACCTGGGACAAAAGTGAAAATGACGATAAAACAAGGAATTTTTATTTCCTATTCCCTCAAGATTGAGAGCAAACTGCCCTTGGTCTGCCGAGTTCTGTTGTGGACTGGGGATAGCCATTTGATTTTTGGGGAAGATTTGAGAATCGGAGAAATCCCAAAAACCTTTCACGCCAAAATTCCAAGAAAAAAGTTCTTGCGAGGAAAAGACAAAGAAGAGAGTGATGGAAAATCATAACTAACAATATCAAGCAAAAAAAAACACGGAAAAGTGAGTTTTTAAAAGATATATATGTATAATCATGTCTCAAACTTACCCGCCCTGGCTAATAACAGCTCTGCTTCAGTGTTTAACCACAGTTGGCAAAACTGGTTTGCAGTGTTTCTGTAATGTGGCGCTCAATTGATCGGCTACATTCCCTGATGGGTAGGTTCTCTGTGCTCAAGTATCTGGTACTTGAACCACACTCACCCCCAACCAGCGCTCCAAATTCACACTCTGTGTGGTCGCACATCAGCGAGTAGTAGATGTCTGCTATAGCCGAGCTCTCGTTACCGAAAACTTTATTTCTAACGAAAACCGCGCTATCAAGAAATCGATAATAAAAGGTATATAAGGTATTGCGAAAGCGGTCTCCGTGACCCGCTTCTACACAACGTGTTAGGATATTTCGCAGTCGTTATAAATTAGAACTAATATGGGAATGGAAAAGTAACATTTGACTTAAAGCAAACAAACAAAAAGGCATGTATTTATATAACGCTAATGAATACTATTTGACACGTTTCATGACGTTTAGGTTCACATGTTTGCGATCGTAAAGCTGCGAGGTAAATGGGGAGAAAAAATAGTATAGTTATAACATGTTCATAAGAGATGGCATTTTTTTACGACGAAGGAAAAATATCCCTTGGTGACTGTCATGTTATGTAACGCATTCTCGATTCACGTAACAGCATTCCTTGACACACGTCGAGTGCGCGGGGGTTTCGCTGCAGTTTGCCTCAGTTTTTGCGGTCATGAAGACAAGCAAGGGCATAAGGTACAAACAAAAATATTGTCGACCTCATATTTACTAGAAATGATAGATATTTGGTGCAAAGTTTGAACACTTTGCTGTGTCGTGATACGAGTACTTGATCTTCATGTTTACATTAGTGTTAAGCTACAGGTTACGATAAAAAGCCGGGATTTGACCTTCTTTTTGGCTAAACATTGAGGTACAATTTTCCATCTTGCTTTTTTTCAATTACGTGTGTATCACTGTGGGACTTGGAATCGCCTGAATTAAACGTACCTGGGCTGAACGATTTGTTTTCGAATTCACCGTGTCGCGCCGAACCTCATAACTGTCAAGTCAGAGAGGTCAAATTTCACTCAAGTGCTCCCTGAATTTCGCTTTCCCAAAAATTCATTTCACATGTTGCCCAAAGTTTTGAACCCATATTTCGAAAGCTTAAAGATTGCTTTTTAATGTCAGATATCTATTTCTTCTTAAAACGATGTATCGGGTTGAATTTTAGGCCTTCGAATTTCGACAAAATTTTGCTCGGGTGAAATCCTCAAAATTATTCAAGTATCTTAAAATCCGTAAAATATTCTGGTTGCAATCAATTGAAGCATATTACCACTCAAAATGTATTTTGAAATCCCTTTAATACGATGAGAAGCATTGTGAATTGAATGATGTTTGAATTAGACTAAAATCGAGCTTTTTTCGTTACCCTGTCGCGCGTCCCGAAAAAGCGGCCCGGTGGAGGCCGTGAAGCGGTCAATCTTTACACTCGCTGTATTGCCAAAATATTTAACCGATGAAAGTAAAATTTATATTTTCATTACTAAGGTACCTAGGGTAGTCCACTGAATTTTTTTTTTGGATTTTTTGAAATTTTTATTTTTCCCACCCCTGGTCGATATTTACAGACAGCCGCTCTTAAATGTTAAAAAGCATGAATTGTAACTGAAAAGCACCCTTGAAAAGAAATGTTTTGATTTTTTAGTTGAAAGCGCCCTGCTCACAACATGTGCGTAAACTGACTGACTGTATCTATATGTATCTATACAACTAATCATTTGTTTATCAGTAAAGAACTCTGAGAGCATCTGTGTCCAAATATTTAATTAATTGACGCTAGAAGACAAAATTTTTTTACGGTTCACTGACAGAAATGTTTAGCAGAAGCCCAGCATGAGCTGACGTTGTTAACCCAATTTCAGGCAAAAGGGGCGGCCACGACCCTCTCTCCTCAACCCCTTTCTAATCAACAAGCTATATAAGGGTGTGTGCGCTCTTGCTCTTCATTTCAGTAGCATTCTCTTATCCGAGGGACCCTGAGTGTAGAGTCAATCGAGTGTCTTAGGAGACCATAGTCCGGACCGAGCAACTTCCTGGTCACCGACAAGTTTATATTAAGATCGATTTCGGCGCGAATCTAGACCATCGCCTTAATTCCATAAATTAGTCAACAAAAGGCACAGACCTGAAAACATCGGTTTGGGGTTTTAATGACAATTACCTTTTCGTTTTTCATGTTTTATCTTTCGGGTGGCTACCGTACGGAGTGAAGGTCCATTTTCAAGGAAAAAAGTCTTCAAAGATGTATCTAAAACTAGACTGGTGTGTAAAGCTGTGACTGATTGATCTAGTATGATTGCTATCCGCTCCGAGTTTATGGCCTGGGTTCCTAGTGTCGTTCCTTCGTTTTTTGTCCTGTATGACTAATTAATGGCGATTATGCGGCAGAGTCATGCATGATCATATGCGAGGAGCATCGTTTTAGCCTCAGTGAGTTCGATAATGCGCGCCTTTCTGTCATTCTGCTCGGCAAGTCAAATTAACTAAATATTGTCTGTCTGTTTTCTCTTCCAGGAATCTCGCTACTACTACAAGATAGTGCCTTGCTCAAAGGTTCCTGAGATTGAGAAAGAACTGAACGAGTTGTTGTCTGGTAAATTGGAAAACTGCTTTTCTACTGTAGGGTTCGTTTAGCGCTTTTCTCACTATACAAACAAACCCCGCTTGACGCGGACGGGAAACCTCATTATTAAGAACAATTTACTTTGTCCCTGAGGAAAGAAAGCCCTGTAGTTATATTAGGGAGCTGAAGCAACTACGACGACGACCACAACGACGACTTAAAAAAAACAATAGGTTAATGATCAAAACAACAGCTCTCCACGTGCATCACGCTTTTTAGTACATTTCTTTGACGTCCACTGCACGACTACAACGTGAAACCTCTTAATTTGCCGTTTTATGGAGGACGTGAACATACGACGACGAATTTTCCTTCCTCTTTTTGAACCTGAATAAAATCCTTACCGTAGTTTTGACTGGCGTCGTCGTCGTCCTTGCTTAAGGTCCCTATTCTCTCTAAATTCAACTCGCTTAATACGGACACTTTCTGTGACACCCTCAGTGTCCGTATTAAGGGGTTTTCATAGTAGTTAGTTCGCTAGCCTGTGTAGCAGGCGCTTGAGGGTAGTGGGCGCAAGAAAGAACAAGCGCGCGAGAGGGTGACACGCGAGGGGTGTCCCCTCGCGTGTCTCCCTCTCCTTTACATGAGGAGGCGATAGTCACTTTGTTTTTAATTTGTTCTCGAACTTTCGACGGCGTAATTCTAGTCTTCATCAGGCTACAAAAAATTGCTTTCTATAAGTTTCCACTGACTTTTGTTTTCTTCCGTAGAGCTATTGACATCCCAATAATTTCAAGTAATCATTCTGAAAAAGTAATCCTTTTTCATCTCTATTCAAGGTGCTTTTGGATCTGAGCTGGCCGGCGAGCTGGGAAAAGAAATTCAAGTCATGCAGTTAGGGAATTCGGGAAAGTGCAAAACAGGAGTGGAGATTGTTTACAACTATGGCAGTAACCAGGAAGACAGCCTGCAACGCAGAAAACGCGGCTGGAGAATAAGAATCCGCATTAGGATCAGAATCCGAATAAAAATATCCATACGTAGGAGGTGAAATTGGCCAAGAGGTGGCGTTAAAGCTGCGGTAAAACGGGCAACAAAAACGTGCAACTTGTTTTGCAACATTGCTGAAAAACGAGTTGAAAAGCGATGGTGCGCGTTTTACCACCCACGTTTAAACCTGTCTTGCAAAAAAACAAAACTTGCTGCAAGATGAGTGTGTATACTGACTTCTGATTGGATAAAATTACGCGGTAATTACGCCATACACGGGAGTTATGTCACTTGTTTCAAAACAAGTTTTCCTTGGGCCGGTAAAACGCGCAACGACTACCCTCTACTTTTTACAACTACTTTTCGCAGCCTGCAAAAACCTGATTTGTTGCCGAAGACAGGTTTGAACGTGGGTGGTAAAACGTGCAACATCGTTATTCAACTCGTTTTGCAGTGCAAAGCAAGTAGCACGTTTTTGTAGCCCGTTTTGTCGTACCTTTAGCTAGCCCGCGGCCAAGCTTTCCTTTTAAAAATCGCGAGCGTCATAGGTCGCACGGTGGTGAGCCGCGAAAGACTAATGCTTCGCATCTTCCGAGTTCCAAAATCTCTCATTTTAAAAGCGAGGCTAAGTGCAAAAACCCCTCTTGTGAAAATGAGTTTTATTTGCATGAGAATAAAAAGGCATTTTCATATCAATGGTTTCGTACCTAGCCTCAAGCTCGCTTTGAAATAGAGGCTTGGGGCAACTCGGAAATAGCCTATTAGGTCGCGTTTCGCGATTTTCAGACGGAAAGCTTGCTTGAAGGACATGACTCAGCTGAGGTGATGTGATGTTATGTGGTAAGCTAGGCCTTATCATATTGGCCATTCACTAATTTAATTACGACCTTTAAATATCCTTTATAACATTTTAGCACTTACTATTACAAACTGCAAAACAGGTGTTTTTTTCTTTTTTCTCTGTTTGAAAAAGGGGGCTAGTTTGCACTCAATTCGTCTAGTAACACGGAATGACTAAAGTTTGTTGTAACGAATATAGAAACTGAAATAAATCAAGATTTGGTAATTTGCTAGTCTTTTTATTACGGTAGATCTTCATAATTTTTCTCCCGTAGAAAAACGCAGTAGAGGCTCATGGAGGGGAAAATGCGAAGATGGGGGGAGGGGGAGGGGGGACGGTTGCCTAGTCCCCAGGCCTTTTTGGTTAATGCATTTCGATGACTTGCTCGGACCGCGGAAAAATGAGGCCTGGGGACTGGCAAGCGAGGCAGGACAAATTACTTTCTCTCATCCTCTTCTTTGTTTGAGATCTTGGTGTTCCCTTTATCCCCTTCACTTGGCCTCAAATCGCACTCCAAGGGGCAAAAGTCTAGTTTCCTTACACGTAAATCCCATTTTACCATTTTGGGCTTGCTCTGGCACACCAAAGGAACCACCTAAATCCCATCTGGACAATGATTCATCAGAACCTTGGAGATGTACCATGATCTGAGTGAACTTAGGCCTGGTTCAGATGCTGTACTTTTCATGTGCAAAACGTAATTGAATAAGTTCAACTTTGGACCAACACTGGCGCGACATCTGATTCAGATGGCACACCGTGTGTTGAGCCTAAGTCAAGTTCGACAAAAGTTCGACAGACTCTGTCGATCTTAACACTTTTGCCACAACAAACTAAAGCTGCCGTACCAATTGCAAATTGATTCAGACACTGATCTTTTGTTGTACTTAATTCATCAGTTAGGTTCAGCATATTAGTAGAGTGGCGTCTGAACCATAATTCCTGATGCCGATCAACCCAAGTTAATGTATCCTTGCTCTCATTTTTTTCATTGAAATAAGAAAGAACAACTCAGTTCACAAAGACTCATGTTGCTTCTTTTAAACATGTTCAGTGTCCAATATACCATATTAATAAGAAATTATAACATTATTTTTTGCCAGGTTTGTTAAATCCTTTAGACACTCCCCAACATATGAAAGTTGACGATGATGTTCCGTACAGAGAGGGGGTGGTATTGGACAGACCTGTTAAGTCAGGATGTGGTTCATTTGTGAATGTGGGTATGAGAAAGGAAGTTAGAACTGACAAGAGCATCAAACCAGGGGTTCGGGTCAATGTCAAGATGGCTGACACTTCAAATCCAGGTATCATCCCAAAACAACTTAATATCAAGATTTAAGGTATCAAATTTCAACATTTTATTTTGCCCTCAAAATCTTTCTACAGTAAGTTCAGATGATGTAATATGCATATTCTTTTTTTAATATACCTTCGCATTTAAGAGAAAATCTACTCAAAAGTTGACTGATTTACCGGAAGTTAAAGAAAAATTTTCATTTCCGTTACTAAGAAAAAGGACGGCAGGAGCGCAATTTGACTCCTCTTTTTGGCATCAAGTTCTATTGATGCACTGAACAAAATCTATTCACTTCTTGGATTCATTGACAAACTACAGCTGCTGTATGTCCAACTTGATTTTTCTTGCTTCTTGTAAAGCTGTGATGACTAATATTACTTGCTTCTTGTCAATATTTGTTATGTTCTTGACATATGCTCCCTTTTGTAGGGCTTATTATTGTTTTAAATTTACATTACATCGGTGTGTCTTCTCACCTGATATATTCTGACAATTTTACCGGGAGAGTAAAACGTTTTCTTGGCCCCTAATCCTCTGGTCTGTTTTTTCTGCCAATTTCTTTCACTTTACAGAAGCAATTCTTTTCAATTTTGAATAAAACTCTTCTTCAATCTTCATACTTCGGCGCGCTTCACTGCTGGTTTTCAGTGTCACGCCATTAAAAATAGATCAAAATAAAAAATCAAAACCGTTCAATAGATCAAGTCAAGAATCTGGGAAATGAAAGGAGGTACATATATAAAGACCCTCGCCAAGATTCAGGTCAGAGGAATATTTCGTATACGAGATATCCGAAGAAATGTTTTACCCAAACTTATAGAGATTTGTATGGAGACGCCATGCTGGTGCTCACCTAGGTGAGCTCCAACATGGCGGACGGAAACCAACAGAAACATCTGTTACCGAGTTTTGCTACAAAAGCGTGAGAAAGTCATAAACATTTAAGTAATACTTTTTCTAATACATGAACTGTTTAGATAGCAAAATTTGCTGAAATAAGTCATTTTTTTAATCTACACGACAGCTCTCTTGGCCGTCATGTAAATGCCGCGTCACGCAAAAGCTTAGAAATTCAAGCGTACTCTATCACAAAACCAAGAACCCTTTTGAAGCGAAAATTTGTATGAAAATTAGTTTTCAGCTACTGTAATGCACCGTAAAAGTAAAATCTCGGTAGGACCGATAGTTTTTTTGTTTGAATTTTGGTGACGTCATGTGAAAACCAACAATAGCTGACTCTGAGTAACGCATCTTCCGGAAATGCGTCACACCTAGAAACTGGTCACGTATCAAAATCCAAGGGGGCTATAGAGAGGTCATTTGGCATTTTCTTAGGCTTCCACGAGCATTTTACACAGCGGTGATTCAAAATGGCAGGCAAGAAGGTCTGTGATGGTAGTATCGAGCAAAAACAGTTGATTTTGAGAGGAAAATAAGCTTTTTTACACTGGAAAAGCATTAATTACTACGTGACCGATTTACCTTAACTTACGGGAACCAGTTTTTTTGGAGGAATGGATCATTATTTCTTCGTGAAATTTGGCAAATACACAAAGAGCATGTTAATGAACAGATCTGTGTTTGACCAAAGGTTAGAATTGCCGTGCAGCTGAGTTATTGATGTCAAAATGTGGATCAAATTACAAAATAGCAAATTGTACCCTAGAAGGTGGATTAATTGGACATTTCCATGTCTTGTTTCAAGATAAAGCTCTTGAAAGCACTGGCTACTAGAAATACTCCCCTCTTCCCCCCTCCAAAAAAAAACAATATTGACATCCTGCGGGATCATTTCTGACCTCGACCGAACAACGTTAACCAGGGTGGGGTGAGAGTGCTTTGGTTTCGCGCGCAGTAACTTTGCAAAGAAAAATAAGACACTGCTCGCGGTCTATATTAAGGTGATGTTACAGTCGAGACGTTTCGCAAAGACAATTTTTAGCGCAACACAGCATTGCAACATTGTTGTGACATTATTTCGAATGGTTACATCATTGTTCCGGCATTGCAACGCTGTGTTGCGCTAAAAATCGTCGTTGCGAATCATCCCATGTAACGTCACCTTTAGTGCTGGTTTCAGGACAGTTAATAGTCAATCAGATTTGAGAATTTTGTTGTAGTTATGGTTAATTTTATTACATACTCGCTTACCTGATTGAATGGTTGATTCTTGATTAAAATAAAAAAAACTTGATGTTTCTTGGATTTGATAACATGTGTTTTCAAGGCTAATATACACCTATTTCAATTAAGGTTGTTTCAGAGAAGAATGATGCATGATGCGTGATCCAAGTTTCATAGCCCTCGGTACATTATGTAGCAATTGTCATGCAAAACATCGAGGAACAAGCCCTAGCTACCTACACGCGAACTATACCCCTTTGGTTACGTTACGTTGACGACACATTCACCGCCCTACACAAAGACGGAATCGACGATTTTCACGAACACCTTAACTGACAGAACGCGGACATACAGTTCACCAAGCAGATCGAAGAAAATGGTAAGATACCTTTTCTAGACTGCTTGGTCACTCGCGACAACAACAAACTACAAACGACTATTTAAAGAAAACTGACACATACCGATCGATTACTAGACCAGTCTTCATACAACCCGACCGCTCGCCGGTGTATGACATTTGCAGACTGCAGACTGCAGACTGTTATTTGCGTGACACTAATTGTAAAATAATACACATTGAAAACGTACGAATGAAAAAAATAAAAAATACACCAGGCGCTCTTACCGATCGATATGTCGATGTGAAAATTTTTACTCATGCCCTGCACTGCTTCTTCTTCTTCTTCTTCTTCTTCTTTTTCTCAAAAAAGTAAGAATCTATTTTCCTTACTTAGTATGCTTGCTTCAGAAAACAATAGCTCCGGTTCCCGAAGAGAAAAAAGAAACGAGCCATGAACGCGGGCAGACCATCGCCATGTTCTTCCTTACTTTTTTAGGGGTTGTTTGCATGAGAAAGCTCACACCGACGCGAGTTTCATACCGGGATGACTTTTTGATATCGTATCGCGTTTATATGATGACTGGGTCATTTCACATCTCGTTATTTGAAGGTACACTTCATGTTGATAAAATGCACGCGTGATTCAAAATCGCAAGCATTACGCATGCCCTGCCCGTTCCAGGCTACCGGCAGACCCATTCTCGACCCCAGTGCTTACGGGTTTGGGAATGCGCTCTTGATCCCTCTCCTCTACATGCGCAGAAGAGCTCTGGGTCGAGATTGCCGGCAGACCGATTTCACACAGAAACGGGTGGTCGTTTCGCGTTTACATGATACCGTTGCGAGATTTCGTATCGGAGTGAAATTCTCGCCCCGGTCCAAGAACCGGGATGAACTCACGCCGGGGTGGCTCGCGCTGGCATAACATTTTGTGGTGGTATCATGTAAACAAATATAGAGCCACGAGAGGGAACCAGAGTGAACTCGCTCCTGGGCGAAAGTCGCCCCAGTGTAATGTAAACACCCCCTTAGAACCCTGGGAACGAGGTCGTATTTCTCGCACAGTCACCTTAATCACTACATGTGTATATCTTCGGTGTCAGTCTATTCACAGGGAGCCCACACTCACAAAAGCCTCCTCGAAATAAGGATTTCCGTGGGAATGTATCATAAGGTCGATAAAACTATGAAAATACACAAACTGCCATTTTAAAATGTACATACCTGAGAAAGAGATGTAAAAAAAAAGTCATTTTAGCAAGTTTTGATGTTATATCAAAGTCATGATAAAATCCCTATAAAAATCATATAATTTCGCCTCGAGGAGGCTGAGTCAAATTACAATTTAGTGAAACAATTTACAGCCTGCAGTCAGCGGTCTGCAGTCTGCAGTCTGCGGTCTGCAGTCTGCAAATGTCATACATCGACCTCTCACAAGGCTATTACTATCCGGATTTTGACGAGACGAGCGCAACTAGTTTACGACTCACCTGACAGCCTACAAAACGAGACTGATTATTTTAACAACGTGTTTATTAAGAGCAATTACAACACACTGATTCCAACATTCAGACCAACTTCAACTCTGGCCCTGTTACGACAGCGACTATACCATACATCAGAGGCACCTCTGAAACTATCGCACGTATATTACAACCTTACAATATACGTGTTGCACACAAACCGACAACCACTTTACGACGACTGCTTACTAATGTCAAGGACAAAGACAAACCGGAGGACAGACAGAGAGCAGAATACAGGATCAAATGATGTGACTGCCAGGCTTCTTACATCGGGTGAAACCGGCAGAAACCTCAGCACGCGACTGTCCAAACACAAACGAGCGACAAGGAATGGTGACGTCAACAATCACATTGCTGAGCATCATTTATAGACGAAACATCAAACTGACTGGGACTCTGCGACATGTATAACGTATTCTACAGACTGCTATCAACGTCTTACTTTAGAAAGCTGGTTTACTAGCTAAGAATAAACGCCACTGAATCGTAGCCAACAGTTACCAGCGCCGTACAAACGACTTCTTGACGAGATCACGTAAAACTAACTACGAGAGAACGACTGAAGAACTGACAATTTGACTAACATACACACGATGTGGATAGGCAATGATTTGCTCTAAATTCGCAAAATGAACAGGGCTGACCTTACTTTAAAAATTGCATATTCGTCCGCCATTAAACTTCCTGCCATCTCCAGCTTCTTCCAGACGTCTCTCCCGTTGTCTCCTTATCGCCTTCCTTTGCGCGTACATTTTCACCGAAAGAGAGACGCCTGGGTACGAGGCAAGTACCATATACTTTTGAGACATGTCCAGGTGATCTGTGACGTCATTGCGGGGGCCTGGGGAAAGAAATTTAATGCCGTATCCCATAAACAAACGCGCGCACCAATTCAATCTGTTCCCTTCAGCTTTGGTTTATGGGATACGGCATTAAAATTTCTTTCCTCAGGCCCCCGCAATGACGTCACAGATCACCTGGTTTATCAACAAGATGACAAGCAAGACCAATTTGGCAAATGTTTTTATTCGCCTTTTTCTAAACAAATAAAAGAGGATAAATAATTTAAAAAAAATTGTAAAAAAGTTACAAAATGTTTTTAATACATACAAAAATAATACCACATTCTATACACAAAAGGTGACAGTTCTATGAGATTTCCTTCTGTCCTGTTATAGCAGACCATAGCAGACCAGGGAAAGTCAAATTTAGTATTGAGAACCTCAACAGTTTTTCGTGTCATCTATGGACGGATTTTAGCAATAGCCTAAAGTTTATAGACAAAATTTAGGGAGTTTAAGCAGCGACGTTTTTTTAGCGACTTGCGTTAGCCGGAAGTGAGCCTTTTTCGCTTATACTATACCTCGACACTACCAAATTTGTATGGCTGTGTCTAATTTACTCTTATAGAGACGATTTGCCCAAAAATGTGTTCAAAATCAAGGCTCAAGAGTGCAATAAGTCCACTTCCGGTTGATTTGCGTCGTTCGCTGGTTAAACTCCCTTTTTTCAATTGTGAACACCTTTTAGGCTTCGAACAAAAAAATACTTCAATTCTTTAGTAACGCTGCCCTGCAATCAAGGAATTCAAGAACCCGTAATTCGCTTATACTTAATGTCTTTTCCAGCTGTTTTCTGTTGCTATAGTTTTCCCCTGATGGAACCGTAGAAACGAGAATATCCCTGGAGTTAACCTAAACCTCTCCAGAAACATGTTTCTCTGTTTCATAGTAGGAAAAACTCTTACCCGTCTCAAACACTTCGTTCACCCTTCTAAAAATATTCGCATTTACACATATCGAATAAATACGTTAAAAAAAATAACTTCAGTAATTAAAAAAGATAAAACCTGTTCATAGCCTGCTGATACACTCATCAGAAGATAAGAAAGATTATCCTGAATGATCGTCATCGAAGTAGCCGTCTATGTTTTGGGCTACCTTCATACGGCGCCGCATTTTCGACCGGCTAAAAAAAATTAACCGGACTCTGTTCACACTGAACTTTGAACGGCTGGGTGTCGAAATTTTTATACGGTTAAGGTAAATCCGTGTGAACGTGGCCAAGCTTTCTGCAAAACTATTCTGAATTTTCCAACGATCTCTTTGTGGCGGACAGCGGTATTATGACGTACCAGCCACGTGAAGAGGATTATATACTACATAACATGACCCAGGTGATCTGTGACGTCATTCTACATAACATGAAGAGAAGCTGTTAGGGAGCTTAAGCAAAGGCATTTTACGAGACATACTTCAACCGGAAGTGAGACCTCTTTCCTTTTAATATGGCTTGTCGACGATGCAACCAAATTTGTGTCTCTGCTCTTCTAGAGACAATCTGCCCGAAAATTTGGACAAAGCCAGTGCTCAAAAATGCATACTCCATATTCGGCTGATGACGTCGTTCAAAAACATTTGTACTTAAGTTCCCTATTGACTCAGCGTCACAGAATAAACTGTCCACTACGGAAACTAAACGAACTCTCTTAACAGAAAAGATACCACTTTCAGTTCGTATACTTTCAATTGACATACAGCATCCCCTTTAGGGCCGAAATGAAAGATTTCCCTACCCTTTCATGAACTTGAAGCCTGAAAAAGGTACCCCTTTCCACGTATAGGTAATTATAGGGAGAACTCCCCGAGGTTATTGTTTGCTGAAAAACGGCTGGAGTCCGACTGCGTTTGATTTAAGTGTCCGTTCCACGATTATATTGACAAAACAAAAACCATTTTATGAGGAAAAACGATTATTCCACGGCTTTAATAATTATGTTCTTCAAACATTATTTGGTCAGTGTGTAAATCATAGATCAACGACTACTATCGAAGGACTAGTTCTTTGAAGAGTCCCCTCATCTCGAGGCAATACATCCCTTAATTTAACTCAGCATCGTTAATCACCTAGTAGTTTAACCTTTAAACTTACGTTATTACTTGGGACACGAGATCGAAACTGATAAAGCCAAAGAAAAATAAACGTCTTTCCTTTATGCGCAAAGTTTTATATTCGATTTAAGTGTTTGTAAGGGTTTTAACTATTAGTGGCTGGATAACTGAGATAACCATAGAGATGATACTCTAACGTGACCGCAGCTATTACCCTTTTAGAACTGAACTATCTCATTCTTAAAGGTGTGACATTCATATCTACATATTGCTCTTTTTCTACGCCTATGGCGTGCAAATTTACCTAAGAAGTTTCTGAACAACTGATCCTTTCCATTGCCTGTATGTTCGCTTACGAGTCAGTCATGTTGGCTTTTCCAAATGACCTCAGATTTCAATGTCTTTATCTTGGTTATAATTTCCGTCAAGCACCACTACCGTTTGCCCATTTTTACTGTCAGCATTTTACTGTAGATCAACTTCCACTAGTTCGCTGTTTGCGATTTCTTTCCCATTTGGAAACACCGTCCTGTAACGCGGTTCGTTCTCTTCCGACTCCTCCTTCTTGTTAATTGTGATCGTCGCATAATGGTGCTGCTCCGCCTTCTCGTTCTCAAGAGGTTCCTTTTTAGGCAGGGCACCTGCGTCATGGTCTTCGGTTGCTTTTTCATCAGAGGTAATTTTTCTGACTCTCAACTCCCCTCCTTCTGCTTTTTCGTTCATATCCTGGGAACTAGAAATCCTTGACATGCCTATCGCAGAATACATTTGATTGGTGACTGCGGTATGGTCAGGAGAGTCTTCAAAGGGTGAAAATGTCACTGGTGCAATGTCATTGTAATCTCCTCCACTGCCAATATCTAGTCCACCGGTACTCTCGTAACCGGGATTTTCAAAGGCAGCTGTTCGTCTTATTGAACCAGTTGGGGCCTCCTCGTCATTCTCCCTCGTATAGGGTATGTTAGTTGAGCGGGTCCTTTTCACCCTGTGAACAATACGACAAAACATGCATGAAATCGTTATCATATCAGAAGAAGAAAACTTTAATAGTAATTTATGCAGATAAGCCCTTTGGAAGAACGTGCTTAGCGTGCTTGAAAAATGTTCTTGCTGAAGAAAAATTACAATTCTCATCAGTTTCATCTGTTTGCTTGTAACATAGGACTTCCATTCGTGACGCTGTTTTAACTTCACCCCTTGATGTGCAAAAAATCTAAAAAAAAAAGCTCAACCTACTTAAACTTATTAGATTACCCTTGTTAATCTACGGAAGTACTGGTGTTTTAATGAGTGGTTTTCCAGCCAGTGACTTCCTGAATAAGAATTTTAATTTAAAAAAAGGCTTTATATCTAGTCCATCTTCAGGTTATCTTTCCAATGAGTGTTGAACAACCATGATATAATTGCAAAGCATACTTATGCTGGGCAGAGTTGCTTCCTTGTTGGTCAAAGTTGTTCATTTGCAAATGCAAAAACGTTCAACAACGATGCAAAAAATATCGATTTGTTTCTCTAACACCTAAAAAGTACCTCATGTAATGCGCCACAACATTTAAACTGAACCCGACGTCGTTCCCAGGGTTCTCTCTTCTTTCGAAAGAGGAAGAGAGAGAGCCCTGGAAATGAGGTTGAACCGAAGCTAGAGTTATACCCACTACATCAAAACTCATACTATATGAAGTATATAGTTATAACGCCTTGTCCTGCCATTCCATGGAAGAGAGTGTGCTTATATATGCCCACTCGCCATCAGCCACAAAAAAGGTGAGAAATAATTTACCTGAAATACCATACTGCTACAGCTGCGATGATAACCAATAACAGCACAGCTACAAATACTCCTGCAATCATTCCTCCATTTGTGCCTCCCGTTTGAGCTTTGCTCGTTGGTGTGGTAGTAAGAGGCTTGGGCTTAGCAACAACCTCCGTAACACCAAGTTTCCTTCCAATTTCAGCTGCTCTTGCGGAGGTCATCTCGGCGAGCGTTTCACTTGGTAAAGGAACCTCTCTTCCATCCGCTGTTGTTTTAACTACAGCATATTCGAGCGAGACCCCCCCGTCGACTTCCGCTGGAGGTGATGTGATGTAAATATCGTCAGTTGTAAAAGGCCCATTCGGCGATACCTCTCGTCTCACAATACTTCATGGATGAATGGAGAAATAGCGATAGAAATAAATAAATAAATAAATAAATAAACGAATAAATGAATGAATAGATGAAAATCCGCCGTGATCTCAGCTCAGATTTCAATAATCGGACTTTGTTTAGCCCTAGAGCACATTCCTAGCTTTTGTTCATTTTATTTTGGGGGGATAGGTGGGTGCGTCAGAAAGAAAATGTAAATTAGTACCTCTCCTTTCACTATGGATTCAGGGAAAATAAATAAATTAATGAATAAATAAATGTAGGTGATGCGCGGTTCTCTTTATTAGGGAAGATCTCCACCATAAGTGAGACCAAATTCTGCAATTTCTACCCCTTGGCGGACGACGAACATCCTATAGTCTGCGAGCAAGATTTCCATTTGGGGGAGCCGCGAGAAGTCACGCGAGAGCCGCACGCGAAAGGAGACGCGAGTGCGAGAGGTGGGGAGATAATAGAGACCTTCAGATTCTAAGACGAGGACCAATACGAGTACGAGATTTTCTCAATACTATGTAGAGCGTGCGCGTGAGCAAACTTAATTTTGGCAGGAAAACGTGATAGCAGTTGTCATTCTGAGTTTTACCGACAATATCCTTGTTAGCAGAGGAATCAAATCATCAAATGGTAGAAGTTTTATCATTTTGCGATCGGGAGAGGACTCAAGTTCCTTCAATAAGAATAACAGCGCTAACTTTTCTGGTGAAAAAAAAAAAGAAAGTTCAATGAAGATTTCCGGAGTGTCTATTACTGAGTATTACTCACTCGTGAACCTGCGTCATTTTGGCGGGAAAAAGTGATAGCCGTCATCATTCTACTACGAGTTTAGCGAGAATGTCGTAGTGGCGGGAGCAAGTTATCAAATGTGAGAAGTTTTATCATATTGCGAACTGGAGAGCGCTTAACCTCCATCAGTATAAATAACAGTACTAACTTTTTCGGTGAGAAAAAGGAAAATAAAGCTCTCCGGGGTGTCTTTTTTTGAGAACACTCGTAAAAAAAGTTTTAGTTATATATTAAACTCGTAGTCTAATTATAGCGAGCTTAAGCAACGAAAACGCTGGCGTTCCAGACGCCAAGAATAGCAACCGGAAGTTCGATATCTCGCTTGAAGGAACCCGTCCGTCTCGCACAACGAATCTGAGTGCTTTTGTTTTAACTCGCGCTGTACGAATTTGTCGAGTCAGAAGCTAGAGCACAAGAGAGAAAAAAATCAACTTCCGGGTGACGTTTTTGATGTCCAGGCCGTCAAAGCTTTAAAAGACACCATGTAAGGGAATCCGGATTTCAATATCCAGAATCAGGGAAAATTTGCTTGTGTAATCCGGAATCCTGGGCTTTGGAATCCACGAACCAGCTCAAGGAATCCCAATACCGATTGGGATCCGCGGAATCCAAGTTCCACGGCCCAAGAATCCGGAATCGAGAACCTGGAATCCGACGTCCATGGAGTGGAATCCAGAATCCAAGACTGTCTTGGATTCGCTTACATGAAGCCGAACATATACGGTCAGCACTTTTTAACACCTGTCGAAAGGCCTTTGGACACCTAGTGAAGTTTACACAACGTAGTATTCCTTATCGTTTTGGATTAGCCGGTTGAGCACTGCGTTTTACAGATTAGGGTTAAGCACTACCTTTAGTGATTAGGGTTAAGCACTGCCTTTACTGATTAGGGTTAAGCACTTCCATTACTGATTAGGGTTAAGCGCTGTTTCGAAACTGGTTAGGTTCCTTTTTTGGGTTGGGGTTGATGCTATGTGTACTTTAATCTCACTGGTGTAAACTTCATAAGGTGTCCAAGGGCCTTTCGACGGATGTTAACGAGTGCTGACCCACATATACAATCAGTTGAGGCAATGAGACGAATCAGACATTTTCTCACCTTTCAACTGAAATAGGGCACGAGGCTGGGTAATCAAAACATTGTTGATTCAGTGCTTCCACCATGGCTTCAATGAAGGCTGTTAGGTTAAACTAAAAAGAGTTGAATTGATAATTCACCTGTTAACAATAAATTAAAATTGAATGCAACCAATGAATAGCTGTGTATTTTCACAGTCTCCAAATTACAATAGTCTAAATCACTAAGGATGTAATTCAACCAACGATGGAGGGCAAAAATGGTTAGGTCAAATACCTGGCAATTCATTCATTTCTTCTTACATAAACCACGAGCGCATAGTTCGCATGCGTTATTTAAACACCTTGTATATGGCACGGCGCGCTACGAGTCCTTCGTAGCTCAGTTGTTAGAGCATCCGACCGGTGTACAGAAGGTCAAAGGTTGAATTCCTGTGTGGGACTCAGTGCTCGTGATATGTTGATCACATCACTTCTCATTTCTACACCCGACCTTAAAATTTACCATCTTTCTTTATTTATCCATGTTAAAATACAGTAAAAAGCCGCGACTAAGAACCAGCATTTTCCCAATTTAGCCAGGTTTTCACGTAAATGGTAAAAAGCACAAATTTAGGCCCTTTAGGTTCTTAAATAGGTTCCTATTCTCTGAAGGAAAACTACATTGTAGCCAAGAGTATATTAAGTGGTATTCAGCTCATTTCTTAACTAATGTATAATTATATACCATCACAATTGAAGTTGAAGTTACAAGGTACGGCTATTTCACCAAAGAGGTCCTGAAAGTTGCCTTATCTGATTTTTTACCCTTTAGCCTGCGAGAGCATCCGAAGATTTCGACTCAAGTTTCTAGTTTCACCCGCCGAGAAAAACTTCTCGGCAGGTGAAACTAGAAACTTGAGCCGCAAAAATCGGATGCTCTAGTAGGCGATATTTGCCCAAGGTGAAGAGAATTTTTTTTATATATTTTAGAAAATAAGAACCTGTTTCATATTTTAGCCTAACAGGTTTTTTAAAATCGCGGGTTTTTACTATATCTTTGCTGTATACAACATTCACATAAAAACGAGTCTGTGTGTGAAAATAAGGCTCAAACAAGCTGCGAACCAGCTGTTTGCGTCTTATGTAAGAAATACTCGTATAAATAATAGATTTCGCGATTTATTCAAGCATCTTATCCTCGATATATATGCGGCTCCAATATGTAAACTTACCTCGACCAAAGTAACGCCTTTGAAAGTCACCTCAACGACGTTTTCTTCACCTAACATATAAAATATAAAAGATGCTTCAGCTTATTAACACATTTGAGCAAATATTGTCTTGCTCGATTACAGATAGGTGCTGTCCTCGAGTCGAGTAAACGCCCCACACAATTCGAACAATGTGGTCATTATTTGAGGACTACAAGAAAAAAAAATAACCTGAATACGTTGCATATTGGTCCCAGCATAAAAGCGAGACAATACACAATTAAGCATACTTACAAATGTATGTGTTGATAATAATCATAAATGATTTACCGTACTTTTTGCTAGTGAAAGTAGGAAATATAATTTAACAAATACCCCGCGGCGTTTAATTGAATAATAACGGTAAATATGAAATACCGTATGGTTTTTTATGGAATATTAAAGGAAAATACAAAGCTAAGCGAATTTCAAACTGACTTGTTCTTTGTTAGCTTAGCGAAGCGACCGTTGCTGTAAAAGTGCAAGGCCTGCCTTTCAATCTTGTTTTCTTCAAAACTATTTTTCCCCGTAAAAAGTTGCGGGACACATTTGGGCTCGAGTCTCCTCCTCGTATCTAAAGTGGCGAATGTACTAAGCACAAAAGTATTAATTGAGACGACTATTTTAAGTCCAGCGTTCTACCGACTGAGCTATCGACCCACAGTACCATAAATTAAGCCCTTCTTGTTTTGTTGATTATTTTAAGGTGATTCCCTGGTTTTGCACTGCGCATAACAAGATGGCAGCCGTATCGAAAAAGAGCATGTGAAGTAACATTATTAAAATGAAGTTGACTGAAAAGAAACGCTATTGGAATTTTTGCTTGCAGTTTTTTCTTGCCGAGGTGAGACTCAATGTGTTGGGAAGGTGCATAATGTAAGCAGTACGCGTGTTGCTGAGTTCGACTTCCTCACAGAGAACCTCGATAGTGGATGTTTAAGTTGTGCTTACTCACTTTGATTTTCAAAGAAGCGCTTTCTTTATCACATTGTGTCCTAAACGTGATATCTCGATGTAAATTCTGAAAAAAACCGGATTTTTTAATACTTTCTTCCCCCTATGACATACATTTAATTTTGAAACTCGCCCCAGTTCTCTCTCAAAAATCGGAGAAAATGTATTTTGTGCGCACTTTCTGCAGCTCTACCGCAAAAACGAGTAGGGTGACCCCCATTTTTTATTTCATTATTTTAATAAGGACAGTGCTTCCTTTCGATGAGAAAAAAATTGGCAAAAATCTATGTTCAGTTTTTTGGCAATTTTACTAAATTGTACGGATTGAGCTATCACGGGTCGTACAGCGCGTGTCTAATTCAGTTCTACTTTGGAGCGTAAAGTAAAAACATGGGTATTAAAAGGCATTTTTCTGGTACGTAAGTGGATAAACAATACATTAAAGTCAAATTCTGTGCGATACCACATGCATCATCGAAAAAAATCTCTCCTTTTTTTCTAGTTTTGGGATGCGCGCGGTTTTTGCCACAGGGTCCTAAATAACCGTATTTGTCAGCATTGTGATGTCAAAATGAGCACGGTGACCCCCACTTTTTATTACTTTTTTATCATCTTCTTGACTTGTTACATCAGTATACCAGGTTTCATCTACAATCTATATTACGTTCTTTTACTAAGGAATCACCTTAATCCAGTATCTTCCATTCATTCCTGTTAAACACGTCAATCACAGAATGATAATTTGTTTGTGTCATCGGTTCATACCACTCAATATGGCATTCGTTCTCTGTTGTACTTGTACCAACCTTTGGAACTCTATGTCTATTGATGTTACGAAAATCCAGCCGTTTTCCAGTTTTCGTCAAAATATCAAGAATTTCACGATTGATGGTTATAATAGTGTTATTAATTCCTGAAGTTTTATGATTATATTACCTTTAACTACTTTTTAATTAATGAAGTACCAGCTCTTTTTATCTAAAAAACTATTTTGTCACTATATTCCTTCTACTCGTATTCTTGTTTTGGGTCCCTACTCGGTTGGGTCTACGAACTATTTAGGTGTCCCAAACTCTGCACAATTAAACTAAAATTGGAAATTTTCTTTTCCTTCACAATCTTTCATTTTTATATTAAAAGCACTGATTTGATTAATTAATATTCTGTGTGAGTTTAAATAAAATTGACTTGTTTTGACTTGGCACCAGCTAACGATTTTGGCCTGAAGGGGTATGATATAGTCAGTAATTAGCCGAAAAGGAGGGCATAAATATATATCATTATTGTGTGCGAACAAACGCTAAGCATACATCACAAGGTGTAAAAACGTGTTGGATAATTTAGATAGATTAGTTGTTTAAACTTACCCAGAGGGATGGTACAGTTGACGCCACCAAAGTACCCTACACAGCTACATATGTAAAAGCCGTTAAAGCTTTCACAGTTCGCCCCATTTGCACAAGGCTCCCCTTCGCAGTAATCTATGAGAACAGTAGTAGGAGCAATTGTCGTTGGCGCTGTTTTGGTAGTAGTTGGTGGTTTCGGTATTGTGAAACATTCTCGTCCATCCCCTATATCCGGGCATGCGCACTGGTATCCACTTTCACTGGGGCTTAGCAGACAGAGATGGGTACAGTAACCATTCGCATTCATACATGGATGATCAGCTGAAAGAGAGCAGTCGAGTAATAAGCTAGCAAATGTATTTCAAAGTCAGCCCTAAATCTGCTTGCTCAAAAAAGTTGCAATGAAGACAGGTTTCTAGCTTGGGGGGAGGGGGCGCTCTCTACAAAGGCCCATACCGAGAGGCTACGCCGAAGCGGGTCCCTATTTCAGACTCTAGGTATCTGCATGAAAGGGTAGGATTTCACTAAATGAAGTATATGAAAGGGTTAAAAAATCTGTCATTTCGGTCTGTAAAAATGTAAAAGCCCCAAAAGGGCTAACTAATAGATGCATTTTATGGCTGTAAAACAGTCGAAAAACATTCTAGTTTTGTTCATATTTAGGAGACAGTTCATTTACAAATTAGTACAGCTGAGATGTGGTGATGGTGTTGGCGGTGGATGAATACTTTGGAATTATGGTGGTGACGGTGGTAGTGCTAGTGTTCACGGCGGAGGGAATAAACGTGTATGGTAGCCTGAAAAGAATGAATGGGCGGTGTTCGTGGTTAGTGCAACTGAAGTGTGGTGGTGGTGTTGGCGGTAAGGAAAACCTTGGAAATATGGCGGTGACCGTGGTAGTGTTGGTGTTAGGCTGATTTAGCAACAGAACGGGAACGTCTGTTGACGACGGCGCGCGCAAATCAAACTACTGGCTTGACCAATGGCAGAGCGGCAAATTGAGCACCGGAAGTCGTGTTTAGTCCTTTCCGCGCGCTTTCCCCAGGGTGGAAGGAAACAGTACAAACGTGGCGATATAACGGAACGACGGTGGTGGTATTTACGTTAGCAATGGAGGGTAACAAAAAAAGTGCAAGTGCACGTCTGTGGTGTTGGTGATCACGTAGTGTAGGAATGCAAAAGAAATGTCACGATGACGGTGTTGGTGCCATAAAGAGGTCAAATCGCGCCTACTATTAGGCCTAGACAGATTGTGCTCGCAAAATCATGAAAAATTGCTAAAATGTTGCCCAAAAACCCAAAATGTTGCTACTAAAACTTCAAAAGTTGCTACTTTAATATATCAATATTTCATACAAATATTATTAAATATCATCGATCATTGTTCTTTTTGGATAACTGGAACTTAAGAAAGCTCAATATATTAATCTGATGTGTATATCTTGGGCACATGTATATTATAAAAGTGGTAGTGAACCAAAAATAACTGGGGACGAGGTGGGCTTATGATGTCCTCTCAACACCCGTTCCCTGCTAGTATGCTAAGCATCAATGTTTTTACAGAAATAGATGTTTCCTTTTCAAAATTTCAACCACATGTTAATTTTTGTGATTCTTATTAGACATATCAATACAAAGTTGCTCAAAAGTTGCTCAAGGTTACTAAAATTGGAAAAAGTTGCTCTAAACGCCAAAAGTTGCTCAAAAGTTGCCGAGCACAATCTGTCTAGGCCTACTATACTACTCAAAACCGCTGTGCTGAAGGTTTCCAGAAAAAAAATAAATCCGTGTCAACTGTCAATGCTAAGGACTTTGGTTAGTCTCAAATGAACATGGATCACTCGATGAATTTGTACTTACTATTTCGAGTTGCGTTTCCTTTTTTAACTGCTAATCCAAAAGGACTATAGATTCCGGCAGCAACAGTTTCAACATTTCCTCCTGCAACAGTCTTATTCATCCGGAAAACCTTCTCCTCATAATATTCATTCCAGTAAACAAACTGGTCGTCGAGCGCAACCCCATATGGTACATGGAAATAAAAGAATGATTGGAGCAAACTCTGAGGAATGGACTGATTTCCAGGTGAATTAAGATCAATATAAAACAAGCCGTACGAAAAGTAGCTAACAAAGTAAAGTCGGTTCATTTGTACATCCAGGGCAAGACCCAGGGCATATCGGCCAAAAGAATATCTCAAAAAGGTAATATTTCGGCGGTTACTTCCATCCATGTCGGCACCTTCAATAATCTCATAAGTTGACCAGTACATGTACCTAAAAAATTAATAGACATGCATTAAAGCGACTGTCTACTGGTTCATATTGTTAATAACGCCAGTTGCACGTTTTTTATTCACTATGAAAATCAGAGATAATGTCACGCAGGTAATATTTCGAACGTTACGAACGAGAAGAATGAACTTTAAAAAACTGTTAGGCTAGCAATGTTACAAAGACCACAATCGCAATCCACCTCTTTTGTATTTATTGTCTTATTTATCGATATTTATGCCTTCTTTTGAGGTTTTTTGAGCGGTTATTTTTCATTCAGTTTGGTGGCGTTTCCAACTGTTTGAATTTTGATAAATCTCATGACACTCTACCATTGTAGGAAATAAACGCATCTTAAGCCTACTGAGGCTTAGCCTTGGACCAGGCTCCGCAGTGGGCCAAAAAGGCAAAAAACGGGGTCAAATAGGAATTATATCGGCGAGCGAAGCGAAGCACCTCTCGGCTCACTTCTCTCACTCATTTTTTTTCACCATTTCCCCCAAAGCGGAGCATGGTTCCAGGCTAACTGAGGGTAAGATTTATGTCGCTATTTGCTGTGTAGAAGTGAACGGCGACATATTAACCGAGTGTCCTCTGGAGGATGGAAGACGGCCTTTCTCTACAGAAAATGTGGCGTCTCTTGAAGTGTGGCAAATTAAGACAGTTTGTGAAATTATTTACGACCTCGTCACTATAATTTATAACAATGTAGTTTTCTCATTATTCGCGTAAATAACAAAGCAAAAGGGCACTAGTTTCCCTTTTTCACCAGTTCCACTGTGCCCTTTACTGAGTTACCAAGAATAGTTAATTAAAGCTCACCCTCTCATGGTATCCAAAGCAATATCTTCTGGGTGTAAGGACAGGTTAGAAACAAGCATTTTTCGGAAACTTCCGTCCAGCTTTGAAACCTCTACGGTTAGATTTCCTCTACTTATCCAATAGACATTTCCTCCCACTAAATCTAGAGCGATGCCACTTGGCTGAGAAAGGCCCATATGAACAATTTCTTGGTTCCTGCCATCAACAAAGGCTCGCTCCACAAAGCCATGGTCCTCATCGGTCCAGTACACACGATCTTCGAACGGATCAAAATCAACGCTAACGGGAAACGACAGGTTTTTAAGTGGCAGAGGTACGATCGTAGTATCATCTGGATTTAGTGATGAAATGTAGATTTTGTTATCAAAAGAGTCTGTAACAAATAAAATTTCTGCGACAATGCCTGAAACAAAATCAAATAAACAATTATTAGATGTAAGTTGACGAGGTCTTTCAATCAGCTTATAAGAATTTTCATAGCACAGAAACTGCTCTGGTTAAAGTATATAATGATATTCTCGATGTGAAATATATGAAATGATTCATTTTGAACTGCGGTTATAGATGAAAGTGAAGAATGATCATCGCAGTGAATTTTCCAATTTAAGCAATTGGAAAGAAGAAGCCTGAAAAAAAAATCAGGGCTTCAACGGGATTCGAACCCGTGACCTCGGCGTTGCCGGTGCGTTGCTCTACCAGGTCAATTTATTGAGTTCATATCTCCCGTGAGGAATGAAATGACCTGAAATATATGAAATGATTCATTTTGAACTGCGGTTATAGATGAAAGTGAAGAATGATCATCGCAGTGAATTTTCCAATTTAAGCAGTTCAAAATGAATTATTTCATTATTTCACATCATTTCACTCCTCACGGGAGATGTGAACTCAATAAATTGACCTCGCTCCCAATGTGTGGCTTCATAGCTCAGCTGGTAGAGGAACGCACCGGCAACGCGGAGGTCACGGGTTCGAATCCCGTTGAAGCCTTGATTTTTTTTCAGGCTTCTTCTTTCCAATTGCTTAAATTGGAAAATTCACTGCGATGATCATTCTTCACTTTCAATGATATTCTCGTTGACATTGATAAAAACAGAACAATCATTTTATTGTTATTAGATCTATCTGCAGCATTTGATACGGTAGACCGCGAGATATTGCTCTATCGGTTAGCTAGCCGTTTTGGTATTAGTGATGTTGCCTTGTCTTGGTTCGGATCATATTTGAGCAACAGGTCGCATTTTGTTAATGTAAGAGGTGCGCAATCTGAGGCGCATTCTCTGCCTTGTGGCGTTCCCCAAGGGTCTGTGCTCGGTCCAGTGCTTTATCTTCTTTATACGTCACCTCTGGGAGATATTGTAAGGCGTTACAACATGAGTTTTCATTTCTATGCTGACGATACCCAGTTGTACCTGTCTTTCAATACCCTCAATGAGGAGGACAGGGTATGCACTGTTGTTCAGGTCGAGTCTTGTGTTAGAGATATTGACCACTGGATGGCTAGGAATAGGCTTAAACTTAATAATGATAAGACAGAGTTGCTTGTTATTAGTTCGAAGTACCAGTTAAGTAGGCCTCCGTTAGATGGCATTTCAGTAGGAGGGTATCGCATTAGTCCTTCTGATTCAGCTAAAAATATAGGCGTGGTTTTTGATCAGACTGCTTCCCTTGATGGGCATGTAAAATCTGTGTGTAAGTCTGCTCTTTTTCATTTGCGAAACATTGCTAAAATTAGGGAATACTTAAATGTCGAAAGCACAAAATCACTAGTACATGCCTTTGTTACCTGCAGACTTGATAATTGTAATTCTCTGCTTATTGGTTCGCCTAGTTTTCTGATTCAGAATTTGTAGCGCATTCAGAACTGTGCTGCACGTCTGGTGACTGGGCAGCCTAAGTTTGCTCACGTAACTCCCATCTTGAAAGACCTCCATTGGCTTCCCATTGAACAGAGAGTTGCATTTAAAGTTCTGCTACTAGCTTATAAAGGTTTAAATGGCCTTGCACCAAAGTATATCAGCGATATGCTAGTAAGGTATACCCCGTGCCTGGTTTTACGCTCTAGTGATAGGAATCTTTTAAATGTCCCTAAGACCAATAAAAAGACCTATGGCGACAGAGCTTTTTCTGCTGCTGCCCCACGACTGTGGAACAGCTTGCCCCTCGATTTAAACGCATTTATTTAAATTAGCTTTTAATTAGTTGATAAGTTATATTAGTAGTTGTTAGTTGTGTAGTTAGTTTTTAAGTTGGTGTACAGCGGTATAGAGCTTTTGGATATACCGTTATATAAATAAAGTATCTGTATTTGTATCTGTACTATATGAAAACACCTAAAATCAACTCAGTGAAATTTCCTGTCACAAGCCCTGGGCCTATACAACTTTCTAAGGGGCTTACATGCATAACATAACATTTTATTAGTATTCCCATATACAGAAGTGGTATTACAATTATAATTTTAATAATATTTAAAATAATCAAATAAATAGAGACTATTAATTAAATGTAATAATTAGTGATCTCTATTTCACATGCTTTTGTTTCGTTTCTCTAAGATGAAATGCTTCATAGACATAGTGGCCAAGTTTTTACAAATATATGGATCCATGAATGAACTTTATTTGAGTGACAGAGTATTTAGCTAGATAAAATACAAAATATAAAATTAAAATAGGGATCCTACGAGTGTTAAAAATCTTTTTTAAAATTTACAATCATTTTGAAGACCGGAAGGTTTGCAATAAAAATCTAAAAATCTGCACTATTCACAAATTTGATATCGCTTAGTTCCAAGAAAAACTGATATTTAGAATATTCACGAATTTATAAGCTTCATTATTTAGTTAAAAAAGTGATAAAATTCAAATTGCAAACGTGGCTAAGTGATATATAAGTTACAACCGGTGCACGTGCCTTCAATAAAAGAAGTCAAGTCTTTCTCTCTGATGTTCCATCTAAAATTGTCCAGCGAGGGTGGCTGTCGATCATTTGAGGACAGTCTGGACCAAGGGTATGGGCCCAGGTACCTAACAGACTGTTTTCCATATCTTACTGTTGATTAGCGAGGTATATCAAAATGTGCATTTCTTAGGGAGTACACTTTGTTGGCAAAATTGTCAAAAAGAAATATACTTTTTCTGATTTGTTCAAATCTACGAATTTGTGGTACTTGACTTCTACGTCTTGAGTGTAAATTACATTCCAAAAGAAAATGAATTTCATTCACTACTTTATTCGACGAGCAAAACTGGCATATTCTAAGATTCTCAGGAATTCTAGGAAGATGATATCCTGATCGGCCTGAATTTTTAACTTGTGATTACTTGATCGCGACGTTGCTACCGCCTGGCGGTGTTATAAATAAATAAAATAAATAAATAAATTACCTTATAAAACATTTTACAGTTTATATATCTAAAACTTGAAACTTAAGATTATCCATTGCTACGAAGTGCATATTTTACAATTTTCACAGAGATCAGTCGGTCGAGAATGTTGGACAGATCGACCTTGCGAATGAAGAGTTTAAATTGCTTTAGGGATGAGATATTTCTTGTTTCAGATAAAAGTTTGTTCCATGGTTTAGGTTCTGGGTCCTGTATAGCGAAGGGAGTGCCTTTCAAAAGTAACTGTCGAAAATCGGGGGAGAATAAAGAATTAAACGTTGTGCCCAGATAAGAGTATTCTATGACATTGGCGATTGATTCCCCTTTAGGAAGAAGGTGTATTTCTCTCGTTTTGATTTACGGTTTTGTTTTTGGAAGATCAGTGCTTTTGTTTTTTAAGATTAATTTTCAGTTACCATTTGTTGCAATATTCATTGAGAACATTTTGAAATTTGTTTTTGAAGACCCTGTGCACTTTTAGAAATTAAGAGTAAATCATCTGCATAAAATAAACAAGAAAGGGGTGATCCGTTAGATAGAATTATTGGGTCTGTTAGTCCAATTTGGGAGTCAAGTATACGTGCTATATCATCCAAATATAAATGAGGGGGGTGTGGGTATGTCTGGACGGGCTTATTTTTTAAAAAAAAAATCGAATTCATTTCCACACAAGCCCGTGGGTCTTATATACCGGTGAGGGAACCTGGGGGGCTTATACGAGGGGGAGGTTTATGTACCGGGAAGTGTCCGGAAGTCACTTTATTGACTAAGAGTTTGTTTTAAGATTCAGAAACAAAGATTAATTTCAAATTTCAAATTTTGTCTCTCTTAAATCAACGGCTACTTAAAAAATGACTCCCGTATTATTTTGGGTTAAAAGCCTGGGTTTGAGAATTAAGGGTTAAGCTCTGTGTCTCTAATTGCCATGATGGTACCGCTTAAAAAATTTTTTCTTCTTTAAAAGAAACTTATTTCAAAAACAATTTAATTTTATACAACTTACAAGTCTTTCCATCCTCGGTTATCTTCATTCCAGCCTGGCAGATGCACGTTCGACCACCAGGTCGCACTGCACATATTTGGGAACATTCACCATTATTTTGACAGGCTGTTTGAGCTGTAGAAAGTTAAAGTTGAAATGAGCTTCCCTGAACAAAGTAAATCTTCAAACTGTTTGTAATTATGTTTTTAGCTTAACCATTTTTAACTTACGAAATAACTTCACCAAGGGTCTCTAATAAGATCGATACTATCATAATTGTAATAATCACCTGGTGTTTTAGGTGCCCGCGAGTTGTAGGCGTAAAGACCTGCAGGTTTATCAAACCCATCAGCAATCATGCGAACTGTTCTATTAGTTACGTCAGCCTCAAAGATGAATCCTTCGTACATTCCACCGCCCTGGTGAGCCGTCCAGTAAAGAGTGTCGTTCAACATTGCAAGACCAGTTGGACCATGAAGGCTGTCACCAGTAAGGAGGGTGTGTACCTGCTGACTTACCAGGTCAATGTATCGTATCACGTTATTGGATTGGTCAGAAAAGAACAGACGGTTTCCAGGTTTATCAATAACCAGGTCGATGATAGTCTTTCCGATGCTTGACAAATTTGCAAGAACAATCTTGTTTTTACCGTCCATGTCTGCTCGTAATATTTGTGGGTTCCATCCAACTGACGCGAAGTACATTAATCTGCAGAAAGGAAATTTAAAACGTGAACACAGCTGTCATCTTTATGGAAAACTACATACTTTTTGTCTTATTTTGTGTGTGTGTTTTTTTTTTCAGTTTTACATATCTTAATTTGTTTCTCGAAGATATTAGCTATATAGTGTGGCTACTCTAAAATTCAAGTTAAAATAAAGGTTATGTATGTGTATGTAGTTACGTATAGTTATAATGAGGAACCGAGATCGTTAAAAAATGAGACAAACAGTCGTCGGGTGCTGCGTTCTAAAAGTTGAAAATATCTTCCTTCCCAGAGGGAAGAAAAACGTAAATTTTCTTAATTTATTTTGTCCAAAAGTAGTTGTGGCAGAAAAAAGTGCACTATAGAGAATTTATAACTGTCTTCAGTGAACCCGCACAGGTTAAGCAAGTTTTAAATTACTTATTAATTGGTAAGTCAAATGTGTAAAAATTTAACTGCTGCAAATAAGATGGGACTTTTTGTGTAGTTTAGAACAAGATATATGCCAGATCTGAGATATTTCATTATTAGTTATTTCATTGTCTTAACTTTCATACCGTAGGTATAATAATGTAACAGGAAATCTTACCCTGAATTGCTATCCAACGCTATCCCTTGAGGCGAATCGACGTCAACAATTACAGTCGCGTAAGAACCGTCTAGTTTGAGAACTTTAATATTGTTTTCATTTTGGTATGTGACATAGATATTCCTTCCTATAGGGTCTATTTCAAGCCCCATTGGACGTGAAATGCCCTTTATCACGACCTGGCTAGTGGTGTCGGTAAGGAAAGCTCGATGAATGTTACCATCGGCATCTGCCCAGTAGATTTGCTCCTCCGCTGAATCGTACGCTCCTCCAAAAGGCGAAATCGCCAATGGAATTGACAATGGCAATGGATTGAGCGGTGTCGACTGTTCTAAAGACATGTAGTAACACACTTTACGCCCTCCTTCACAAGAAAGCAAGAAATCACCCGCACCTATAATATAAATGGAGATTTATAGAAGATATAAGCTCACGTTTTTTCTCTTTGAATCGTAGTAATTGGAGGGAAGCGCTTGTTAAGGAAATCCAGAATATCCTGTTGCATATCATTATTGAGAAGGACTGAACATATAAAAACTGACAAAAATAAAGTGAGACAAATGTACGTCGATATATCAAAAGAAACACGATGAGGATAGAAACACAATTATAAATCCCACATAGATATAGACTGCGGCAGACAAACAAAGTCCTGCAAAACGTGAACGACGAATCTTAGTTTTGACTTCAATACTGGCAACAAAAATTGATTGAAGATCTTTCGAAACACGCAAACATGCAAACAAATCCAACTTCTTCGAAACTTCTTGCAAATATATGTTGTAGTTAATTTTTTATCTCAGGTAATTTTTGGTTTTCTTTTGATTTTCGGTATGGTAATGTATGCTAATGAAGGTGAAACAAAAGAAAAAATAAAGATTACCCAAGGTAAAAAATTAACTACAACATTAATATTTTTGATCTAGTTATGTTATATAGCTAGAAGGATTTCATCTGCGTCCTTTTTCATAGATGGAACATGGACGTTGCTATTTATTTGAATGTCCTAGGAATACCCAAGGCTTGTAAAAAGCCCTTATTAGTTACTCAGTAAAGCCAGTGGGAGTTTCGACCGTCTCATGTTTCATTTCATTTAGATTGATTGTGGCTGGAGCCGTTTGGCTGAATTTTCTTGATAAGCAAAGATAATCACTAAAAATAAACACAATAATCAGATTATATTTAGTATATCCTAAAACAATGGATAGTGTTTTTCGCGCGCTCTGATTGACTACTCTACCCCCGGATATCCAGTGTTAGTGTTCACCAAATCAGTGGACAGCAATTTTCGCGCATTTTGATTGGCTCCCGTAACTCGGAATATCCTTGGATATTCCCTGTCTTGGGACGGGATTCAAAATGGCTTCTTGTTTCGCGACAGTTTCGAAAGATGAAATTTCAGCGGTAAATGAATCAGCTGCACCAACAAATACAAAGAAAGAGTCAAAATTTGGCTTGTCGGTGTTTACTGGTCGGTATAAAAAAATTTCTTTCTGAATTTACAACTAAATAATAGAAATAATGTTCCCCGAAACACTATCAACTGAAACGTAAACAAACTCTTAACTAAGTGACGTTTTTTATGTACAAAAAGTTACTTTCTGTTATTTTGATCCAACTGATTTGGTAAATACTAAAACAACTATCACCCTCAGGTTAGGGTCGGTTCATAGCGCAAGATATATACCTCGACGCTTCGCGTCTCGGTAGATATTTGCCACTATTCACCTCCTCTTCAGGGGATAGTTGCATACTATTCACTGATTCACCTCCAGCTCCCCTGAGCGAGCGACGCCAAACTTGCGTAAGTTACGAGTAAAATGGCTTTGTTTGCTGCCGTAAGGTAACAAACAAAGAAATTTCACAAATAATCAAACGAGCTGTTCCCGAAATAAACGAAGAAGGTGAAGAAACTCGGTTTTGAAGTTTTAACTGGTAAATCTTTGTCTGTTTGACTTGAATTAATCGATGAAGCAAGGGAAAAGGTTTTTTGTTTAGAAATGTAAATTAAATTTATTGCGTTACTTTATTTAGCTTACATGTTCATAAATAAGCTTTAAACTAAATTTAATCCCTTTTTAACAGAATGGTTTTTAATACAAAGAGACTTCACAACTCCTTTTGAAGAAATTTCTCAGAAAGAGCTAATCAAATGCCCTCAAAAGTTTGATTTGTCGGCAAGAAAACGCAACGGCTGTTCGGTCATTGCGCGCCAAAATTGTAATGAGATCGTTGGCAACAGTAAAAAAAAGTTAAAAAATCATCATTTTTGTGCTCAATTATCTCATTGTTTTAGTATATACTAAAAGAATTATTCACCTCAGTGTCGGTGGTTAATTAGTGGTGGATATTTACCTCGCCGCTTCCAGGTGATCTGTGACGTCATTGCGGGGGCCTGGGGAAAGAAATTTTAATGCCGTATCCCATAAACCAATGCGCGCACCAATTCAATTTAATTCAATCTGTTCCCGTCAGCTTTGGTTTATGGGATACGGCATTAAAATTTTTTTCCCCAGGCCCCCCCAGTGACGTCACAGATCACCTGGTTCGCGGCTTCACTTCGGTGAATAATTGTTATATACCCACCTATTTGAACTGTTTCATTACTGCAGATGACTGACGCATCTTCATTGTGATTGCAGTCATTATTGTTCCATCCATTGTGAGTGCAATCCTCAATAGAACTTTCATTACCCACGCAATGCACATTATCTAAAAATATGTGACCGTTGCCTTCGCCAAATACAGCCGATCGTGGTGCAAGAAGAGCCCTTTTATGACCAAGAGAACGACATACAACTTGAGCGTCCTTCAAATCCCAGAAATCATCACAAACAGTTCCCCAATGACCATCGCGAAATACCTCTACTCTTCCTTCGCCACTTCTGTAGCCATCAGCCAGTCTCAGAGTCTTATCTAAAAACAATGATAACCGTTTGAAGTTAAAATACTAACTTGAAAAAGTACTTGTACTTCAAGTTTTGGGCTGCTAGCATCACCCCTGGCCTGCTTCGCAGACATAGATTTCAACCTCGGTCAGTAACGTCCGCGAACCAGCGCCGGTATCCTTGCTCTGGGCCCCAACGGACTCAACCAATTAAGGAAGTGCGTTTCGCATTTCCTTTAGTCCTGACTCGCAAATTGGCCATGGCTCTTTAGCAGGCCAATCATGACGTGTACTCAGATCTTGGTACACAATTGAGGGCACAGAACAAGGATTTCGGCGCTGTTTCGCAGACGGACATAAAGGGACAGGTTCACGGTTGAGCGCATGCTCATTAATCAAATTACTTCTTTCCAAGCTATTATTAATTCTATCGGCTAATAATCCTACTCACATGTATCTCAGTGATCTCAGAGTGTATTTCAAAGTAGAATTGTATTCAGAGTAACCTGAAGTGGGATGGAGGAGTACTAAAATCGCAGAAAACATTAGTGGATTATGCCAACACTACCAACTTTGAATTTATTGTTGACCCCAAGGTTTTATTCCATGGTTGATTAATTTACAGCTATTTGCAAACATTTAAATTGATAAAGTGCAAGTGACTGCCAGGAGAGTGTGCAGATTGGTTCTTTGACAACATTATGACATGATCATATTGTTTGCATAGACGATACAGCATGTCCCGGCAGAGAAACAGCAGTTTGATAAATGAGCATGCGCTGAACCGTGAACCTGTCTCTTTAACCACAGTTTAGTTTCGTCCGTGGCGCAGGTTTCATCAGCACGAAATGAATTTGTACCTTGTGCTGGCGCTGGTGCACTCTTGCACACGACTCATGCATCTTCTTATCTTCTTCTTCTTCTTCCTCTTCTCTCCAATTTCATTTTCATTGTCAGGAATATTATATTACAGACAATTATAATTGTTTTTTTTTTTATCAAGTTTACGTGCTGGCGCTCACTGTTCTAATTTTCATAACATGATTTCGTGACACAGGTCCTTTAAAGCAAATCAAACAAAACAAACCTGGAGGCGGTGGTGGTGTATACTTGCATATGACTCCTACATCTTCTGAATGGAAGCAATTGTGTCTTCCCCATCCGCCATGGCGACATGCCGCGATGCTCTGTTCATCACCGACACATTCAACATCATCCAGCCATATCTGACTTGGCGCTGAGGAGGAGCCGTACCAACCACAGCAGTGTGTGCTCCAGGCTCCTTCGGAATAGCCAAGCATGCGGCAAATGACGTTCGCTTCTTCGATTCCCCAGTAGTCATCACATATCGTTCCCCACGTGCCATTCAAGAACAGCTCCACTCTTCCTTGGTTTGAAGTAGGTCCAGAACGTAAACGAACCCTTAATTCTGTATAAATGGGAAGAAATCATCAAGAAAAAAGGTAGATTTATAACGATATATCCTAACAGAATATTGCAAGTGGATTGGATTATATATTAAATTAGGGGGACTCAGGCTCCCTCAGGCAATTTTAAGTAGGCAATTTAGTAACTCTGGTCATATAATTTACATAATTTTTAGAATAAAAAGGACCAAAAAGAAAAAGAGAAAGCCAAAAGGAATATAGTGTAAGCACAAACTGCTCTTTCGAGGAGACTGGTTTTATGTCTATTCCCGGGAAAAGATTAACCCTTTCTGAGTGGGCTTCCAAGCCACAAGAAGGCCTTCCAAACGGAATGTCCTGATGTAAATCATTCAAGTTGTCTTCATTAATTGGCTGTGAACTTTCCATAACTCCATAACTATTTTCTCCGTTCTCATCTTTCTGTTTAATTCACACTTTCCTGAACGTTTGTATTGAACCCACGAAACTACTGTTGAAAAAAGGTGAAGTAGAACTAGGTGGTCATGATGGTCTATCTTCTATGTCCAGGCAGGCAACGCCTAAATTGGACGCTTAGCTTCCTTGCTTTAGCTTTTCCAGGGCACTAATGTGGTTAATTTGCTATAGATCTAAATTTAACATTTAAGTGCATGAACATTTTTGAGAAATTTCTGTCGTGGTGTCTGTTTGTTGTCGTCGTTCTTTTATTTTTGCTGCATATTTACTAGGCTTTACAAAACATGATATGAAATCGTGTGACTACGGGAAACTGTGACGGTTACCGTCCGATGTTTTTGTGTTTTACAACTGTTTATAGACTACCTTAACAACAACTATCTCGCGGTGCACCCGTTTAGAAGAAAAGGTTATCTCATCAGGGCCCGAGTAAGGGACGGAACATTCCCTGGGCTGTGCCCGAAGACAATGGATTAAAGGTTTTGTTCGGTTACTACCAGACAGAAGGTAAACATCTGAGAGCAAGGATTTTAGTAAAAATCCTTCTGGGTGTAGTATGCGGCTCCAGTAGAGTATTAGCTATTGAATAGCCTGAATATTTGGCCCGGGATGATTCTCGACCTAAGTACGTAAGTATACAAACTGCGGGCGTGGTCTTACCTGGATGAGGTCCTGGTGCTAAGGTTGGCACTTGAAAGAAAAAAAACGACAACCATTCACTGACCATCAAAGATGTAGTTCTTACTCTTACAGTACTTACTCTTTAATGTTACAGCAAAACAATGACTAATTTATAGTTGTATTTTGTCAAGCCTATAAGACATGCTTGGCCTTTAACAGAAAACGTTTTAGAAGATACTTGATATTTATATTTAGCTGCAAGCAAGAACTTTAGCTGACTTTAAATAATATTGGCATATTTCGTATGATACGTGCAAAGTTTTTCACATTTCACAGTTTCTGATAGAACCGAGGTGTTACACAATCCAGCTCTTCAACGGCAACAGTGTATCAGATGTGTTAATTTACAAAAAAAAACTTGGATAGTCTCTACTATAAGCTTAGTAACTACCTTCAGTTGGTGGAATAGACCCATTGTAGCATACAACTCCAGCATCTTCGGAATGCTCGCAATCATGAGTTTCCCATCCATCGTGCCTACAGGCAGCAATGGTTTTTTCGTTACCTCTGCACTTCACACTGTCCATCCAAATGGGGAAAGAACTGTTCGCTTCTCCAAAATGAGCATATCCAACAGCATAAACTGCAGCAGAGTAATTGAGCATTCTGCATATAACTGTAGCCTCCCTGTACCCCCAGTGGTCGTCGCAAATTGTTCCCCATTTTCCTTGGTGATAAATCTCAACCCGTCCTTCGTTCGATGAGTTAGAGCCTCTGAGCCGCACTCTGACATCTAAAAGTTAAAGAGTACGTCGAGTAATTGTAAGAGCAGTTTGCTGCTGATTCCCACGCGGACCGGAAATTACCACTGTTATTCTACAACTACGACAACAGAGGCCGTTCGCTTTTGACAGCTTTTAATGCAATTGGTAACTTTTACGTCCTATGCCGTTGAACAGTTGATTTATGAGAAAAAGTTCTGTCAAATGTCGCTGTTTGCTTTGCCAATAAAGCTTACATGCCGTAGCCAACGCATACACTGGATGCAGCTCATCAGTACGGCACGTAAGAGGCGTTCTTGCCAATGGACACTAAGACAGTATGTTAACGCAAAGCGTGCACGGTATGGTTGTTCTTGTTATGTCTATGAATTAGTTTTGTGCACTTCTCTTAGCACACGTTCGTCAATGTGAGCCTCCAGTGGCTCTAATGGATTACAGAAATATCAGACTAAATAACATTATATTAGGTAGGGCATAATAGATGATGTATCGAATCAGTCAGAATAATCGGAAAAGATCTCTAGGAGCACTATTATAGGTTGTCGTACTTTACCTGGTACAGGGATTGGTGTAGTTGGCAGGGTCACTGAAATGAGAAAATAATGTCGCTATGAGTTAAATTTTTTTTAAAAATTTAGTATACATGATGTCAAGTTAAACGTGCCAAAGTTGAGCACGAATTATTTTTTTCAAGACATTTCGGGGTAAAACTGAAAAAGTGCGTAGACGAAGATGATTATGATGCTATATTACTCTGTTTAAAAAAGGCCAGTAAAGCTAACTACACCAAAGGACCTAAAGGTTTCATAGCTGCCGGATAAGTTTAGTAACACATACACACATTGGTGAGATTACACTTCACGAAACATAAACTAAATAAATCCATATGAGTGTAGTCTTCACGTTATAAGAAAACCTGGATACATACACTCTACGAAAAGAGACTTACTATTGCCATTGCAGTTCTTCCCGTCGGGTCCCAGTTTACTGACACCATTGGGGCATGCGCATTTGTATGTTCCACCAGGGGATACCAAGCAGAGGTGGCTGCATCCTCCATTGTTAATCCGACACGGAGGTTGGTTTGTTGGGGGAGCTTTAAGAAAAGGAACACTCTAAGAAAAAACTGAGCTAATAAATCTAGATATTTCTCAGGCACTGTTGATCAGGCCTTCTTAAAAAAGTCTTCTTAGTGATATTTTGGTGTTTCCTACCCTGGGTACCAGAGGTTTTTCTCGCGTGCGGCGGGAATTTTCGGTGTTGGCCGACGGCCGAAGCATCTTCGGCCTTCGGCCAAAGCCACGAGCGGCGAAGCGAAGCATCGCGCAGGTCACTATAAAGACCTGACAGAAACCGGAAACCGCTCTAGAAAAGTCTCTGGCACCCAGGGTAGGTGTTTTCACGCTGAAAATCCGAATTTGACCCCATCCGGGTCAAGAACTGGAAACTTTGCCAAAATTACCTCCGACGGCTCTGAATCATAGTCTTCTGCTCTATATTTAGACAACGAAAAAGCCAGGGAAATAGAGCCTCTGTTATATACAGTTTTTGGTTCCTGCTGTGCAATGACCTTATATGCTTCGTGGAAGTTTAATTCAAGAGATCTCCTTCATATCTCAGTGACACAAATTAAATTGGTTTGCTGTAAAATTGCTGTAAATTAAGTCAGGCGCTCCTTTATTTCAGTTAATGAGTGACTTAAAAAGGGTACTATGAGCTGAGCTTTAAGCCCTAATTTTCACCCAAGGATTATTACTCATTACATCTAAGAGAGAACCTTGCCCTTCATATTTCATCAAGCTAGAAATACTGGACAGCGCTAGCCTGCGCGCAGACGAAATTAAACTCTGGTTAACTCCGTCTGCGAAACAGCGTCGAAATCCTTGTTCTGGACTTCCAGCTGTGTACCCAGATTTGAGTACGCGCCACGATTGGCCAGTTAAAAAAAGGCCTTTGTTTTGTTTGTAGTGATCGCCAATCAGGTTGAAGGGAAATTCGAAACGCACTTCCGGTAATTCGTTGAGTCCGTTGGGGGTCCAGAACAAGGATCTCTGCGCTGCTTCGCAGACGGTACTAATCAGAGTTAAATTATCGTCTGCACGCAGGCTAGGCATCGCCTGATGTTTTAAACGTGATAAAGCTCTCTTGCTCGACGCTCGTCTTTCAGAATTCTAAAAATGAATTAAAATGCAATTTACAACAATACAGCAAACTATTCAGATCAACGGTGCGGAGCGATAGAATTGTGGAAAAAAAAGAGAGGGATGAAAAGTTGGACTAGGCTACAATGTTGAAAGAAAAAACAGGGAATTGAATCTCGTAAAAACATCGACTGCCATGGCAAATTTGACGGCTTAAAGTTAGGGACGTTGTCCAATATCTTACAATTATGTGCCGGTGTGCAAAACGCAACATCTGAAACGAAACATTTTTCTGTTCGTTCATTGAACTCTACTTACCAACTGGCTGTCTCGACTCGTCGGAGACCACAGCACCCGTCAGGAAAACATCCGAGAGGTGTCCAAAGTTGTGTATAAGCAAGGGGCGTGACTTGTTAAACCATTGAATGCTCTGGCTGTGCCAATCAACCCAATATAAATTGTCACCGTACAGAGCCAGGTCCGCTGGGAAGATGTTATGAGAGACATAGTGCACAGTTGTCCAATTATAGCCATCAAAGTCTGTACTATGGATGTAATTGTCGTACGCATCCATCCAATAAATTCGTTCAGCTTCATAATTAATAACCACACTCATAGGAAACAACTGGTATACCAAGAAAGACCGAAAACGAAGGTCGACCACTACCTGTCGGTTTTCACCGGATAAATCTGCTCGTTCAATTTTAGGATAATGCAATCCCCAGTCTGTCCAGAACATGTATCTGGAATTGGAAAATAGTAAGGACTGTTATGTCGGTGCCATAATAAGAGTCTTCCTTAGGAGCTTCGTTCGGAACAAAGGCGAGCGAGAAAAGCGAGGGACTGGTAACGAGGCCCCAAGGCTACGGGCAGGAGAAGGAGAGGCGCCCGTTTTCTCCTTTCGTCTTCCTTTGCGCACATTTACATCGAGAGAGAGACGTCCGCGTACGAGGCAACCTCAGGACTGGTGGATAAAACTGCCGCTTCTCTTTTCGCTATTCAGGAATTAGACCGAACCGTTTTTAATACACCTACCGTGAAATCCCCAAAATAAGTCCCTCCAAATATAAGCCCCCCACACCGGTAACGCAAAAAACCCTCCGTTAAATCGCCCCTCCAAATATGAGCCCCCGGGGGCTTGTACTTGGAAAATTGCCCTCAAATATAAAGTAAAACAAAGCAAAAACAGTAAATTTACTTCCAACTATAAGGCTAGCCCAATCGATTTTGAAACACAAAATTCCCTCCGTAGATACGCCCCTCCAAAAATACGCCCCCCAAAAAGGGTCTTTGAAAAATATAAGCCCCCGGGCTTATTTTCGGAATTTTACAGTATTTGCATTCTCCCATGTTTAGCGTCTCACACATGTTTCAGTTTCATTTTATTTTTTAAAGCGAATGTCAATGCGAAAAACATAGATCCAGGATCTCACAACAGTAGTCAGGGCAATGACCTTGTTGTTATCTACCACTAAGCTTCAGGTCTAGGGGAAAGTTTCTCCGAGTAGCCTTTGTTGCAGAATTTTAGAGAGGATCATTTCTTATGTCCTTCGCTCCTTTCTTTCATGCACGAAGCCAAATACTTATAACGGATGAGAATATAAATTTGTTACCCAAATTTTGGGTCCACGGCGATTCCACGTGGGTTGTAAACACTTTCTGTAAACAGTGTCTTTCTATAACTCCCATCAACCCTTGCCACTTCAATTCTCTCAAAGATATAATCCGTCCAGTAAATCAAACCACTCTCCCATTCAACAGCCAACCCGTCAACTTGTCCTATGTTGTCTCTTATGATGACCTTCAATGAAATTAAAAACAGAATCGATATAAACATCAAATAACAGCGTTTCTACATGGTTCTCTTAAGAGCCGTGTCCAGTCTCTCACTTTCACTTTACGTTTCTTTCAGATTTATCGACCAATATTTTTATTTGATGCTTTCGTCTCTTGTGATTGAATAAAATTTTAGATGCGCCATAAGTCTGAAAATTAACGATGAACAGCAGGTGCAAACGGACGCAACAACTCCCAACACTGTTTTTCGTAGCTAAAGTTTTGACCGGTTCGAAACGTTGCACATCAACCCCCAACAACACACAACAACATGCATATAACATTGGTTGAGAGCTGTTAGCGAAAAGTGTTGCGTCCGTTTGCACTGGGCTTCAGATAGCTCGTAAAATTAACTCAGTGAGATAAGGAGGTTCAACGTTTCCTTCTTTATGCAAGGTTTAACTCATCTTCTCCAGTTGATGGAGGCGTTTTCGAGCCATATGACTGACCAGAAGTGAGCGAGATCATCTATCGGACTGAGTAATATATAAATTTAGCCAAGGGTAAGGGCGAAGCTCCCGTTAATAAATTCATACTTTGCTTCAAACAGTAAACTATGTTGTAACCATTGCAAAGAAATCCTGGAGGCTGTGATCAGTTTAAAACTAATAACTAATCAGCGGAGAATTAAAAACACGTTAACACTCGATAGGTAGATACCAGAGCCCGCGATATGATCATGTGATACTGGTCAGTGGACACACTGTTTTGACAACTGTCAGTTGACCACAATATTTTTGAAATATCAGGTCGCAGGCTCCCACACTAGCTGGAACGTTTGACATTTCACATTGGACTGGACTGGAGACTATTTAAACACCTTGGATATTTTCATGGCTATGGGGATCCGCTATGAAGTTCACAAAACATTGCTAGAGCATTTGATTCCTTTAATTACCTCAGTGTATCCAGTTACAAGACTCATTCTACTTATGGCCCATTGCGCGTGGTCGCTCCAGTAAATCATTCTCTCCCGGCGATCAATGTCTACCGCACCAACGTCGGAAAGTTCGGTCTTTACTGTCTTCATGTTGATATAGGTCTGATTGTAGCTCTTTAAGTCGATGCATTTAATGCTATTTTGATCGCTGAAGTAAAGACTGTGGTTGCTACTGCATCCATGGAAATCTGGCGAGAAATGTAATACTGTTGTTAACTCCAGATTGTCAACAATGAAAAAATCTAAATAAACAAAAGGGCAAAAGAAACACTCAACGAGCCCCCTCTAAAGCATTGTCTGATGAATGACCCAATATGACTATCCTGATCATCGTGCAGCAGACTGGACAATTAGCACCACGTGTGGGTTACGTGGAATTGACTGATTGGGTAATTCTGTTTGCGAAGTGGTTCTCCCTTACGAGCTTTACATTTTAAATACTACCGAAATGAACACCTATCATATATACCTTAGATAATATCAACTTTTATAAAATATAAAGGTGGCCTCTCTATATAAGCCTGGTGGTTTCTTGAGGTCTCTTCGCCTAACAACCTGCTGTATCCTGTAAAATTTGTTGTAACACAAAGGCTAATAAATGATGATGATGATGATGATGACAAATAAATAAAATAGTACGCTTGCTCTGATTGGCCGAGAGGCGTGTTTGCATGAGAGTATGTAAACACGGTTGTGACGTCAAGATGTTTTGCTTTTCGCTTGCTAATCACGGAAGCACTAATTTGAAAAAGGCTTTGAGTTGAACAATTCGACAAGTTTACTTTATTAACCCATTTCCTCGTCGGCTGAAACTTGAAAAATCTTTAGAAACATTCTGTCAATTGTTTTTCGCTTGAACTGACGTTTTAAGTGAGAAAAACCCGTATTTTGGAAAGCATTGTTGTTGCAAAAGAAAGACTGATTACGAGTACAAGCTTCGTATACAAGACTTTGCGACTGTTAAAATTTCTCTTTTAATCAGTTCTCTAAACAAGAGAGTTTCGAATTCGTCTCTGGTTTGCACAACTGTCTCGAATTCTTCAAACCCCTCTCGTGTTTACATCAGGCTATGCAAACACGGAAAACGTTTTCTATTGCTTAAATGGCGAAGGAATACTAATTCTTTTCACTTGAAACTCAAATCTATAAACGATTGCTGGTTACTTATGGTAATGAAATGAGGAAGCAGTATTACTCACTGGTTTGGTGGACACTCTCGTTGCAAATAGCAGGGTTTTTGACGGGGCATGCGCACTTGTAACCGCCGGGTTTAAGAAGACAAAGGTGACTGCAACATCTTAGACAAGGATGTGGATCTGCGAAAGAAAAGTGATAATTAGAGAAATTTTAGACATAACACATAATCTAACTCACAAACAAAGTTACAATCAATACGCTGAGTCACGACGATAGGAAGTGTGATGTCACTCACCACTTGCATTTGGTTTTCCTTTAACGACTGCCATTCCTCTAGGACTAAACAATCCTGAAGCCACCACAGCCAGATCGCCATCAAAACCTGTCTTATTAATCCGGTACACCTTCTCACTCCAGTACTCATTCCAGTATACATACTGGTCGTCGAGTGCAAGACCTCGTGGATCCAAAAAATAATCATCATCGGAAGAATAATCCATGAACAGAATTTGGACTGGACCATTTCCCTTTCCACCAGCATTAAGATCGACGTAAAGCAAACCTTCAAACCAGTAGCTAACAAAGTAAATTCGATTCATTTCATTATCCATAGCAAGACCCCGGGCGTCATATAAACCATAATAATATGTCAATACGGCAACAACTTTTTGGTTTTCTCCATCCATATCAGCACCTCCAATACGTCCATATTCTGACCAATACACGTACCTGGAGGACAGATGATATTAAATAAATAAGTGTATAAAAAACATCACGAACAATCCAAAACTGAAATATAGATTAATTAAACCTATTTTGTGCGAGTTGAAACTTTTTTCTTCGTGAACATGTACCAAAAAAAAATCGCATTTCTATCTTTTTTAGTCAATAAAACTAAAACCATACCGACATCAGTCTAAAAGTAACCAAAAGCGCTCCAAAACGGTTTTACAACAATAAAAGCCAAAACTCAAAACCCTGTTTTGTTCATAAAACTAATATTCATGACTTCATCGCAGTTAATTTATTCCTCTACCAAAAAAATAATGCTTCAGAATGATTCAGTTCCTATTCTGCTGCTATCGACAGAGGTGATTGTCTTTTTACCTTGCAAAACTATTCAATCACTAACTCATTTCATAAAAAGAAAAGATATTCTAAAAAGAAAAGGTTTTTGAAGTACTGTCCTTTTTAAACTGAATCTCTTTGTCTATTTATAGAACAAGCCTTTACTGACCCTCTGGTGGTATCCAAAGCGATGTGGTCAGGAGATGAACCCAAATCAGAAACCAGCACTTTCCAGTTAGATCCATCTAGTTTCGAAACTTCCATGGTGTTATCTTGCCGGCTTATCCAATAGACATTTTCTGCCACGAGATCTAGGGCGATTCCGTATGGTCCATTAATTCCTGAACGAATAGTTTCCTGATTACTGTCGTCAATAAGAGAACGCTTGACGGTACCAAGAGAGTAGTCTGTCCAGTAGGTACGGTTGTTGAATGGATCAAAATCAACACCAATTGGGAATGTCAAATTTTGGACAGGCAGAGGAACAATCGTTGTGTCTGATGAATCCAGGGTTGACAAATAGATTTCATCATAGTAGGAATCGACAACCATGATAAAGTTCTTCACAGAACCTAAGACCAAAAGGAAAAAAATAGAGTTAAAAGGAGGTTCCCTGACATTAGGTTTTTCGGGATCTAGGATTTCCCTTATTTGAAACTCGGGATTCGGGATTTTGTAGCAAAACCGGGACGAAATTCGGGATTGGAAAAATGCGCAGGAGGTGGGATGCAAAAAAAGCCATCTTGAGTACTGGATTGAACAAAATTTTGGGAACTCTACTGGGGACTATCAAAGACGAAAACAATATTTTATGATGGTGTCTTGTTTCGTAAATAGCTGGGTTTGAAGCGAATCCTGCTTTGTGCTTGGCCACCCAAGATTGCAGGATGGGCCTATCCTGGCCACTCGGGATTCCCCGCCTTGCCCAGCAAGCTTGTTTGGTCAAGATGGCTGAATATTGACCTTGTTGATTTCCTTTCCCCTTATGCATCAATATTAACCCCGACTCCGCCTTTGTCCATAGCAACGCAGAACTGAAGTCAATCGGCCAATAGGCTCTTTGCATGACTTGATCACGTGATCAACTTTCGGTAAACACGAAAATAGTTCACTTTTGAAAAAATTTCTTAGCACAAGCTCAGTCCTATATCTCAAAATTAGCGATTGCAAAGGCCTCCGAAAGTTGGAAGCATTTGTATGAGAAAAACAACTTTTGCCATCCAGTCACGCTTGCATGGTTTTCCACACAAATCCTTGTAGTTTCGAAATTTTCAAAAATGTCATGAAATATTACCTTAAGCATCACAGGGCTCAAATCTCCTTTTAATTCATAAGAGGCCATTTGAGCCCTTACAGGCGTAAGGAAAACATATTTAACGACAGTTTAAAAATTTTAGAATTTACAAGGATTTGTATGGAAAATCATGCAAGCATGACTGGATGGCAAAAGTAGTTTTTCTCTTACAAATGCTTCTAACTTTTGGCGGCCGTTACACTCGCTACTTTTGAGATACACAGCTAAAAATTATCAGGTTACTTAATTTTAATATGCTCTTTCATCTTGTGGTTTCAAAATTTTTCAATGGTGAACTGTTTACGTGTTTATTCAAAGTTGATCACGAGATAAAGTCACGCAAAGAGCCTACACCCAGCTATCCTTACCTCATCCTTGGTGAATATTATTCACCAAGCTAAATGGGTTGAATACATATACGTTAAATAGACAATACAAATCTTACAAGTCCTTTTGTCTTCGTTAACTGTCATTCCAGCCTGGCACATGCATGTTCGACCGCCTGGGTTTATAACGCATAATTGAGAGCATCCGCCATTATTCTCACATGGGCCTGCAAAATTTGCAAAAAATGGTCAGTGAAATATTTCACGGTGTTTGATCATTTAAGCAAAGTACATTTTTTGGCATCTCAATTTTGATGGTCAATTCTCTTTTCCTGATTATGTGTTTACTACAAGCTAACAATAACTTCAAAATAGGTCACTTTAGGGCGACCCCCGGCGTTTTTTAACTGTTTGAATGTTGGAATATTGCTTATTAAAGTAGCTATGTCACGCTATTTGCTGTCTTTTGAAAACGCTATTTTTTTTTCTTTTTAATTGAATCCCAGAATTAATCATCCAGTATTGTTGTTTAAGACCGTATTTAGGCATTAAAACTGTTTCCTTCTGTCTGTTTCAGCGGAAGGTAAGGATGGAAATGGATTGAAACTTGAAAAAAATGAGCGAGCGTTTTCAAGGTTTAACGTACGTATGCCTGAAAGAATCAGCAAAACATATTATGGTTAGTGCTCCCTGATAAAATTTGTTTGATACCTTCTTCATAACTGGACAGGAGTATTTTGTGTGGGGTAAAATCACCAAGTGATGAGCTCAGCACAGAATTGACCTTAAACAGTTATATCGCCGTGACTAACCCCTTTAAATAGCTCTCCTCTGATTACCTGATATTAAAGGTGCCCGAGAGTTAAAAGCATAAATCCCGTGAGGGCTTGAGAAGCCATCGGCTATCATTTGTTTAGTTCCGCTGCTTGTGTTGGCCTTGAAGATGGTTCCTGCAAAACGTCCATCGCCCTGAGCCGTTAAGTATAGGGTACTGTTTATCGTTGTTACACCAGTTGGACCGTGAAGGCTTTTACCAGAAAGGAGGGTGTGTACCTGCAGACTTATCAGGTCAATGTATCGTATCACGTTATTGGATTGGTCAGAGAAGTACAAACGATTTCCAGGTTTATCAAGAACCAGGTCGATGATAGTCTGTCCGATGTTTGATAAATTAGCAAGAACAATTTTGTTTTTACCATCCATGTCAGCTCGTAGTATCTGTGGGCTGCTACCGACTGAAGAAAAGTACATGTATCTGGAAAAAGTAAGACACGTTAATGTGAGTGCTTTAAATACAATGCTTTTAAACTTAATTTGAGCCCTATGTAGCTATAAGCAAAGGTGCTTTACCGTTTACATTGGCAAACCGGTTGGTTACGGTTTGGGTAAATGGTAAGCAAAAACCGTTAAATGGTCACGATTGGTATACATTTCGCCCTGGAATCACGTGTACCGTTTGCACAAATCAGTTCCATTTTTCAGATAAACGGCCGCGAAAGCCTGAAATGGCACCTGAGATGGCTGTCAAGAAATGGAACACGAACTTCCGTTTGGAATATGCCGTCCGGAAAAACAGGAACCCCATTTCAGATAATCCGCTTCTCACGGAATTTTTCCACCGGGACGATTGGAGAAGTCGCGTTCCTTTTACATTCCAACCGGATTTTCTGGAAACGCCAATTTGGAAGACGTGACACTGGTCATCAGCAGTGCCATACCCTAAAATATAAAAAACCTTTAAAGCAAAAGATGAGAGACTTCCAACCTTCCTCCAATATGGATTTATGATTCTTTTTATAAGAAACACTTTCCTCATATCGGACCTAACAATCTAATAATTACCTCGAAGATATGTCCAAAGCAATTCCTTGAGGAGATTGGACATTCACAAGAGCAACTGCACGAGAACCATCAAGTTTGGCAATTTTGATGCTGTGTTCGTTTTCGTCAGCGAAGTAGATGTTCCTTCCCAAAGGGTCAATCTCGATACCCATCGGACGAGAAAGTCCTCTTACCACAACTTGTTTCGATTCGTCGTTAAGAAAAGCTCGATTGATGTATCCATACTCGTCTGTCCAGTATATCCGCCTCTCAACTGGGTCGAAAGATACTCCAAACGGCATAGCGTCCATTGGAATCGACAGAGGTACCGGATTAGGTGGTGTCTGTGTTTGCAGTGGGACGTAGTAGCACAGTCGGCGGCCACCTTCACACATCAACAAGAAATCATCGCCATCTGCATGAAAATATGCATATTTTTTAGAGTTACTACCTGTAAAGTTTTTGGATGTCCCAATCCGCTTACCGTGGTCACATTAAAGGCTTCTAGATCTTAGACATGCGTAGTTGTACGCAAGCACAATACTTCTAATTTTTAGTCGAGTATATTTTGGTTTTCAGCTCAAGCCTCTTAAATTGGGTCAAGTTCTTTTACAGGAACGTAGATAACTGTGTCCTAAACAATGGCTGGACCAACAGTTTTTTCAATATCGAACGGGGAGTCAGACAATGCTGCCTTAATCTTTCTATCTTTCATCCTTTCGGTGTAAGTTCTAGCCAAAGTAATAAGCAGAAATCAGGATGTTAAATGAATCCTTGTGAATCAGAAAGAAATTAAATTAAGCCAATACGATGACGACGAGACTCTAATACTGGACGGTTCACATGAGTCAGTTGCTACTTTTAACTTTCTCGACAACTTCTGTAAAGTATCTGGTCTCAATCTCAAGCTTAATAGTAAAAGAAACTGGATCTTAGCGTCGTTACATTTAAGGCGGTTATATCTTCTACAAATTCATTGGCGTACGCGATCAAACAAACAAAACAAACAAAATTGGCCTTTGACTCCACATAAAACCTTTTTTGTACGAATTTGTCAGGAACGCAATCATGGTTATCAGCTTTCCAATACACTGCGTATCTTTGGAATTCTTCTTAGCTGGGATTATATTTGGTTGTCTATTTTATCGTTCTCTACGTTAGTGTTCTTTGTGTGCTCGCGTCAACTAATCATGCTCGACACATCAAACGTGTAAGTCTCTGCAAATGCCTGAACTTTTAATTAACTGTAACCCTGATCAGAAGGCATCGAAATGAGAACTTGATTCCCCTTTTCGCAAATGAAAAATAAACTTGGACAGCAGAGTCAGGGATACAATGAAACTGCCCACGCGAGGCGATGGTGGTCGTAATCTCCACACGAACTCTCATACCCGTACTTGTAATTTGAAATGTGAGTCGCCGTGAAGAACAGTTTCATTGGAATGAGAACAATTAATTTATAGCTGATTCAATAAGAGATTCGTTAATCACTGGAAAATGCACACTGCGAAGCTATTGTTTGGTGGTCACTCAAGCAAATCATTGCAGTGAGTTCCGTATACCCAAATGCCCAATTCCCAATGCCCAAAGCAACCTTTACTGAATCAGTTAGAAATAGTAGAAGCTAACATCAGTCAATGGTGACAAAAATAGACAAACTAACCTAGTTTCAGTGTCCCATTTCTGCAGATAACCGATGCGTCTTCATGGTGTCCGCAATTGTGATCATTCCATCCATTGTGCGGACAACTCTCGATGGAGCTTTCATTTCCCACACAGTGTACGTTATCAAGCCAAATATGACCATTTCCCTCACCAAATATAGCAAATTTTTGTGCAACGACCGCATTTTCAAATCGAAGCTGACGACAGACAACTTGTGCATCCTTGATATCCCAGTAGTCGTCACAAACGGTTCCCCAGTGACCATCGTGAAACAATTCTACCCTGCCTTCCCCAGTTCTGTAACCATCAATAAGGCGCAAGGTTTGATCTAAGAGAGAAATAATCGCTAAATCGTCATTTCTTGTGACTAAGATGAAAGAGCTGTCAGCAGTGTTTTGAGTCGTCATTTTGCAGCATCTATCCAATATCATTTTCATTGTCAGAAGTATTATATTATAGAGAAATTTCGTCACACAACTCTTTTAAAGCAAATCAATCAAAACAAACCTGGAGGCGGTGGTGGTGTATACTTGCATACGACTCCTACATCTTCTGAATGGTAGCAATTATGACTTCCCCATCCACCGTGACGACATGCCGCGATGCTCTGTTCATCACCAACACAGTGAACATCGTCCAGCCATATCTGTTTTGGCGCTGATAAGGAGCCGTACCAACCACAGCAGTGTGTGCTCCAGGCTCCTTCGGAATAGCCAAGCATGCGGCAAATGACGTTCGCTTCATCGATTCCCCAGTAGTCATCACATATCGTTCCCCACGTGCCATTTAAGAACAGCTCAACTCTTCCTTGGTTTGAAGTAGGTCCAGAACGCAAACGAACCCTTAATTCTACATTTTGAGGAAAATTATGAGTCAGAATATGCTTACAATTTAGGCAATAGTATGATACGGTAGAAAACAACCAACAAATCATACAAAATATATAGATTCTTAAGATTGCCTGTAGTTTTCACATTAATACCACTGACTTAATTTTTTCCAAATGAAAGGTCGGGTTATCATTCCTACAAGGTATACTACGTTGTAATTAATCATTTTTGTAGTGACCATTTAGTTATTTCATTTCAATGTTTGTAATAGGCATTTGGAAATTTTACTTATCTGCTGATATTTGCGCAGTATGAATTAAAAGATTGATTCGTAGAATTAATTTAATCAAAATATGGTAAACTGCTATTATTCAGGGTAAATTGTAATAGGTACGAGGAACTTTGATGCTCATTAGAGGCCAGTCATAACTTTTTTTCATGCCAGGAGGCAACATTTTAACCACCCAGGCTTAAAAATGCGAAGTTTCCAACTACAACTGGGTATCTGTTTTGTTTGTATTTATTATCAAATTACCTGGATGAGGTCCTGGTGCCAAGGTTGGCCCTTAAATAATAACCAAACAAGAATGTTAGAAGGGAGGGGGCAGGTATATTATCGTCCCGCCTGGTGGAATGCTGTTGAAACAGCTGCTTTATGATCGATATTAAAATGTCGATATCCGGTTTTCAACAAATCTAGATGGAGAGGGAGCGAGCATGTTGAGCAAATTAAACTCCCAATGTAAAGTTACCGCCAGAGATGATAGAACTATGACGAAATGATAATGAACTGCGCATGCAAACAGAATACATAATTTTGTCATATTCGAAGGCTATGTTCAAGCTATATCGGATAGCTCTTGCGCCGACACAAACCCATACTGGATAGGGCTTCCGTTAACACAGGAAGGGTGATTTCGGCGCGATTGGTAACGGAGCGAAGCCGCGCCACACCCATCTTGAAAGTGGATCGTCACAAGTGGATAGTTTTCCTCCAGTTGTCATCACAGTTTAAAAAGATATAGGGACCATAGTGGAAATAAGTGAATAGGAGCGGGGGTAGTAAATATAAAGATCGAGAAGTGAAGACTGGGATTTAATGCATCAAGCCAGGCTCTCGACCAACAGCTCAGGGACAATCTTCGATAAGTTTGAACAAAGTTTTTCAGTTCTGTGCCGTTGCCGTTCATACTGTGCTGGAGAGCTCTGTTTCATTTCGGCAAAATAAGCTATGATCCAGACAGCGAGCACAGTAAGTTATGTGATTAACGTATCTTTCATTTAATGAACGAGGTTACATCAAATAAATAAGTGAAGTGTCGCGAGGTAAGGTTTAGCCATTTTTACAGTTCTTAATTTCAATTTGGTGCCGATTTGAAAGAGAATCTTCTTAAAAGTTTTGTGCGATCACTTGAAGCGGTTGATTTGTCTCCAGAACATTCACCACTTTAGAAACGAGGAGGAAACTGGGAAGAGTTAAGTTTCGCAAAGCCTTCTGGGAATGTCAATGGGGACAGGGAAAACAATTGGCCAATAGCTGACCGGCACGTGCCCAGTAACGTTCCCAGAAGTCTTTGTGAAAATTGACTCGGCCCAGTTGCTTCCTCGTTTCTCAAGTGGCGAATTGCTCCTTGACTTACTGTACGTGCGTTTCATGAATCACATTGATCCCTGACCTGACTTGGGAGGTCAGTAACCTAACAGTGTATTCATTTGTGATGATTTGTATTACGAAATACTTTATTAATATGGAGCTCAAGCAACCATGACGACGATGGCGGCGAAAACGTCCCTTTTAAGAAGTGAACTCGCGCTGTTTTAAACCTCAACTATCTTACTCCATCTCGTTCAATTTTTTCAATAATGGCGAATTATTCTGGTCTCAAATTGAAAAGGACTACAGTGTATATCTAAGTTGCGCACTTGCCTTGTATTCTCCTCCGTCACAAAACGCGAAATTAAGAAGCCTCACGTCGTAATCATACAACGACGGCAAAGAAATGTACATAAAAGTGAGATGTACGGGTATAAGTTGCTATATGCTACTCTAAACCTATTGTTTTTTTGTTGTTGTTGTTGTTGTTTTTTTTTTTTTTTCATTTCTGTTGTTTAAGAGCCCTATTTATATACTCAGTAGCTCTTACCTTCGGTTGGTGGTATTGACTCATTGTAGCATACAACTCCAGCGTCCTCGATGTGCGAGCAATCATGATCGTCCCATCCATTGAACCTACAGGCAGCGATGCTCTGCTCGTCACCGCGGCACTTCACATTGTCCATCCATATTGGAAAAGAGCTGTTTGTTTCCGATCCAAAATAAGTATTTGCATATCTAATAGCGTTAACCGCAGCAGAGTAATTCAGCATTCTGCATATAACTGTAGCCTCTCTAAAGCCCCAGTGGTCGTCACAGATCGTTCCCCATCGTCCCTCATGGTAAATCTCAACACGGCCCTCGTGCGAAGAGTTAGAGCCTCTCAGTCGCACCCTGAGATCTAAAAAATGATAAATCCCCTCAACATATTTTATCATTATAATACACAAAATATCTAGCGACAGGAAAGATGGAAACGAAACAGTGTCAGTTTTAATTTTCTTGCAGTCAGTGGCTAGAAAGTAAAAGCAGAAGGCCAGATTAGGGAGATAATACGTCATGTAAGGCCCCACTTTGCAGACCCTTCAGCCTGTGTTTGATCTCACCTCGCCCACTCAGGCCCCATCTACACTTATCCTGATATTTCTGAAGAAGGAGAATTTATCCTTCATTTAAGACTTCCGTCCACACGTAAAGGACGTTTTCCCGCACCATAAACGCAGGCTTTCGAAAACGGTTCCCAATGTAGAGTTTCTTCAAAAAAACGCCAGCTTATTGTTTTCGTGTACGGACGAAAACGGAGGTATTCCGATGAGATGATGCCATACGTCATAAAGAACATGCCCTGTGAGGGATGCTATTGTATTTCCATTGTTTTTGTGGACGGACGAAAGCGATTCGAAAACGCTATCGGTAAGGACGAGAATTTTTTGAAAACGGAGGAAACGTCTCTTTTTTTTTTAAATACTCGGATAAGCGTGGACAAACCAACAATGGTAATTAATCGACAAGTCGTAGCAGTGAAATAATCAAAGCCGATTCAGAGGAACAATGCTAAAAATTTACATTCGACTCCATGTGTTACCTGGAACAGGTGGTGGTGGTGTACTTGGCAGGGTTCCTAGACGAGGAAAGAATAGATATGTATTGAGAATAGCAAAAACCATTAAGCTTTTCATGAACAATAATAAGAGCTACCACCTTCTCCCAATTTACGGGAAACTTTTGCAGCCTCATGAAAACGAGGCTGCGAATAGCGGCAAACGTCAGTTACGTCACTGATTCGAACTGATAAAGGGATCCAGATGGAGTCCTAAGGCTCTGTGACACTTTTGCTGGTAATTTTATTATATGGCTACAGTAGTACGCTCGCTCTGATTGGCTGCTGAACTGGCAAGGTTTTCTTTTAATGACCGGGCATTATTAGCTAGGTGTCCAAGGCATATACAACCTGTGTTTAACTTGATAGTAGACATCCTATTTTGGTCAATTGGCAGCTATCGATTAAAGTATCCACTGACCAGTGTTACTTGACTGTATCGCTCAAGTGTACAACTCATATTAGTATAATTACATCGATGACTATCGAAAATAGAGCGCTGTGATTGGCTAGGAGCTTCGCTTTATTTAACAATTAGTCGCCGAAGGCGACGTGAATATCGGCGAATAGTCACCGTGACGAAGTCGAGGTGACTATTCGCCAATATTCACGTCGCCTGAGGCGACTAATTGTTTTAGTATAATTACATTGATGATTATT
>JBBMOI010000003.1:42942500-42960000 GCA_038088405.1 Porites divaricata
TTCGGTAAAACAGGCAACAAAAACGTGCAACGTGTTTTGCAGCATTGCAGCAAAACGAGTTAAAAATCGATGTTGAGCGTTGGGCCAGTTACTGCGCTTCTCACAAGCATGCGAATTCTGAAGTTCAAAAGCCAACTGACGATTGCGTTTTTCGCTACCGTCAATCATCTTAGCGGACCTCTTAGGAAACAAAACGTCACTTCAACGGGTTCAAAAGGTCATAGTTTGTGATTGGTGGATTTCGATCCGTTTTGTGTGTTTCTTTGTTTCAAGGTTCGTTGCTTGTGATCGCAATTATGATTGACGGCAGCGAAAAACACAATTGTGAAGGAGGCTTTTGAACTTTAGAGTTCGCATGTTTGTGAAAAGCGCAGTAAAAGCCTGGTTTGATAGGTTTGATAGGTTTGATGGATGGCAAAACGAGCAATATCGTTATTCAACTCGCTTTGCAGCAATGTTGCTAGACAAGGTGCATGTTTTTTATTGTCCGTTTTACCGTACATTTATCCTCTTTGGGGCACCAGAATATACAAACGAGCGAGGTGTATACACAAAATATCAACATGAACAAATGAGAAAAACAAAAAGAGAGTATTTTTTACCGACTGGCTGTCTTGACTGGTCAGAAACCACAGCGCCCGTAAGGTAGAAGTCAGAGAGGTGTCCAAAGTTGTGCATGAGCAGAGGCCGTGACTTGTTAAGCCACTGAATACTTTGACTGTTCCAGTCAACCCAATATAAATTGTCACCATACAGAGCCAAGTCCGCTGGGAATATGTTTTGAGAGACATAGTGCACAGTTGTCCAGTTATAGCCGTCATAGTCTGTAGATTCGATGAAATTGTCGTATGCATCCATCCAATAAATTCGTTCAGCTTCATAATCAATAACCACACTCATAGGAAACAACTGGTAAAACACGAAATACCAAAATGCAAGGTCGACCACTACCTGTCGGTTTTCACCGGATAAATCTGCTCGCTCAATTTTAGGATAAAGCAATCCCCAGTCTGTCCAAAACATGTACCTGGAAATTGAAAAATAGTGAGGATCTGCATGGATTCTCATGTAGCTTCCATAACGGTTGCTACGGCTCATGATTAACGGTAAATGGACTGGCGCCTCTATCTTTATCAAGGTGGAACAACACGAGATTTTAACCGAATAAATCCGCTTGTTCTATTATCGAGAAAATCGATGGCTTTGATCCACGCTGCTTGTCAGGTTGGCAGAGGACATGCAGGGTGACAGGCACGTGGCACCCCACGTAAGGGAATCTTGAATCCTAGAATCCGGAAAATTGTTCTTGTGGAATCTGGATTCCAGGAATTTTGCTTTGGAATCCGCAATCCTGGGATTTGGAACACTGAATACAGCTCAAGGAATCAAGAATCACACTAACGATTGGAGTCCAGAATCCAAGTTCCATTGACAAAGAGTCCGAAATCCAGTATCTGGAATTCCGAATCCGGAATCCATGATGTAGAATCCAGAATCAAACACTGGATTCCCTTACATGAAGCAAAAAGTGGCAGAATGAGTTTTCTTGACAAGGTTACTTGGTTTTAATGACATTCTTTAGCAAATGGCTGTCGTTTGATGTGGATCCTTTAAAAGTGGTTTCATGCTTCCGTGAAAGAGGCTTGATCATTTTTATTTCGTCTTATAAAGGAATTCAGGTAAAAACGCTGTTACGGAAATAAGTCGAACACTCGAACACCGTACGTAAGCCTTATCTTTATTCCATGAAAAAATTCCACGTTCCGAATAAATCCAGATCCAAATAAATCAACAACCTGAACTGCGGTGTCAAATCCAATTTACAATGTAGTCATAGTACTTCCAAACAAATTCAAATGCAATCCCGTAAATCCTACGCACGAATTAGGTTTTCTAAAACCAAAACATAAATCCATAATCAAAGGCTTCCATAAAATGACAAAACTTACAAAGTATCAGATTTCAAAGCACGTGGTTTCAAGGTACGGACTACGGAATGCGTGCGCAGCGTTAGTGACACCGGCCCCAAACGAAATCTAAATAAGATAATTTCGTTCACATAAACTTAACAGCTACCGATGCAAACAGATACATCCTGTAACAATTTCGAAATAAAATACAGTTCATTAAAACAAATGTTTTTTGATCGTCAATTCAACGTCATCCTGACTGGTAATCTCCAAGCTCAATCCATGTTCCATCATCACTGGTGACCTCCAAAACACGTGCTAACGGCCACTGACCTCTCGGGAAATTCTCATCCATCAGCAAGACAACGTCACCCACTTTAAGGCTTTCCTTTTGTTGATTCCACTTCTTTCTTTTTTGAAGAGTTGGGAGATACTCTTTGATCCACCTCTTCCAAAACAGGTTTGCTAGGTATTGGGCCTGTCTCCACTGTCGTCTGCAATACAAATCCTCCTTCTCAAAAATTCCGGGGGGAAAACTAGTACATGGTCGCAGCTGTAACAAGTGATTTGGAGTAAGTGGTTTTCGTCTGTGGGGTCATCACTATTTGGCGTTAAGGGTCTGCTGTTCAGGATTTTAGTCGCTTCCGTCAAAAAAGTAGACAGCACTTCATCGTTGACCACCTGCTCCTTTAAGACCTTATCATCCTCTCCCAAGCTCCCCCCGTATGGCTAGCCCCAGGAGGGTTGAAGATCCATTTGATCCCTCTTAGTGCACAAAATCTATCGATACTTTGCTGATTCCATTCATCGACGCAGGCCTTCAACTCCTTGTCAGCTCTGGTAAAGTTTGTTCCACAGTCGCTTCGAATTTCCTTTGGGTGACCTCTAAGGTTAATGAATCTTCTTAAGGCATTAATTATGGAATCAGTATTCAAACTATGTGCAACTTCAATGTATATGGCACGGATTGTTAAGCACGTGAATAACCAACCATACCGTTTCACTGTACTTCTGCCTTGCTTCACTTCTATTGGACCGAAAAAGTCCACTCCAATATGCGTGAACGGAGGTTCGTTCAGAGTTACTCTGTCTTGTGGTAACTTTGCCATCAGTTGTTGTCCTGAAGGAGCCTTTCTTTTCTGGCAGTCAATGCAGTTCTTCAAAACGCGACGCACAGCAGAACGTCCATTTACAATCCAGAATCTTTCTCTAAGAGATGACAACACAGACTCCTGTCCAAGGTGACCCAATTTCTCATAATGATGACAAATTATCAGTTCTGTGACATGATGATCCTTTGGAAGGCTAAAAGGATATTTCATATCTTCATCCACAGGAGCATTCTCCAGTCGACCGCCTACTGACAATAAATCGGCCTCTCAACTTTAGGTTCAATTTGAAAATCGATGAAGCTTCCTTCTTCATAACTCTTTTGGCTTGCCTTTCGTCTGACAAGGTTGAAAGTGCCTTGAACATTCCCGGGAACGCTGACTTCTGTACATGTCGAATTACTTCCTTTTCAGCTTCCTGAAGCTCTTCCACTGTAAGGCTCCCTTTCGAGACCCTTCTGATGCTTGGGGAGTCGGTACTGGTGTTCATGCCTCTCTGCTTCTGCTCGAGAACTTTACTTTGCAGGAACTGTTTATAGCGCATCAGCCAAGCGAATGCTGTTTTTACTTTCCAACACGAGGAGAAGTGACGTACTAACATGTCAAGAGGATCTTGAGTAACGGTAGTCACATAGATCTTGCTTTCTTTCTTTACCTCGGGGTCACTATCTCTCAATTCTAGAACATCAATCATCGCGGGCCAATTTGCCTCTTCTTTCCACAGGAATGCTGGTCCATTCTGCCACCGACCATTCTTCGTTAGCTCTTCAAGCTTCAAACCCTTTGAAGCATCGTCTGCCGGATTGTCATCTCGATTAACGTATCTCAACTCTGAGGGCGACGATGTGCTTCGGATGATAGCAAGACGGTTTGACTCAAACACATGAAAGCGCTTCGTGTCGTTATTGATGCATTTCAGAAAGGTCATAGAATCAGTCCAATAATTGACTTGATCTATCTTGGTTTCTAGGTCTTCCCGTATAATCTGACTTAGCTTTACTGATATGACTGCTGCAGTCAGTTCCAATCTGGGTATTGTGATTTCATGTACGGGCGCCAATCTTGCCTTGCCCATAACAAAGCTACAATGGATTTTACCACAGGCATTCACAAAGCGCAGAAAGGCCACTGCTCCATAACCTACACGAGATCCTTCAGAGAAGATATGCAGCTGAACACGCTTAGCTGCACCAAAATTCTTCGGTTCAAGGCATCTCAACATCAATTTTCTGCAACTGTGGGAGATCCTCAAGCCAACGCGACCACTGCATTTTCTCTGGTTCATCAATCAGTGTCCCAGCTTAATTTCGTACGGCAAAGATCTTGTAGCAGTAGTTTGGCTTTCACAGAGCTATAAAGCCCAGTGGATCAAACAGTGAGCTGACAATTGCTAACGTTCGACGTCTCGTCATCGATCCTTTCTGCACTAGATGCTGAAGCCTTCCTGATGCCCTCCAAATAAACTCGTCCGCTTCTACGTCCCATTTCAATCCAAGTGCACACTCAGTTGACAATTCTTGTATGTCAAGGTTCCCTACAGAGACTGCTCTCTCAGTTTCTGGAATTTCAGAATGTACCCTTCTATCGTTACTTAACCACTTGGTCAATCTAAATCCGCCCTTTGCTAGCAATTCTCTTAGCTGTGTCGAAAGCCGCACTGCTGTCGTGGGAGCATCAACAGACTTCATTAAATCATCCACATATATGTTCCTTTCAACGGTTTGGACTACAAAAGGATCAAATTCTGTTCCACAAATCGATGCAGTCTTCTTTAGACAGAAGTTAGCAACACTTGGCGAGGACGTAGCATCAAACAAATGTCTTACCATTCGGTATTCTTGCGGCTGCTTATTGAGTTTACCGTCTGGCCACCAGAGAAATCTAAACACATCAAAGTCCTTGAATCGACATAAATCTGATGGAACATTCCTTCTATATCAGCTGCAATGGTGGTTGTTTCTTGCCGAAACCTGGTCAACACTCCTACTAGTGGATTTGTGAAGTCAGGGCCCTGTAACAACTGTTGATTCAAGGATATTCCATGATACTTTGCAGCGCAGTCAAAGACAATTCTAACTTTACCAGGCTTCATGGGGTGCATTACAGTTTGGTGGGGTAGGTACCACACTGGCTGCTCTTTTGTGTCTAATTCATTCTCTGGCACCTTCTCCCCATAGCCTTGGTTAGGTAGTCTTGAATTGCAGAATAATATTTTTCATGCAGGTCTTTGTCTTTAGTTAACCGTTTTCTTAAGAGATCAAGTCTTTGCTCTGCCATCACTTTGTTATTGGGTAAGTACGGTGGGTCTTCTCGCCACGGTAATCTAACTTGAAAATGTTCATCTCGTCTTTGAAGTGATTCTCTTATCTTAGTTAAAGCTTTATTGTCCTCAACAGATGGCAATGTTCTTGTCCCAACGATCGAGTCCCTGAAATCGGTCTTCCAAAGCTTTTCAAGCTGGCGATCCAGAGTTTCATTGTGAACAGTGGGTACATCACCGTCTTCACTTTGAGCAACATTAACATGGAAACGAGGCTCATATTCTGTACACGCGAACCGCTGCGCTGTTTCATTCTCATCTTTCAGCTTCTTTGTTTCTTCACTGATTCGTTCCCTGGAAGCTGCATCCCTCAGAAGGTTTCCTTGTGTTAAATGACCGTCCTTCGTAAACAAAAAGTTCACTGAACAATTACGATCTTCTTTCTGGTCGCCCACTGGACCCATCACAGTCCACCCTAAACTATACCGTATGGCTATTGGCTCATTATCTCCACCAGTCTTTAACTCAAGCGAGAGGAAAAGTGTTGGTCTCCTTCAAACCAATCAGAAGGCAAACTTCTCCATTTTCAATACTGGGAATGTCAATGCCGTGTAAATGAGGCCAGCGAACGAGGTCTTCTCTCTTTGCGATGCAGCTTGTCGAAATTGGCATATTAACAACTGTTTTAACACTGCACAGTTCCACTTCTACAGAATCATCAATCGATTTCACCACAAGATCCACCAATTTACTACCCACTTTTTTAGAGCCAGTAATTCCGGTCAGAGTGAATTCAAATCTTTGACCATCTAATCCAAGTTCCTTCACTAGCCGTTCATGGCACAAAGTTACTTCAGAGCCATTATCAAGGAGGGCATATGTTTCAATCACTTTACCACCTCCTTTACCTCGAACTTTGACTGGTATGATTCCAAGACACACACGCTTTTCTCCAGCTCCAGTAGCAGACACAGCTACTCCATTACCATTACCGGCCCCAGTTTCATTACGAGATCTAATAGGTACTTCACTTGGTTGTAACTGCTGTTGGGGGTTCACATCTCTCGATCCAGCATTCTGATTTCGCTGTCTTGCGCCTCTCGCATTTGATTCATTGCTGGTTCCTCTATCTGTTCTCACGGCATTTCGGTGCATTAAGATGTGGTGACCTCCTCCACATCCAGAGTGTTGGCACTTGAAATTCACCTTTGGGCAATCCTTAGCAGTGTACCCTTTTGCTAAACACTTGTTACACAGTCCACCTCGTTGCACAACTTTCCTTTTCTCTTCATGTGGTAAGCCTTTAAAAAGTTCACACTTCCAAACTTCGTGTTGTCCTGAGCAAACGAGACAAACAATTTGTGCATTTAAGGTTCCACTTTGACCACGACTGTTCAGACCACTTCCAGTCGCAAATGTTTGCAGTTGTGGTAAAGTTCCATCGGAATTCACTTTCTTTTTCCGCATGTTAGTCTCTCTTGCAAACACACTGTTCATTTCTTGCCCGAACTGCTTCTAATAATTCCTTTTTGGCTCTAATAGCTCGTTCTTCTTCATCCAATAAATGCTTAAGTTTAAGTCTGTGAAGGTTTAGCAGAGCCAGAGCTAGTTTCTCCCTCTTTTAAGACACTGAGGATAATCTCGAACTTGATCTAGAAATCGCACTATCCCCATCTTTGCTTGCTTTCTCCAAAACTACACCCCGACTGCTTTCATTTCCTACTCGCCCTGATTCACTCTTTTCCAGCCATAACTTCACAGAAAGATCAAGATTAAGTTTTCGTTCCATTTGTTCATCATAACTTTTACAGCTTCATCTAACAGACAAGCGTCCCACAATAATATTCTCTCAACAACAGTAAATAATTTTCATGAACACTCACAAACTTACGCCAAGCTTCATCAAACTGACGACATCCGTTCAAAACATCTTCTCGAGCTGCATCTTCTTTTATCAAACCCATAAGCTTGTTACGTATCTTTCTCAAATTTCCCATGTGTCCAGCGCGGGAATTGCACAAAGCTAACCTTTTCCTCTCCAAACCGATCTCGTAAGCACGCGTTTCGCTTAACTGCAGACTTTCCATGCTCTCTCCTTCTTTAGATGCTGTTGCATAGTCCCTTTCATTGAATCCAATGTCCAAATCCTCATATCTAGTAGTAAACAATTATTGTATCAAAGGTCGTTCGGTTGGCGTTGAGCCAGACGAATCTTCACGCTGCGCCATCTTCGAACACGCTTCCACTACTTTCACATGTCTTCATCCATTAAACACTCGTAAATCGGCGGGGCTAAAGTGCAGGTCACAGGTCACAGGTCAGGTTACATACAGGTCACAGGTCACAGTTCAGGTCACAGGTAACATTTCAGGTCACAGGTCAGATCACAGGTCACACACAAAAACAACAGGACACTGGACAAAACTCTTCTTGATTGACATTTAATTATACAAAAACAAAACAAGCCAAGGAACCTCAATTATATTTTCTCTGTTCTGAACTTTATCAAATTCCACACATGAGAAAATATATTCATGTTGATCGCGCAAGAAGGACTTGCATTACAGCATAACCAAAGTTGGTAACGAAATCACAAGGGTACGCAAAATCACGTGATTTGTAAGAAAAAATGAATCTCAAAACAAAGGGCTGTTGCGTTAAGAATATCATGACCTGTTTGTGGATGTTTTTGAAAAGCATTCGACGGGAAAACGGAAGGAAAACTTAAGGACAGTCTAAAACTTATTTGACCATTGAAATAAGGCAACTTTCTTCAGACTTTCCTCGTCCTAAACTCTTCTTGCCACTAGATCGGTCCTCCATCTCTTTTGAAGATAGCGGCCTGTTACTCGCGCTTCGTACTAGCCACAAAATGCTGCTGTGTTAAAGTGTAGTCGGCCAAGAACTTCACACACTGCTAATTGGGCCTCTCGAATAGTTGCTGGACCATATTTCTCGGCTCTTCTCCCAGGAGCTTGCCATTCTCTCACGTCCTGTTGCACAACATCTTGAAATAACTCTGTTGGATTTGCCTCGTGGCCCTTAGGTGGGAGCATTCCGCCATTACAATTTGAATCTTTGACTCTATAAACTGCTGATGTATCAAAGGATTACAGTGCTGCATGTCAAGTCAATGACTCGCTCTAAGTTATCTTGGCTGCACTGTTTATTTGGAGATGACATTCTAATAACACGACTATACTTCGAGTTAGGTTTTCTAAAACCAAAACATAAATCCACTATGAATTTAGTGTTCAAAAGTTCGAAGTCAACGTCCGAAAGAGGAAAACTTAACGATTGTTTTGAGTTCCATAACCAAAGGCTTCCATAAAATGACAAAACTTACAAAGTATCAGATTTCAAAGCACCTGGTTTCATGGTAGCTACGGAATGCGTGCGCAGCGGTAGTAACAAACGCTACAATTATTACGGTTCAGTTATCCAGGCGACTACTTACTACTTTCGTGGAGCACCATTATATATTAAACTGTGAGATTAAATGATTATGTTACCCTGACTTAGGATCCACAGCAATTCCTCTTGGGTTGTACAGATTAGTGTAAAAAAGCGTCCTCCTGTAAAGTCCGTCAATCCTAGCCACTTCAATTCTCTCAAAGATGTAATCTGTCCAGTAAATCAAACCACTTTCCCATTCAACAGCCAATCCGTCAACTTGTCCTAGATTGTCTCTTATGATGACCTTTTGGCAAAGCAAGGAAGTGAGCAAAGTCAAACAGGTACGAATTGTTTACCCACCATTTTTCGGTACCTAATTATAAAGAACTATGTTCAGGAAAGGGACGTCTGGAACGGGGGTCCTGATCCCGCAATGCCGCTCCTTTTTCACGACACCCTCGTACCATACGTCTGTCATCTCTATAAGATTGAGGAGCAATACTTTTTACCCATAAGTTTGGGGCAAAACGGGTGGACGTGCTTCGCCCAAGAACGCCTCTGCTTACCTATACTCCTACAAGCCAGGCCTTGGTTGTTCAATAACAGAATAGCGCTATCCATCTGATAAATCTCTATCCAGCGGATAAGTATTAGGGAATACCAGTTGCGTTATCCACTGGATAGTGATTTATCCAACGGATAGCGGTGGACTTATCCACCTTTTGAACAACTGGGGCCTGGTGGTTTCTTGAGGTCTCCTCGCCTAACAACCTACTGTATTCTGTAAAATTCATTTTAATATCAAGGCTAATAAATGATGATGATGATGATGATGATGATTACCTCAGTTTCACCAGTTACTAAACTCATTCGATTTATAGTCCATTGTTCATGGTCACTCCAGAAGATCATTCGCTCCCGGTGATCGATGTCAATTGCTCCTGCATCAGCCAGTCCAGTTTTAACAGTCTTCACTTGGACATGAGAACGGTTGTACGTCTTTATATCAATGCATTTAATGCTGTGTCGTTCAGAAACGTAGAGACTTGGGTCTTCGCTACACCCATATGCATCTGAGAATAAGAAAAACCTTCAGCCGGCAAAGAAATGTTTCATTGAAATGCAAACAGTGATAAATTAAGTCACTTTTGAATGATAACGAAGGAAATGCGTCAAGGCTTTTCATTTCAGTTCGCCTCCACTGGATATTACAGAAAACCAAATACAATAAAATATTTATTTTACGTTAAAATATGGAAGTATTCTACAATGACAAAGGATACCACCACAACCACAACCAACAACAACTGTTACAACACCAACTCCACGATTTGGTAATACGCTTTCGTTCCCGTTTAGTTCGCTGAATCATCTCACAAATTAAAGATCAATAAGAAGAAAAATATTGACCACCACCACCACTGCTGCTGCTGCTAATTTTTGAAAAATAATAGACAATTAATTGATAAACGTACTAGTAATGTTGGTAGTCTCGTTACATACTGATAGGTCATCGACAGGACATGCGCACTTGTAACCTCCAGGTTTTGGGAGACAGAGATGACTGCAGATACCCACGCATGGATGTGGAGCTGGAAGGAAGGAAAATAGTAATCAGTAAAAATGAATAAATAATGCACTTTAGTATATACACTCAGTGATCTTGGTGATTTAAGCAATCTGATTGGTTCGCTATCTCAGACTATTTAACAATATTCACCTCCTAGCGAGTGGATTATGTGTGAGCTCGGGGTTTTTTTACCATTTTTTTAAAGAACGATCTTTTAAAAGTCGACAAAATCCTAGTGTTGACTTTTTTTTAGGCAAGAAAAGAATTCGAAGGATTCAAAAGGGCGTATTTCCATTTACTGTAACTGAGTTTTGTGCTCGACGGATTGTTTACAACTCCTGTTTACTCGCGTAGAAGAGGCCGTTTCATAAAGCCATTACGTACCCTATTGTTTGCAAAGTGATAAGCTTGTGAATTGCCATGTTTTTGAGAATTCTACAAAGATCTATTTTTAAACTTTCGCGTGATTTGGTCTGTCAATCAAATCGTACTTTTTAATGGTTTCCACTCTGATTTTGTTGAGATTACTTCGTGAGTATATGCTAAATCAATTATTCTTTTCAATCTCGGTGAATAGTGCCTTTAGGAATATTTACCTCGATTTCAATGAATAATTGTTAATTATTTGAGTGTAAATGTATTTAGCACGAAAGTACTAATTGAGGACCGCCATTTTGTGTGGTCACTATCTGAGCCACGAGAAGGTCTAACTGTTTGTAGGACAAAGGCAGCACATTGATTTGTCAGTTATTTTAAGACCCAGAGTATTGGTCCGTCCCCGGAAATCGAACCCGCGACCTTCCGCTCTGCAGTCAAACGCTCTACCGACTGAGTTAATCCTACCGCGGAGAATCATAAGAATCATATATATGAGAAGAAATGACCTTGCACATCAAAATTTATTCTTTGCTAAAAGCTAGAATTAAACGAAAGAAGCTATAAGGAAGAACATCATTAATAGTCCCAGCTGGCAGGAGACAAAACAATTGGAGTTGAAGGCGGAGCTATAGGGAAAAAATCCAAGCCAGCTCGTTGTTGGATTAAAGGATTCGATCTTGGGTCCTTCAAGCCGAAATAGTAATAAATCATTTCAAGACGACAATTTGGTCACTTCTTTAGAAAATTCATCACATCAGCCTTCAACCTTTTTTATACCTTGAATATCCTTCGGATTGTAAATATCGACTCCTCTTGGTGTAAATTGGAATGGAATGAGTTCATCTACTGTCTGATCTGAACTCCTGCTGGCTCGAATAACATTCCCAAGCAAACCGTCTGTCCAGTAAAAATAATGCGCATCGAGGGCGAGTCCCATTGGGCTATGTAAATAATTACTGAAGGTGATATGGTACACTATTTCACTATTTGGATATCGCAGGTCAATGTATTGTAGGCTTGGTTCTCTATCTGATACCCAGAACAAAAGGTTGTCGTCCACATCTATCGCAAGTGCGCTAGGACCCTGAATCGACCAAGGAGAGAACTTTACTAAAGGAGTAACGTGGCTTCCATCCATTTCTGCTTTAACGATCATCGGAGGATTTCCCCAAGTCGAGTAATATAAATAACTAAAATGAAATGGAAAATAACGTGAGCATGTGGTTTACATATACTTTCACTTCAACCTTATTTATCTAATGTTACTTGAAGCACTTTTACAGCTGCTATAATTTTAGCTCCATGAGACTGATTTTAAAATGACCCCGTAAAATTGACATCTCTGACAAGAACTATAGCTGTTTATTAAAGAACTAGAAAAAGTAAATTTGGGAAACGATCATACCCTCGGCTTGAATCGATTGCTAGACCAACCGGCTCATGCGGACTGGTATCAATCAAAACTTTCCTGTTGGAACCATCAAGTTTAGCAACCTGAACTGTTTTGTTTCCTTTATCGGTAAAATAAATATTCCCACTGTAACTGTCCACGGCAAGTCCTAGGGAATATTCGACATTTTTAACAATGATCTCCTCATCCGTTCCGTCCAAGTTTGCTAGGGCAATGTGTTTGAATGTCAGGTCCGTCCAATATACTTTTTTGTCGGCCGTGTTCGATGCAACAGCTGAGGGGCAGGATGCGTGCTTTAGAGGCAGAGTGTTTGCTACATCGAACAAGTAACCTCCACCCAAAGGAGACTTGTAAATCTCACTAAAGTCGCACTCGGTATGCAGGATTAAAGGATGGTAGGCACCTGGCAAGATCAATCAATCAATCAGTCAATCAGCAAATGTATTTGATTACTTCACTGCCACACACAAAAAAAGCTGATTTCCAGGTGGGCCGTAGGCAGATAAAGTAGATGTGTTAAAAAGTATTAATTATTTGAATTACTGTATTACCTTTAACTTAGCCTTAAAAAACAGCCAAACCTTTTAGTCCTTAGCGTAAGCACAGGCGACCCAAACTCACGTTGCGAGGAAAGGGTGTAATGTAATTTACATACCATGAGGTGACGCGCCGGTGTCGCGTTACAGGCGACCGTTGAAAATATAAGAGACTTGTATGAGAAATATATTACTACGATCTGCGAACGCTAAATAACGACTTACCTACAATGTATTCCACTGCGTTTTGGTGTCTGTTTGTTATTCTACTGGTTTTTTGGCTTTATTGCGTAACCACTGTTACTCCTCCTCGAGCCATTTTTGCCGGACTTCGCGGCAATTCTGGCTTTCGTCCAGTGGCTGTGACCAATGTTGCGCTTACCAACTAATTTGCATTTGAAATTGGAAACCTTGCTAGGGTGACAATTGGCACTTACACGACGGATGCAAGGGCAACAATGACCCGTTAACTAGGCTCCTCACCCCACCACGCCGTTATAATCGCAATTCTTTCAATACCTACCTGGACACACGATCCCTCACATAGCGCGAGCGTCATATTACTCCCTTGGCGTGGTGGGTTGAGCACCCGTCGTGTAAGTGCCAATTGTCACCCCAGCAAGGTTTCCAATTTCAAATGCAAATTAGTTGGTAAGCGCAACATTGGTCACAGGCACTGGACGAAAGCCAGAATTGCCGCAAAGTCCTGCAAAAATGGCTCGATTTGATGGGGAAATTATGGATCTTTTTTCGAGCCGATCTCCTAGAGAGGAAGAAGAGGTTTCCCTCTTGGGCTGGAGCTGAAAAATTTGCAGCAGATTTAAATTTAGGCGAAAAAAACGGCATTCTTGTTGCGACTGGTCCAGGACCCTGCCAGATCGAAGTGACCATCCTTCACTTCGTTCTATGAGAGGAGTAACAGTGGTTACGCAATAAAGCCAAAAAACCAGTAAAACGACAAACAGGCACCAAGCAAAACGCAGTGGAGTACATTGTATAGGTAAGTCTTTTTTATTCATTTCATTGAAAAAGAAGTAAGGTTTAGCGTTATTTAGCGTTCGCAGATCGCAGTAATATATTTCTCATACAAAGTCTCTTATATTTTCAACGGTCGCCTGTAACGCGACACCGGCGCTTCACCTCATGGTATGTAAATTACATTACACCCTTCCCTCGCAACGTGCGATTGGGCCGCCTGTGGCGTAAGGAGAGTGGCTAGCGCACCACAGCGTTGCAGTGTTGGAACAGTGTTGCAACCATTTGAAACAATGTTGCAACGCTGTGTTGCGATACAAATCTTCGTTGCGAATCTTACCTTAAGTTGCGAAAAAGTTTATCGTTAAACCACTTCTAGCCGCAATTTTTCAGTTAAAGAGTTTTGTCTTGTGTTGTGGTTGTTTGATCCTACTTCGTCCTTTTTTCTATCTTGGAAAGGTTCTCAAAGGCCCACTGATGGGAACTTCTGAACTTGGTTATTCTGCTGCCATTAAGCTTTTTTAGCCCTCTAATTTCATTGTTTCTTCCTGGCACGAACTTCGTTTTGTTTTCGCTCCTCATCCTTTTTAGGGGGAGACGTTATCAGTTGGTCATAGGAAGGCCGAGAAAATGCCAGTACCCCACTATGCCAATCCCAAATGGTATTTTCCTGCTAGCAGAGGTCTCTCACGACGAGGCAAAAATGAGAAAAAGGAGAGTCTCTCCTTTCTCTCATTTTTTGCCTCGTCGTGAGAGACCTTTGTTAGCAGGGAAAAATGGTATCTGGCTCCAATGAAAATAGATTTTCTTCTTTTGCCTTACGGTCTCTTAACGGCTTTAATTAGTGTCATTATTTATAAGCTTAAGGTTTCTAGGAATTGATTTAATTGTCTTTGGGATCACTTACAAGAAGTCTCATTTGTAGGATACATGTCCACTGGGCAGGCGCAATGAGCTCCAGACGGTGAGTTCAAACAGAGATGACTGCATTTGTCGGCGCATCCTGGAGACTCTTATAAAATAATAACGGAAAAAAGCAAATAGCGACTTTCAATATATATATACAAACCAAAATGATGAAAGAATGGTTTAACGAAGAGCTGTAGTAGAACAAATCTTAAAATAAGATACCTACACAAACTGGTCTATCCATCAATTCAACAAAGCGACGCATAATCTACAACTGTAGGTCCACTATTTACACAATGTTAAAACGTATGGTTATACCACCTGACGTAACATAACTGAGACTCATAAGTTGTGCCACATACATGATTTTATACTTTTTGTTTTCTTGGAAAATATTTCAGCCACAACATTGTAGGTGGTAATATTTTTCATCCCCTTAGCTATAGAAGACAGGCCAGAATGGTTGCTAGGCTTTCTCACAAGGAGAAAGCGAAAACTTCTGAGACTGTAAATACTAATTCAGTTTTCTTGGAGGGTATTGCGGAGGGCAGTCTACAAATGAAATGAGCATGCTTATGAACCCCGTTGATTTAAGGGGCTTTGTCACGATATTGATATCACTGTTTTTGAACAATTCAGTCCTGCAGTCATTATTTATTGCTTTACCTACACACCAATACACGAAATGCTGTGGAGTTATGAAGAAGATATCAAACAAATTTATCACAGATCACTAACCAAACAATTTTTTTTGGTGACTTTCGCAGGCATAGCATTAAAACTTAAGAAGGTTGCCAAAGTTTTAATCAATGTCCTTATTGCCATCCGTTGCCGGCAACAGACGACAGGAAATAATTTCAATGTCTATATAAATATAATCTTAGATAACAAAAATTAACCATGTTTTTGGAATTCATGCAGTTGATGCGAAGACGCGTTTCAGCTTTTGACAAATATAGCAAATAGTGTGACACAGCACCTATTGTTGGTTTTCACATGACGTCACCAAAATTCAAACTACAAAACTATCGATCCTACTGAGATTTTACTTTCATGGTGTATTAGAGCAGCTGAAAACTAATTTTCAAACAAATTTTCGCTTCAGAAGGGTTCTTGGTTTTGTGATAGAGTACGCTTGAATTTTTAAGCTTTTGCGTGACGCAGCATTTACATGACGGCCGAGAGAGCTGTCATTTAGGTTAAAAAAGAGACTTTTTTCGCGGAATTTTGCTATCTAAGCAGTTCAAGTATTAGAAAAAAGTATTACTTTAATGTTTATGAGTTTCTCTAGGAGTAAATTCACGCTTTTGTAGCAAAACTCGGTAACAGATGTTTCTGTTTGTTTCCGTCCGCCATGTTGGAGCTCATCCGGATGAGCTCCAGCATGGCGTCTCCATACAAAGCTCTATAAATTTGGGTAAAACATTTCCCCGGATATCTCGTATTCCAATTATTCCTTCGACCCAAATCTTGGCGAGGGTCTTTGTATATTTACCTCCTTTCATTTCCAAGATTCTAGACTTTATCAGTCGAATGGTTTTGATTTTTATTTTGACCTATTTTTGAATGGCGTGACACTGAAAACCAGCAATACAAGAGAAAGGCCCACTGGTAATTTCCTTTTTAAAGAAATACCTACCTGGTGCGTAGATGTTGTCCAGGTCGTAAGAATCTATTTCCCAAGGAGTATTCAGCAAGTCAATAACTTTGGAGACATTTCCTGTTCCTCCAAGCAAAGTGCTATACGCTCCACCATCCCATGTGATACCAATACCTGCGTCTGAGATATACAGGTTGTTATCTTGTATGGTTAAGTCCACCGGATGAATCAGCTCATTGGTTATAAACGACCTGCTCTGAGTACTGTTTAAGTCTATATCATAGACTTCCTGACCAAACCTGTCAGTGTAATAGAGCCGACTTTGATTGTTGGACATGTGATGCACAATCAGGCCACTTGGGGTCGAAAAGGTCGACAATTCCAGAATAACACGCCGATTTCTGCCATCCATGTCAGCTCGTTCTATTTTTGGTGGGACTCCGTTGCTTGACCAATAAACGTGTCTGGAGTGTTAAGAAAACGATAAATATTTATTTCAAACGAAAAAAAGGATTTTTTAACATGGTGCGGTAAAGCAGTGAGCCAAAATAGTCAGGATTTTTGTTATATATATCGACGCCAAATGCGGATCCAGACCGTGGGTCTTTAAAAGGAGCGGTGGTCTCCAATGCAGCCGCACAGTAATTTTCAAGGAGTTATAATAACTCCTCTAGTTGGGCTAATTTAACTCCTTACAGTGGAGTTTAGGGAGTTATTTTAACTCCAAAAAGGAGTTTAAAGAACTCTTTTTCAGGAGCAAAAGTGACCCCAGTTATTGAGGAGTTAAAAAAAAAAACAAAAAAGGAGATATCCTGCACCTACAATTTTTACTCAAAAAGAGGAAAAACAACACATTTAAGGAGTAAAACTAACCCCATTTCAGAGTTATTTTACCTCCAGACTGGGAGTAAAAGAACTCTTTTTCAGGAGTAAAAATGATCCCAAATTCGGGGATAAATTAAGAGTTAAAGTAACACCCCAAAAAGGGGTTATCTTGTACCTAAAATTTTTACTCCATTTTTGGAGTTATAATAACTCCCTAAAAATTACGGTGCGTGAAAAGCCAGTGAGAGTATGCTCTGAAAAATACTTTTGGTTCTTTAGGCCTCAGTTTGCACTACAAAAACAAGGTCCGCGTGCACCGGTACTTTCCTTACATTTGTCACCGATTGCAACGAATGGTATTGTTTATGAAATTAAAAGAAATTGAGTTTGTTTTTAGTTTCCAAAAGCTATTCATGTGAGTGGATGACTCTCCAGTCAGGATCATATTGAGAAGACTGTGAGTTGTTTTTTAACCGCAAACCCCAGTTGAAAGAGCTCCTTTCAGGCGAAATCTAAAGGAATTTCTTTACTAGTCGGTTGGCTGGTTGGTCATCCATTTTAATGGTGTTTCACCTCCCAAAATTGAAGTCTTGATCTTTCAAAATATTGTAACAGAACGAA
>JBBMOI010000003.1:42967500-42997500 GCA_038088405.1 Porites divaricata
CCTAAAGAAAAGAAATCCACGTTGCAACGTGAAAGAAATTATGACATCAGAAGAGTTAAACAGTCCGATAACGTAATTTGGCTAACACAATTGGTTTACATGGTGGCCCTCAAATAGAAATAGAGAAAAACCTTTAGCCGACAAATTTAGATCGTAAGTGACTATAGCGGCCAACCAACTCAGGCAAAAAGGCCATTTGCACGATGTAGTCATCTTAATGTTACTTCTAGTATCAGAATCCATTTCGTTTTTCCTTAATTCATATTCAAATTGGTAATCCCAGCGACGTTTGAATTACAAAAGCACTAAATTTCACAATAAAAGGACGTCAGCGTGCAAATGGCCAATTACAAGAACCGATGAGACACGTCTTCGTTGCTACTGAGAACAACAGTTACTCAACTAGAATGCGATTTTGCATGGCCAGAAATTCCGGACATTTGAGCCCGCATTCTATCTGCGGTCTTAGCACTAAAATAAAGATGGCGGAAAATACGAGTCGCCGTCGACCAAGGGGGTTCTTGATTATTCAGAGCTAAATGCCCTTTCTTCTGTGGTTCTTTACAACACATCCAAACGAAGGAAGACATAGCTGCAACAGGGCTCTTGTAATAGGCGTTCTTCCTTTGCTCCATGCAAACATCGGAAACAATCGTACCCGATGTGCACAGTGAAAATTATGTCTTCTGATGATACACTTTGTTTACGAACATGTTGCAAGCACTAATCATCGCTAACACTTACAGGGTTCTTAAACTTCTCAATTTGAATTAAGTCTAAGTTATCCGACATTTTCAACAAACAAAAACCGATCCGGTATAGTGGTTGCGTGAAAAATGTTAATATTCCCGCGAAAATGTGACGCGTCCATGGGGATGTTTACTGGCCAAAAGTACTCTCTATTTCCCTTGTATCCCACAATTCTCTACAGCATTAGAAAGTTTGTTTTTCACTGAAAATTTTGATACCAAACATGACGGAGTTTGCTGCAAATTGCGAGTTTTTTGCCCAAAAATATGGTATGTGGTTCTCGGATCAACACAAACAAGACGCTCGCGTGGCATTTGATATCTTCTCTTTTGGTAGAACTGATTTGTGCTACTCTGAACAGTTTTTGAAGGCAATTAGCAGGGCGATGAAATCAGTATGGAAGCTGAAAATTGGTCAAATAGTACACCATACGGTGCTTTTCCTCAAGCGATCGCGGCACTTGGGATATCCCGATTATGTTGTCTGCTATAGCGGATCAAAATCTGTTTCGGATGCAAATAATGGATTTCAAGCCTCTGTAATATAGAGCGTTGTATGAGCCAAGCTTCGAAAATAAACATCGATGAAAAGCAGGGCCAGTAACATTTGTTGATGAAAAGTAACTAATCAGAATAGCCGAGGAAACTTTCAAGAACACGACCGCATCGCGGCACTTGTTCCCGGTAAGCCAGAAATTGCTCTATTTTATTGTGTTTTATTTCTGCCACACATTTCCTTTGAGTGTTTGGCGGCCATATTGCCGAGTAATCCCGCGCGTGCGCCGTTGCGTTGTCCGGAATTTCTGGCCATGACTAATTTTGGTGCGAGCAAGTTGAATGCCAGCAGTCTAAGCCACTCTGTCATGTTTGGTAAAGGATGGAAGGACTTTAACGTGAGACCTTCAATAAAAAGGCTTCTGGGCCATTAGAAAATAAACAAGTTTTAAGAAAAGAAGGAAACGAATATTTTGAGGAAGTGAAGGCTTCATCGCGACAATAATGAGCATCATCACAAGACTTACCCTCTGTAATTTTCTCTTAAAAGATTTTTTTAACAAAATGACCATAGTCAAATAATTTAATAAGTACCTTGAGGTTCTCTTGAAGAATCATTTAAAGCGATCCCATAAGTCCTTTCAAAGCCCAGCCACCCCATGTTTCTATAATGCTGGCCTGTGGTGAGGTTAACCCTCTCTATGCTACGACTATGAAGATCGCTTGCATATAACATATCTTCATGTAACGCCAGACTGAAGGAATACAGGTTAAGGCTTGTAAACATTGTGACAGTGTTTCTGTCCGAGCCGTCAAGGTTAATGTGTTCAATTACGTCATTATTAGCATCAGCCCAATACAGCAGATTGGAATTGAAATCTATGACCAATGAATTGATCAGATTTTGTGGATAAACATACTGATATCCATCGAGCAAAATTCTTCTCTCCGTCCCAGCCAATGTTGCACGCTCGATTCTTGGAAAGTCCCATCCTCTTTCTGACCAATACATGTAACTGAAAAGATGCAGCACAAAATTGAAAAAAAAAATTCTAGTCAACAGTAAAAGACACATTTTAAGCATAAGATGTAGCATGCAGGCCCGGTGGGGGGTACTCCCTTATGTGACCTATATGGAGATATGCCGCTGGACAGGGTATGGTTTTCGTCCTCTCTGTCCTAAACAGGGTATATAATTTCGCGCAAGGCTGTTCTAAACAGTGTGGATGACTTGTGCGAGTCTGTTCTAATTATAAACAGGGTGTTTCATGCACGATCAATTTCGTCCTAGTACAAACGTTTGCAGATATTTAGTATGTCATTTGCAAGATCAAGAAACTGGGAACTTCATGCTTGATGAAATGTGTTTGTATCTTCAAGAAGCAATGACTGTAAAATGATTTTCTCAATTGCAATTGCCAATAAATGACTTTAAAACAACACTGCGTGCATTTTGTCCTTTGTCCTAAACAGGGTACTAAAATTGAGGGTGTTGTCCTAAACAGGGTATGCATTTTAAGAACTTTTTGTCCTAAACAGGGTCAGGGTTTCAAACTCTCAGCGGCTCACCTATACCCAAATATTGGTCGAGTACCCCACCTCCACCCAGGCATGCAGGGAAGCTCTTGGGGCATAAAGCTAAGAGGGAGTGACTCGGCTGAAAACTGCTGGTTAACCTTATTTTTTGCTAAACATTGGCTGTCATTTTCTTGACTTAGTGCAACGGCGTCATACCTCAAAACCAGCAAATGCCTTTCAGGTGCAATTTACCCCCCGGGGGAGGGCTACTTGGGTTAATTTTTGCTGGGTATGTGGCGCTGGCCTTTCAGAACCCCTACCTCATTATGGTCCATTCTGTGGCCATATTATTAGAACCCATCTTAGCCACCTTGGGAGAAAAGTAATAGGCCATTTCCGAGTTCCCCCGGGCCTCTGTTTCAAAACGAGGCTAGGTGCCCAGCCTTTGATATGGAACTCATTTTTCATTCTCATACAAATAGCACTCATTTTCAAAAGAAAGGTTGTGCACCTAGCCTCATTTAGAAAGTGAGGGTTTTTGGAACTCGGAAGTGGCCTATTTTCGCAATCCCAGCTCAGTCACTGTCTGTTTATGCTTCTACCTTATAATGTCTTTTAACTTGATCATCCTGAAATGAACTGACATATTTGTTGAACTTAATGTGGTGTTAATCTTTCTACTTTTAAATCCCTACTCATACCAAAATGACAATTTGCGATCCCATTCTATTAACTCTTATAAAAATGCAAGCCCATAAAATAAAATAAATAGTCAATTAACAATTCGGTCGTGAAAATGCGACCCCATCCAGCTGCACAGTACCCATTAGCCTACTAATAGGAAGAAACCCCCTCCCCCTGGGGAAATGTACCCTTAGACTCTGTGTGATAGCACGTTACTTTGGACTGACTGTTGCTTTAAATTTGTTTCATGTCTCCTCCCCGGTTTACTAAACACTAACAATAAACCCTCCTTTCTGCCAACAGCCGAGCTTTGTTTACTAGAGCGCCTAACTTAGGAAACAAAGAAAACCGAGATTGTGGTCTGGGATTAAAAACATGGCCAAGTTAATGGCCGGTTTTATTCAAAACTGCAAAATCATCTTATCAATGTTAAAATAAGAAATAACGTTTACGATTTTATAGGTCTAGCAAAGGTGAGGGCCAGAAGAAAAAGGCAATTAAACTACAAGAAATACCTAAAGCAAGTAAAATGGGTGGAAGATTGGGGCGGAGGCGGGTCGATTGCTTGTTCAAAGGAAAAGCGGGTCAGCTATCGAAGATTCGGCTTGATGTCAGCTTTCAGACCGAGAGGATTAACAAAAGGTTACACCCTCTTATAAAGGGTCTCCACGAGATAATGAGATCGAGGCTACGTAAATTCATTGCGAGTGGCCTTTTCATAGGAGCTCGTGATTATTACCCAAAAGTAATTTTTACTTTTGGTCTTGTGATTCTCATGCGATCGTAAACCATTGTAAGATAATTCAAAGTTCACATGCAAGAGCCTCTAAGCCTTTGAAGCCGCAAACGACCCCACCCCCGAAAAAAATCCATACATTAAACAATTTGGAAGGGGAGACATAAAATTCTTTATTGGGTTCCAAATAAACTCATTTTAGTTTCCTCATCTAAAGGACACTTAGTCCTTATCGACAATTCCAGGAAGGTAAACTCACCCCGTCCTGGAATCCACAACGATTGCCCTGGGGTTAGCCATATTTTGCCAGATTAACGTCTTTCTGTAAGTTCCATCAATCTTTGCAACCTCAATTGTCTCGTACATATAATCTGTCCAGTAGATTAGACCTGTTTCCCATTCAACGGCGATGCCGTCAACTTCACCCAAGTCATTCAAGATCTTTTCTTTGGTTGACCCTTCACTTAGGTGTAATCTGCTAATGCTTGAAGGACTGCCATATTCGCTCCAAAACATCCAACTATGCCGTATGTACAAGGCTAAGGACCTTGCTTGAGACAGGCCAGACACCAATACACCTTGCGCTGAGACGTTGTGAATGTCGATGAATTTGATGCTGTTTTCTTTAGCAAAGATGATGTTTACGGCTGCGTTGGACTCTGCAAGAAATAAGATCAAATCTTATCATTCCTTGCATTCTCCTTGAAAGTAACAGATAATGAGGAGTTATCGATAGCGTCAGTGTTTTCCAAAAGCAAAAGATAAGGGGCACTTTCTGTCATAATACTTTCTGAGGCGTCTTTTTTCAGGGGTTAAGATTACTGCAAGTTAAGGTATTTTCCGAGACAATGCGGGATTCACTTGCATAACAGCTGAAATTCGAGCTAAAATCATACATTACCGACAGCGCTGGAAAAGAGAAACACTCCCAAAATCACTGATATAAACGCAGAAATCATCATCGTTACATCCAGTATGAGGAATGGCTTAGGTCGATAGCAATGGCAATAACTGACCCCAACAAAAATGTCTTTGGAAACTTAGAGCTCTGTTGACGGCAATTATACCCTTAATGTTGGCTGCTTACCATGAAAGTTTCAGCAAGAGCAGTTCGATATTAAGCGTGTAATTCAAGTTTAAAAGAACCGGAAATATTCTATAAGAACTGCTTAAGCAAAGAATGTTAATAATCACGAAAGGTTTAAAGCATTTAATAAAACTTAAAAAATAGAAATAGAAGAAAAGAAAAGAAATAAAGCGAACTGTGTGTTTGACATGGAGTACAACTATACCCGTTTTTTTCAATTTACGGTTGACATCGTATTAATAAAATAATAATAATAATAATAGTATAACAAAATATATTTCAATATTATATTAGTATCCGCGGGCTCGATGGCCGGGGCGGGACCAATACTCAGGGTCTCGAACTCGAGTTTGCACCTACGTGGAACGCACAATAATACCACTCATTTTTATTTTTTACCGTCAGCAGGTTGAAATTTATGTATTTTCGTCTGTCTCACGCTTATAGTGACATACACATCGGCTTCAAGTCGTCGATTTCTCCATGTGTTTATTCAGTTACAGACTCAAATCAATGTTCATGTTACAAACAGGTAATGAAGCAAATATAGACTTAAGTGCTGCTTCGGTTTTTCTTTATCATGACATTATTGAATCATGGCTTTAAAAGGAGTCATCAATACATACATAACACACTTCGTATACATAACGAGTAACTTGCATAATGTTTTTAGTTCCTACAGATTTAAGGGAGGCGGTCGAGGTCGGTGCACTAGGAGGGACAACAATGTGATGATCATCCTTTAGAAATAGTCTGCAAAATAGGCCTCGTTCGGGGCGCTTGAGCAGTTTTTGGGTCGCGCGATAAATACCGCCTCAAATAACGCCTGTTGTTCAGTGTAGTGTATCAGTCATTTCACCATTTCTGTCTAACGCTTTTTAATCTTTCTATATGACAGAAAAATATTAAATAAACTGTGATTTGAATATAGGAGAGGCAGATATATGGAAATATGTGGCTGATACCACAATCTCGGAGGTGGTACATCACACAGTGTTAAAATTCCGGACAGCTCTAGAACCTTATCATAAGATAGCTCAGGATAAATATATTCATAGCGCGTTTTTGCAGTCTTTCCAGGTTTCGCTTAGATAACTTGGTAGAGCGCGATGAACAACTGGGCTGGCGTACTCCAGAATAGACTGCGAATGCATGTGATGTAAAATGGAATTTTTAGCTCTATTGTAGCGACATGCATGCGATTTCGTCTTAGAAAATATAACCTTGCTGAGACCTTTCTAACTACTGTAGTTCTGACACATGGACATTCCACTTTAAATCACGGCTAATATTAAGTCCTAACAATTTCACACTCTTCCACAGTCTCTATGGTCTCTGTGACGGGTAACACAGATAGGGTCAAACTCTGGCTGGTTCCTTGCGAAGCTGATCTTGAGCTCTTTGCATTTCAAATCCGTCGTCCCTTGCTTTCCTTGCTAGATCGTCTACCACTTTCTGAATACAATTCTCTTGGCCTTTATGTACCACCTCCGAGATTGTGGTATCAGCCACATATTTCCATATATCTGCCTCTCTTATATTCAAATCACAGTTTATTTAATATTTTTCTGTCATATAGAAAGATTAAAAAGTGTTAGACAGAAATGGTGAAATGACTGATACACTACACTGGACAACAGGCGTTATTTGAGGCGGTATTTATCGCGCGACCCAAAAACTGCTCAAGCGCCCCGAACGAGGCCTATTTTTTGCAGGCTATTTCTAAAGGATGATCATCACATTGTTGTCCCTCCTAGTACATGCACCGACCTCGGCCGCCTCCCTTAAATCTGTAGGAACCAAAAACATTATGCAAGTTACTCGTTATGTATACGAAGTGTGCTATGTATGTATTGATGACTCCTTTTAAAGCCATGATTCAATAATGTCATAGTGATTCCAGCACACATGATTTAGTATGTGATAAGGAAAAACCGAAGCAGCACTTGAGTCTATATTTGCTTCATTACCTGTTTGTAACATGAACATTGATTTGAGTCTGGAACTGAATAAACACAGGGAGAAATCGACGACTTGAAGCCGATGTGTATGTCACTATAAGCGTGAGACAGACGAAAATACAAAAATTTCAACCTGCTGACGGTAAAAAATAAAAATGAGTGGTATTATTGTGCGTTCCAGGTAGGTGCAAACTCGAGTTCGAAACCGCGAGTATTGGTCCCGCCCCGGCCATCGAGCCCGCGGATACTAATATCATATTGAAATATATTTTGTTATACTATTTTTATTATTATTAAAAGAGTCAACAAATGATTCCTTAAAAGATCTCTGGAAATCGTCAAGCTGTCACACTAATATTCAATATGATGTGTACAAATCCACTAAGGAAGTTCTTAAAGATTTCTGTTCTAATCAAGAGGATAAACTGCAACACCACCTAACATCTCAAGGTTTCTTCTTCTCAAATGTTATCAAGTACTCATTATCATCTGTAAATTCTATTTGGTCAGAGATCCAGTCTCATCTACCCAAGAACATTTACAATTTTACCATCCGCTACATCAACAACTCCCTCCCTACACGTAAGAATATGGCAAGATGGGGATTATCACAAAGTCCTGATTGCTCCTTTTGTCTTAATCCTGAATCACTCCTTCATGTTGTCGCTGGTTGTCAACATTACCTGGATCGCTTTACCTGGAGACACGATTCAATCCTTAACTTCATTGCCAAGTCACTTCAACCTGTAATTAATGTTCAATCTTCACTCTATGCAGATGTTAATGGTTTTCTGAATCCCTCAATAATAACTGGTGAAAATTATCGTCCAGATCTTTTTTTCCTAATCCAGTCCAAGTGCCTATATGTTCTAGAATTAACAGTTGGTTTCGAGTCCAACCTTAACAACAATGCAGTGCGTAAGAAAGAAAAATATGTGAACTTGATCAACGAAATGAGTAGAAATTACAGATGTGTGAGATTTGTAAATCTCTCCATGAGTTCCCTTGGCGTTTTCTCCAATGAATGCTCCACGTTCTTAGACATGATGAATGACATTGGCATTGACAAAAAGCACCAACGTTATGTAATCAAGAAAGTGATAAATATAGCCATTAGAGCAACGTATTACATCTTTTGTTGTAGAAACAGGAACTGGGATAGCCCAGACTTAATGCAATTTTGATTTATTGTGAATTTTTTTTTTCTTTTCTTTTTTTTTTTTTTGATTTTGTTTTGTTTTGTTTTTGTTGTTTGCTTTTTATTATTATTATTATTTTTAATAATTCAATCTCAAGCAGCATTTGTAAATTGCCTATACGTAGCGAGATTTACAATTGTACATTCAAAAACACAAATAAAGTTTCCATTATTATTTATTATTATTATTATTTGGCTTTTCCCTCAAGTTCTTAAATCCCATCCACTGGTTCCAGTTCGCTGACGATGCCGCTGTCATAAGCAGTCAGGAATCAGAAAATCAACATCTAATCAACCGCTTTATAATCTTGTGTAATTGGTCGAACATGATAATAAGAGTTGATAAATGTTCTACTTTTGGAATACGGAAACTGTGCACTAAATCTGTCCAATATTTACCTAAACTGTTGATCAATGGAGTTCTAATTCCCTGTGTGGAAATGGGTGAATCATTTCGTTACTTAGGTCGCTTCTTTGACTTCAAAGTGTCTAATAACCGACACGTCTGAATTGTCATCTCTTGTACAAGACTTGATGAATGACATTGACATAAAGCCACTACATCCTAAACACAAACTTCTTCTGTACAGCCGCCATGTCCTATCTAAATTGTCATGGCATTTCACTATAGCTGATCATGATATATCCAAAACCTGGATAACGGAACATCTCGACTCTCTAGTGAATGGCTTTATTCGAAAATAGCTTGATATTCCGATATCTGGAACACTGAGCAATGTTTGCCTAGAACGCAATAAATTTGGTCTTAATATTTGTCCTCCCTCTATTAAATTTACTCAGTGCCAAACAGTTCTCCGAAATTCATCAAAAGAGTCAACAAATGATTCCTTAAAAGATCTCTGGAAATCGTCAAGCTGTCACACTAATATTCAATATGATGTGTACAAATCCACTAAGGAAGTTCTTAAAGATTTCCGCTCTAATCAAGAGGATAAACTGCAACACCGCCTAACATCTCAAGGTTTCTTCTTCTCAAATGTTATCAAGTACTCATTATCATCTGTAAATTCTATTTGGTCAGAGATCCAGTCTCATCTACCCAAGAACATTTACAATTTTACCATCCGCTACATCAACAACTCCCTCCCTACACGTAAGAATATGGCAAGATGGGGATTATCACAAAGTCCTGATTGCTCCTTTTGTCTTAATCCTGAATCACTCCTTCATGTTGTCGCTGGTTGTCAACAGTACCTGGATCGCTTTACCTGGAGACACGATTCAATCTTTAACTTCATTGCCAAGTCACTTCAACCTGTAATTAATGTTCACTCTTCACTCTGCAGAAGTTAATGGTTTTCTGAATCCCTCAATAATAACTGGTGAAAATTATCGTCCAGATCTTCTTTTCCTAATCCAGTCCAAGTGCCTATATGTTCTAGAATTAACAGTTGGTTTCGAGTCCAACCTTAACAACAATGCAGTGCGTAAGAAGAAAAATATGTGAACTTGATCAACGAAATGAGTAGAAATTACAGATGTGTGAGATTTGTAAATCTCTCCATGAGTTCCCTTGGCGTTTTCTCCGATGAATGCTCCACGTTCTTAGACATGATGAATGACATTGGCATTGACAAAAAGCAGCAACGTTATATAATCAAGAAAATGATAAATATAGCCATTAGAGCAACATATTACATCTTTTGTTGTAGAAACAGGAACTGGGATAGCCCTGACCTAATGCAATTTTCATTTTTTTTAATTTTGTTTTGCTTTGTTTTTGTTGTTTGTTTGTTTGTTTTTTTTTTAATAATTCTGTCTCAAGCAGCATTTGTAAATTGCCTATACGTAGCGAGATTTACAATTGTACAGTCAAAAACACAAATAAAGTTTCCATTATTATTGTTATTATTATTATTATTATTATTATTTTATTAATACGATGTCAACCGTAAATTGAAAAAAACGGGTATGGTTGCACTGCATGTCAAACACTCAGTTCGCTTTATTTCTTTTCTTTTCTTCTATTTCTATTTTTTAAAGTTTTATGAAATGCTTTAAACCTTTCTTGACACAGAAGAGAAAAAAACGAGCATCACATCATCCGTTGTTTTATCAGTGGTTATTCTATTTTCGTGTAGGTTTAATTGCCCATACTTAAGATCTCAATGCTTAAGCAATTCTTATAGAATATTTCCTGTTCTTTAAAACTTGAATTACACGCTTAAATTAATACCGAACTCCTCTTGCTGAAATTTTCATGGTAAGCAGTCATACATTAAGGGTATAAATTGCCGTCAACAGAGCTCTAAGTTTCAAAAGACTTTTTTGTTGGGGCCAGTTATTGCCATTGCTATCGACCTAAGCCATTCTTCATACTGGATATAACGATGACGATTTCTGCGTTTATTTCGACAGTGATTTTTGGAGTGTTTCTTTTTTCCAATGCTGTCGGTTATGTATGATTTTTGCTTGAATTTCAGCTGTTATGCAATTGATGTAAAAACGAACTCACGAAAGCCTACTATGATATCAGCAATGAACTGCAATTTGCAAAAATATTAGTTTTAAACAGTTCCATCTTAAATTATCTTAGGAGAAAAAAAGAAATATTCATAAGTGGAATTTATATTTTATATTTGGCAAAATTAAACTGTTTATTGATGGTTAGAAAATCAGTTTAACAAGGGTGAGTCAAGGGCGTGTCCACTTGGCCGTAAGTCGTGAGTTTCTGTTACATTTTATCCTGATTCACCCTGTTTCTCGCTTATTTCTGTAAACGGACCTATCATAACGTTTTTTTTTTAGATTTTGCGCCCCTTTTCATAGATACGCATTGCCCAAAAAGCATCGATATTTTACCGTGAATCGTATTGCTCGCGAAACCATTTTTAAGTAGTGAATAATTCAATGTTATACTATACATAATCAGTCAAATTGTCGATCATTTCTTAGGGCAACAAACGTTACTACATTAAAGAAAGGATCGATTCTTCCTTCTCTGGTGGGATTATAGAAGGACCAATGTCCTGATCTAATAATAATAAATAATAATCTTTGAGATGACTTTTTCATACAAAATATGGTTTTCAAAAAGGATCTCATAAAATTTAAAAAATAATAAAAAACAAATAAAAAACAAATGCACACAATTCACAAAGACATTAAAAATCTAAAATATGTAAAAAGTATTAAAATGTACAAAGAAATTAACTCAAATTCATTTAAATTACAAATTTAAAAAGATTACGTTTAAAAATTTTCAGATTCACGGATTGTCTGATCTTAAAAAAACAGAATAAGATCAGTTTCTTTTTTCTTGTAAATAATAACAGATGCCAATACTGGGGAATCATTGGATATGAAGTTTTACAACCGCGATTTCCATGCCTCAGCGTCTAAGATACGGGGCATGTTGAAGAAGGCGAATCTTACGGGTCATAGACCTCTTTCATAATGGCGGCCTATGAATATATTCTCTTATATGTATGATAATTAGCCTTTCTGACCTCGTTAGCATGTGAAAAATACAAAAGTATTCTTACTTTCAAACGAGATCAGAAAGGCTAATTATCATACGTATAAAAGAATATATTAATAGGCCGCCTTTATGAAAGAGGTCTCATAGAAACCAAGACATAAAGAAACCTGGCAAACCAGAATATGTACAGGTATTTTAACCTCTTCTGCATGTGTGTGTAAAGTTAATCGAGTGTCTCAGAAGCCCATAGTCCGGACCGAACAACTTCCATGTCACAGCGTTTTCTCAGACAAGTTTATATTAATTACATTTCGGAGCGAATCTAGACCATCGCGTTAGTTTCAAAAAATATGGAAATATGGGTTTGGATTTTAAGAGCAGTTCTCTGTAAGAATCAAGCAAAGTGGGAAATGAAAAATTTTGACCTCCCCTCAAATTTTGCATGCAATTAGGTATTGTGGGGGGATGTCTAAAAATGCACTTTGTTTGGGTTGCTACTTTATTGTTGTCATGGTAACACCAATTGTTTGTTGGTGGGAAAATATCTAATATTTAACTCAGAAACTGTTGTAAAAAGTGCAAAATGTGTAGCTCTGTTTCTCAAGTCCATTAAAACGCTACAACCCAAGACTTGAAGCAGATATAATACCATCATTCTAGTTTACATTTGTGTACATTGTTCTTTATTATATCAACCTTGCGTGTCGTAAACGGTTAATCAACTACATAGAGTTTCGGCCATTTGAGTTGATGGCTAAAATGAGGTTATCCTTCCCCTGAATTTCTCCAAAAGTACATCAGTTCCAGAGCTAAAACTAAGCAGGCAGTTTGCACAGATATCCTAGTTACTAAGTCTGTAAAAATCTCTGCGGGGCGGACTCTTCTGTTGCAAAGGCAATTAACGAACAAACACCAAATTTCAGTTTTTGTATATTTCATCGCAGTTGACAATCTATCTACTCCCCAACAAAATTTCTAAAACACTGAAACTACCTTCAGTAACAAATAATATTATGTACTGAGTCATTTTATGATCAAAAAATTATTACTAGCTTTCAATGTTTTAAACAATATCGATCAAAATAAGGCTTACTTTATGGTTTTCTCCACTTCACCGCTTGTAGCGTAGCATTTACATTCAACGAACACTCGGTTTCTCGAACCATTCTCATGTGTTCGGTTGTGCTGTTTTCCATTGTAAACCAATGTAAGTCTACTCAGTCACTTACAGCAAGTTATAATTATAAAGTGATACAGAAGCCGATACAGAAGTCATACACAAGTCCTTGGCAAGCCAAGCCACATCTTGTAAACACGCACGATTCCACTTTGCATATACACAGTATTTCTTCATTAGATGCCATCAGTCGCTCCAGAGAGAGTTAAACCTCATTAGGTTTTAGTCATTAAGCCAAGCATTGGAATTATCTACGTATTAAAATCGGAAATCTCGAGTCCAGAAGCTCAGAAAGCTAAACTAGTGGTCACTCTTTGACATTCCCGTGACCATTCCCGTGACAACCTGTCCTGGTCAGCGGTGTTAATCGCGCAACATAAACAATTTCCGGGAATTTCCGGTCATTTCCGGTAACATTCTTTCCCCCTCACTTCCCGGAGATGATGGGGAAAAAGGATTGCCTGATCGAAGGTTACATCTTACTTGGAGGGTCAAACGAAATTTTTCCTTCTCAGTGAATGTAATCGTAATTTCTCTACCTATCTGCAAACTTACGGGCTTAGCAACTTTCGAAAAGATATTACCGATGGAGTTGCATGCTGACTTCCTACCGTCTGCCATGCAGGTAAATTCATCTTATTTTCTGCACTCTTCTGTTAAATGCTAGGGGGGAAACCATCAAGTAACTCCTATGGTCGCTCACCATAGGATTTGAAACATGTTGCACCAACACAAATTCGTCACTTGTACTTTGAAATACAGTAATTAGAAAATCTGGAACACCGGAATGTTTGGAACATGGACTTGAGATATTTAAATATAGAAGAAAGCTTTCTTTTTTTTTTTTTTTTTTTACAGAATTCGGCTTTCGGATTCGTACATACATACACTTGTAAGCTAGTTTACTGTGGAATTTTTTTTTTTGGCTAAAAGCAAGGCAGGTCACTTTTTCCCGGCCCTTGAATATCATGGTAACATGAGGAGCATATTGTTTTGTAAGGGCTTCCGTAGGAGTTTTCGATTTTACACTTGTCGACGCAAGTAGCTATAGAATTTGTTGTCTCCCTGTTGTCTCAGCGAGTTCGATAATGCCTTCCTGTCATTATGCTCGGCAAGTCAAATTAACTAAATTTTGTCCATCTCATTTCTCTTCCAGGAATCTCGCTACTACTACAAAATAGTGCCTTGCTCAAAGATTCCTGAGATTGAGGAGGAACTGAACAAATTGTCGTCTGGTAAATTGGAAAACTGCCTTCTACTCTAGGGCTCATTTATCGCTTTTCTAATGATCACTATACAGTCAAAGCCCGCTTTATCCGGACACCCGCTTTATTTTAGTACACCTCATTATTAAGGACAATTTGCTTTGTCCCCGAGGAAAGAAAGCCCTTACATTTTTTCAAAATTAAACCCGATTAATACGGACAACCCGCTAATACGGACAGTTTCTACGGACACTTTCTCTGACCCCCTCAGGGTCCATATAAACGGGTTTTTGCAGTAGTTTGTTTGCTTAGAGCCACCCCAGCCCCTCACCACTGAGGGAAGAGGGCGGCTGTACGCAGGCTAACGATTCGCCCCATGTAATGGAATCCGGATTCCGGAATCAGGGAAATTTTTTCTTTTGGAACTGCGAGAATCCTGGGTCTTGGAATCCCGGAATAAAGCTCAAGGAATCCGGATCCCACTAACGATTGGAATCTAGAATCCAAGTTCGACTGACAAATAATCCGGAATCCATTACCTGGAATTCGGAATCCATGGCGTGAAATCCAGAATTCAAGATGACTTGGACTTTCGACGGTGCAATGCGTAATGCTGGTCTTCATTAGGCGATAAAAAATTGCTTTCTATTAGTTTCCACTGACCTTTTGTTTTCTTCTGTACTCTGAGCTATTGATATCCCAATAACCTCGAGTAATCATTCTGAAAAGTTTAATCCTTTCTCATCTCTATTCAAGGTGCTTTTGGATCTGAGCTGGCCGGCGGGCTGAGGAAAGAAATCCAAGTCATGCAGTTAGGGAAGTGCAAAACAGGAGTGGAGATTGTTTACAACAATGGCAGTAACCAGGAAGACAGCCTGCCACGCATAAAACGCCGCTGGGTAATAAGAATCCGCATCAGGATCAGAATCCACGGAATAAAGCCGCGGTAAAACGGGCAACAAAAATATGCAACTTGTTTTGCAACATTGCTGAAAAACGAGTTGAATAGCGATGTTGCGCGTTTTACCACCCACGTTCAAACCTGTCTTGCAAAAAAATTAAAGTTGAGTGTGTATACTGACTTCTGATTGGATAAAATTACGCGGTAATTACGCCATACACGGGAGTTACGTCACTTGTTTCAAAACAATGTTGCCTTGGGCCGGTAAAACGCGCATGTGCAGTTTTGCTGCCAAAAGTAGAGCTACCCTCTACTTTTTACAACTACTTTTCGCAGCCTGCAAAAACCTGATTAGTTGCCGAAGACAGGTTTGAACGTGGGTTGTAAAACGTGCAACATTGCTATTCAACTCGTTTTGCAGCAATGTCGCAAAGCAAGTTGCACGTTGTTATGATGCCTGTAGCTAACCCACGAGCAAGCTTTCCTTTTAAAAATCGCGAGAGTCATAGGTCATAGAGTCGCGAAAGACTAAGGCTTCGCATTTTCCCAGTTCCAAAAACTCTCACTTTAAAAGCGAGGCTAAGTGCAAAACCTTTCTTGTGAAAATGAGTTTTATTTGCACGAGAATGAAAAATAATTTCATATCAATGGTTTCGCTCTTCGCCTCGCTTTGAAACAGAGCCTTGGAGCAACTCGGAAATAGCCCATTAGGTCGCGTTTCCCGATTTTCAGACGGAAAGCTTGCTTAAAGGACATGGCTAAGCTGAGGAGATGTAATCAACTTAGGTGTTAAGGCCTTATCATATTGGCCATTTACTAATTACGACCTGAGCATCGGCGAGCATCGGCATTGTTGTGTAACATTCAAAATATAAGGATTTGTATGGGAAAAAAACCTACAGTTTCTGTAACCTACGAAAATGAAAAGAATTCAATAAAAAACAGCTTACCTTACTTAAAATGTGTGTTACGTCTCTACTGTGTGGTCCACGGGCCGAATTCTGGCCGTTTTATGGGTTTTTATGTAAACGGTTTTCTCTCTTTATTATTATTATTTTTTTAATTCTTTTCATTTTCGTAGGTTACAGAAACTGTAGGTTTTTTTCCCATACAAATCCTTATATTTTGAATGTTACACAACAATGCTGATGCTCGCCGATGCTCATATTTCGAGCTTGGGCTACCTGTGATTGAACTGAACACTGTTGAAGGCAACCCAGAAAAGACACTCAGGAAAAACTTGACGGCGACGCCTTTCAGTTATATAAACGACGCCTCTGTCGATTTAAACGAAGTGGGTCTCCATATAACTTACCTTTTTCTTAAGGAACTAGTTTTTGTCAGTGACGTTTTTCTCCTCGTTTTGCTGTCCCATGAGAATTTGCATTCATTGCCGGAAGTGGTATCAAGACTCTTTTCACCGGAATCGACTCCTCTAGTGATAAAGCAGTCTCCTCTGATCTACTCGGCTAGTTTATTCATTTGTGTCTTTTTTTATATGTTTATTTATTTTATTCTCATTGCTAACATACATTTTTCAAATCGATCGCTTGGAACCTTCTTTCATGGATTCCGTATTCCGTTTCTGTTTCCATGATTCCATGATTCCGTTTCCGTTTCCAGATTCAATGTTCTCGTGCTGCCGTAGTTTTTGGTTGTTTTACGGATTATATTATAGTCTTTGAACGGTCTCAATTTGACTTCATATATATTTTACAGATTGGTTTTGCACGTAGGGGGTCTTAGTTTTCTTTTCAAATTTACGAAAACTAGGACCCCTAAATTTACCGCTAAATTTGACCTAAAACTCGGTGGAAAGAATCGGACAGAATATAATTTGATAGATGAGAGCTATTTCGGTCATTATACTATTACATGAAAAATTTCTGCAATTTGATTGGCTTAGAGCGGTGGTATTTCAGCTTAATTTGAAATACCTAAATGTGAAAATTACAAACCTTTTGTGGGTGTAGTATAAACAAATAATAGCATGATTTATACCTGATATTTGGCATAAATACCACTCATTATGCCAAATATCACTACTAATCATGCTATTACCTATACTAATTTGACTTCATATTTCGACGGATTCGATTTTAGGGGGTCTTAGTTTTCGTAATTCGGTCTTACTTTTCGAGGGTCTTAGTTTTCGTAACACCCTCGTATCTGTTGTGTTATTTGAACCTTCCTTTAGTGTTTTAAGCGGTTATTCTTATGTACTTTTAATTTAACGAGCATTTTGCAATAACCTAATTTGGCTGAATTTCGTGACACAGCTCCTTTAACACCGCCTTATAGAAATACTTTTAAGAAATTAGTCGATTGTCTGGCCTTTGGAACTTTTGCACTTATCTGTGTTGTAGATTATGTGCTAAAGCAACCATAGATTTTATTTAAGATCAGGAGGAGGCGGGCTCGAAGGGATCGGCTATTTATCGAGTTGCGAGCTTGAGTTGAGTAAGAGTTGAGTTTGAGTTGAGTTTGAGTTAAGTTTGAGTTACCAAAAAATGTCTTTTTTTTCTAGAGAAAATGCGTTTTCACCGTTTTTGTTTCTGTTTTTAGCTTTTTTTCAGTCTTGTATTTTTGTTGTTTCGTTTTTATGAGTAGTGCGGATAACTACGCCCTTGCAAGGGAAACGAACTGAACACTTTATGGCCGCATGTTATTAAGAGCACTGTTCACATGTTCTGGAAGAGTAAAGTTCTTTAATTTTCTTCCTATTCAAGCGCAAAAATTGTTTTTTTGGCCCCTAGGCCCTGAATCGTTTCTAGTTTTAATTGATCTATCTTCATAGCTGATGACAAAAGAGAATTAAACGCCATTGTGCAAAAAACATGGACAAGGAGAATAAAAAATGCATATGTAGCAACTGTTTTTTTCCCACGATTGTTTATGCATTTGTGACTGACTGATAGCATTCGATCGTGTTCTGATTTTGCTGTTTCAATACTATTGCACTATACCTATAAGTACTCTTTCACTGCAAAGTCAGGTGCTCTCTGCTTTTCAAAGCAACATTGTTACTTGCAGGATCGGCCATGGATCCAAACATACAAGTAACGGCAACAACAAGACCGGCAAAAAAAGTAGAATAGGGTTAGATTGGCAAAACAACTACTTTGCACGTGCATCACGCCTTTTTTCTTGCCGTCGTTGGACTCGTTGCACGACCTCGAAGCGAAACTTTTCAGGAGGACGCCGAGGACGTGAACACCATACAACCATTTTTTTATTCTTTCTTTTTTAAACTTAGATACAGTCCACCGACATTTGACAAATTGGAAGACATGGAATTATAGCGATGAATTTTGAAACGGTGTGATTTCACTTTTTAAGAGACGTCCCCCCCGGGCGCTGTCGTGAATCTACGCATGGTTGATTCAAAACACCTTCCGGGGATTGCAACAAGACGAGAGAGAAAAGAGGGCTAACCTTGTGTGACAAGCGTGACATTAACAATTTTTCTTTGAAAAAACGTCTCGCCAAACTTCGCCCTCCTTTAAACAGATCTTTTAGTAAATGACCAGAGAACATTTACGTGAAGTGAAGATCACGACAAAGCGCACAAGTAATAATAGCCTTGTCACGTTTGTCAGACACAAGCGTTACAGCACGTTTTGCCGTCCTCTCCTTTCTGCCATCCTGTTGCGTAAACTGAGTGTAGCTAAATGTCGTGGTTCGTGAGTAGTGGGTAGAGGTCGTGGGTCGTGGGTAAAAAAAGGTTTTCCGAAGAAAATAAAAATTTAAAATTTAAATAGCAAAAAGTTGTAAAATTCATAAAACGGAAATCTCCGCGTACATACCAAGAGCCTCTTATTCCTCTTCTCAGTGGTCAACAAAGCAAATAAGCGAATCCTTTAGTACAGACGGACACTAAAAATGCATTAAGGCGAAAAATAAAAGAAACTCTGTACACTATGTAACCTGAGACTGAACTGCTTTTTGTCAAAGATGTCAGCATTCGTGACTGAAACCTCGTTTCAGTTTAAGGAGTGATACTGATATTTAGAATCGTTACAGCAAAGGTTTTGTACACAACCAACCAAAACAAATAAAAAAGGAATCGAGAAAATTATATTTTCGTACGGCAATAAAATTTTCATATAGTCTAGCCTTAACTTGAAAGGTTGGCATGAATGTAGTTCCTTCGCAAGCTAAGAGACCTAAAGCGTCTTTTTAAGAAAAAGTTCTATCAAAAAACATGAAATAACTCAAAATTGTCCTTTTTTTGCCCTCACTTCCCCTCCCCTTTCCCCGGACTCGCATTCCATCGAGTTAAAAAATCTCTGCTTTCCATTCAGAGAGTCAGAGCTGTCCCATACTTTCTGCAAATTGCACGTTTCGACATATTTTACGTCTGTCGTTTATTTTGGCGGCAGTCGCTCAGGTATGGATAAAACTTTATCGGCAACATGCCTTTTATACAGTGATGTTATGAAAGGTGACCCAAGTCCAAGGTGGCTAAAAAAATATCGGGAAGAGGACGAAGAAGAAGCCGTGAAAAGGGCAATGAGGGAGTCGGAGATTTTCGTTTCATAAATATTTTAAAAATTTTATATTTATTTTAATTTAATTAGAATACTTAACTTAATCATTTTTTTCTACACTTTTTTTACCCACGACATTTACCCACACCCACGCATTCTACCCACTATCCACAACATGTAGCTACACCCAGTTTTCACGTCACTTCACGTTGTAGTACTAGTTGTGCAGAGACAGCAAAAAAAATGTACAAAACAGGGGGGGCATGACTCCAATAACGCCTAGTACTTATTTCGTATAACGATGATCCACCGATTTATGACATCACATCCGGTTGCAGAGTTTCTGCTCTGTTTTGCGCGAAGCACCAAGATGGACTCCGATGCTATTTGGTTTCTTCGTTATTTTAACCCACAGGCTAATGGAATTAAGTATCTTGAATCCCGAGTGAGTTGAAAAGGGATATAGCCGGCCTTCCAGCAAATGTCATGACCAAACAAAGAAGATTTAGTATTATTTTAACGATAAATATCATGCAGCTGCGGGAAATGTCATGGCGAGTCTTGCGATGTTTCAAAACGAGTGTCGTTAACGTTTTGCGGCTTTTGCGGCCTCTGATGTAGAGAAGTCATCAAGCAAAATATAATTTCCTGAGCGGAATAGAATGGGGAAAACGCCGATGGCCACAGTTTAAAGTGTCCACCGCTGGAAGGCGGGATCACGGTTCGTAAAGTTGCAGAAACCTCCCCTCAACTGTGTGGTTTTGAGGAATATTATGGCGAATCCCACTCATGACTGAGCTTTGTCAAAAGATTTTGGTTTTGCTTCATGTGGTCCCCTAATTTCCTTTATTACTACTAACACTCAGGTCTTATGGATATTAATACTCATAACACTTAATTTATCATTAAAGTTTTTAAAAGTGTCTTGAAATGGCATAGATCATTTACGGAAAGAAGAATAATTTGGCTATTGTGGATTTGAGTCAGCTGTTGAACGCGTGGGATGTCTGCGCCTGACAGCGAGGCGCCTGGCCACTAGACCGCTTTTTTCACTTTTCATTTCCGTGAGGCTTCCGGGAACTTGTACCGAAGTAAATCCAGGTTGGAAAGTATGTCGACGTTTCTAGAATTTTTATTAAATCTCTTCTCGGGAGATCGGCGATCTCATCGCTCAAGAGAGCCAACTTTTGTTCGGCCAAGCGGGTCAAGAGAGCGGCGAGTGGAAGAAGAGTTGGTATTTCGATACACCGCTCCTGGTGGAGGAACTGCTGCGGTTCCACGAGTAGTCAAGCCATATCAAGTTCTTCAGGCGGCCCAAAATGCGCCAAGAGCCATCATTAAAGCGGCATTCAAAAGAGCTGCAAATTACAGCCGAAGACAGGAAAGAGTGATGGCGTCTTTGTCGTACCATATCCTCATGTCTAAAGTTGAGCGATACCAAAAGATAAGTGATGGCTCTTATAGGATCACTAAAGCCTGGTTTCCATATGATCGTCCGGATCGTCCCGATCGCCCCAGTCATTTCAAAATATTTCGAGACGATCCAGACGACTGGGGCGATTGGTAGTTTCCATATGATCGTCTCGATCGCCTCAAAGGCAAGAGACGCGGGGTCGTCAGCGATGTTTCTGCGTGTCTCTGGGTCAGACAATAGAATTTTTGCGCGTGTTTTGCAAACAAGCTACATAAATGGATGATTTTTATTCGTAAAGCGAACCTCGTACCTTGGTATCTGCTTTTTCTCTTGATTTTTCGGCATTGAGAAGCTAGAAGAGTTCCCCGAAGACATAGTATCTCTTCGAAAACTTGATGTCACGGACTTTCTCTAATTTCAAATAACCCAAATACGAGCTGCGAACATTTGCGTATTACTTTTTCGGCTTCAGCGCCATCCGGGCCGAATTTATTCTCGATTACTGGAATAAAAGTGATGACTTCTGGGATAGCTTTCGATCGTCCCGATCGTCTCAGTCGTCTGAGAGCGTTTCCATATGATCGCTTCAAAATTGACACGATCGTCCCGATCGTCCGGATAGAACTCAACTCTATCCAAGCGATCGAGGTCGCCTCAGTCGTCCGGGTCGTTTGCGATCGTCTGGGTAGCGTTTCCATATGATCGTCCCGATCGTCTGAACATTTTTTGAGACGACTGGGACGATCCGGACGATCCGGACGATCATATGGAAACCAGGCTTAAGAGAGATGATGTCTTCGTGCTCGCAGCTGTTGGCGACACGGGCAGTCTACTTGCCCAAATATCCAAAGACTCTTCTTTGGCTACATGCACTGACGAGCACAATCATTCTCTTTTGTATCTCACTGCCCGCGCTGGTTTCTACGACACAACTGAGGCGCTTCTCAAGATCGGCGTCTCTGTCAACGAGAAACAGGTTGATGGTAGCACTGCTCTCCATGCCGCTTGCTTCTATGGACAACGGCCTGTTGTCGAACTTTTGCTTCGATACGGAGCAGATGCAACAATTACAAACAAATGGGGCTTCTCTCCAGCGGACGAAGCCGCTTCTGCAGAAATTAAGCAAGTTATCCTGTCATACAAGGAAGACAGTATCTCACAAATTGTGTCATCGCTGGTTGGGAGAGGGCTTGCGTCTAGGGTCCGCTTGATTAAACGCAACGGTATAGTGGTTGGTAGAGAGGTTTTACGCCACAGAAATGCGATTGACCAGCGAACGAGACTGGCAATGGATTCAATAACCTCCAGATGGGTCAACGTTTGGCATGGAACAAAAACCAAGTATCTGGAATCCATCCTACGTCATGGCCTCAAACCTAGTGGATCAACGCTTCCTGACGGATCCATGATTAAGCCTCCAAGTAACCATTACAAATTGGGTGAAACTCACTTTGGTATAACTAACTGGGCCAATGCCATATTTTTGTCACCAAGTATTCCTTACGCCTCCCACGCCTGCTACTCTGAGCGAATTTTTTCAGGCAACAGTCAGTGGTGCATCTTGGTCAGGGCTTGCGTGAAACCCGATGCGTATACCATGCACGAACCCACTGTCTACAGAGGTGATCCTATTGATGGCGAGCCTGATACCCCCGAGTTTCGTATTGAGGCCTCGTCAGAAGATAAAATTATGCGAGTTGAGGCTGCTCGTAATGTGGTTGTCACTTCCGTCATTTTTATTTCCCTAAATTTTTTGGAGAACACACGAAACCTAACCTTTGATGAGTTGAATTCTTTGTTTGAAATGAAAAATAATTAAGAATTTCATACAATCATGGACTTATAAGTGGACGGCAAACAAACCTGTGATGGGTTGTATGTTCTGTTTTTCCAAAGTAGGTCATGTTTTGTTCTCAAGGGAGCTTGTTTTGATTTCTGATAAATTTTTCGTACCAATGGATTTTTGAAAAAAACAGTTCCCTTGGATAATACCGTAAATCCTCTATTAAGCTCCCCTCTATGAAATAAGCCCGCCCCTTTTCAGGGGAAGAAAGTTAATAAGCCCCTCCTCCCCCTTATTATTCTTCACTAATAAATGATAGACTGTATTAATATTATTAATCTTGGCTGCAAAACGTCATGTGGACTGATCCAGGACGGTTTATTCATAATTTGTTTTTGATCCTTGGCTGCATAACCTTCAACCTCTTGTAATTGAGCTTTTCCTTCTCATATTTTGGTTCTTTATGGAGAACTGATACCATCATCCTAGCTAAATTAAATACGTCCCCCCCCTCAAATGTGTTTGTAATAAATAAGCCCGGGGGGGGCTTAATAGAGGATTTCTGGTATCTCATGACCTGCATTGGGGAAACAAAACGTACAAGCTAAAACGTTTTTTTCTTTTTTTCACTATACTATTGTCTGTTGATCACCCAACTTGCAGGGGGAGTGGTGTGGCGAAAAGGTAGTATTCGGGAAAATCTTTGAATTGGCCTTTTCAGCTAAGTCATACGATTTGGTTTGAAACCTAGACATATCCCTATCTTAATGTTTTTGTTTGTATCTACAATTTTTCTGTAGTGATTATAATAAATATTAGTATTGGGATTTGGCAAGAACAGTTATGACAAGCAGTTTTACAATTACCTAATAAGAATTTAAGGAAATTTTATGCATTTTCTCTTTTTTTATTTTTAGTTACATATTCACTAAAGAGTGAGCTAATTAATATCAAGGATCTGTCCATGGCATTTAAGCTTGCCTGTAAACATGAAGCGAGTTTAGACTGAATCAAAAACAATAATTTAATTACTAGTCAAGAATTGCAGAAGACAGTTTGTAGAATTTTAATAAAAAATGAAAATGAAATTTTTAGTAATAGTATAGGTTGTGATGCACTTAAAAATTCCAACCAATATGCAGTAGGCTTCTTCCAGTTTTCCTTCTGCAGCGCTTAAACGTTAGCCTGTGTACAGACCTCCCCCCTCCCTTAGTCTTAGCCCCCTTTTTGATCTTGTACATTGTAATTTCCAATTTTAGTTTTCACCGCATGTGTACAAATATTCAGACGAGTTGGTGCAACCTCGTTCCCAGGGTTCTCTCCTACCCGCCCCATGGGGGCGGGTAGGAGAGAACCCTGGGAATGAGGTTGGAGTTGGTGTTCAAATTAAATGCTGTTGAGTCAACTTGCGCTGCTGATTTCTATACTGTGGTTGACACTTCCCGATCTCCAGTGAACAACATCACATGTGGGGGGTCCCCGTGGGGGGACGGTTGCCTAGTCCCCAGGCCTTCTTGGTTAATGCATTTCGATGACTCGCTCGGACCGCGGAAAAATGAGGCCGGTGGACTAGGCAAGTGAGGCAGGACAAATTACTTTCTCTCCCTCTTCTTTGTTTGAGATCTCGGTGTTCCCTTTATCCCCTTCACTTTGCCTCAAATCACACTCCCAGGGGCAAAAGTCTAGTTTCCTTACACGTAAATCCCATTTTACCATTTTGGGCTTGCTTTAGTTAACCTATACCCATTCTAACTTTTCTTGTAAAAATCTGATTGTTTCAGAGAAAGATAGTTTTCAAGGCTAGCAGAATATGCTAGATTTTACTACCATTCCTACAGCAAGTGTGTAATAACGAAAGGAAAGATGTTAAGTGAACTATAGGATTACAACACATGGTCACCCATGAAAGTTTAATTGAATATATGCTTTAGTACGACCATACGCAGCAGGACACAAGTCCTAAATATTTGCAGAAGTTTCCAACAGACTTGAGTAGACACAGTCATAATATATACCAATTGAAAATATAGCATGCACAAGTTATGCAAAATGGAATAAAACAAAATGAAAAATAAAAAAGAACAACAACAACAAAAACAAGATCTTGATATGCTTACATTTAATCGAATAATCCCCAAAGGCTACATGTTAAATACTATGTACTAATAATATATTATGTTATGTTCAAATACTGCTCCCATTTAATACTAATTCCTACATCATAGTAAATAATAGTAAATAATCTTACTGTATATTTTTAGCTTTTTTATTGTAGTTCTATTTTGTAAGTAATGTTATCCCTATTTTTAATATTTAACAATTAGTTGCCGAAGGCGACTAGTTGTTTTAGTATAATTACATTGATGATTATTTGAGAAAATAAAATTATTGATCAATTTCTGACTCCGAAACATCAAAAAATCTGGCTGCTATTTTGAAAACTGCTAGCCTTCAATGTTATAATCACCGCGCAGTGATTATAGCGGGATAAAGCGAAGCTCCTAGCCAACCATAGCGCACTATTATTGATAATCATCAATGTAATTATACTAATTAACAATTAGTTGCCGAAGGCGACGTGAATATCGGCGAATAGTGAAGTCGAGGTGACTATTCGCCAATTTTCACGTCGCCTGAGGCGACTAATTGTTTTAGTATAATTACATTGATGATTACTCGAGAAAATAAAATTATTGATCAATTTCTGACCCCGAAACATCAAAAAATCTGGCTGCCATTTTGAAAACTGCTAGCCTTCAATGCTATAATCACTGCGCGGTGATTATAGCGGGATAGAGCGAAGCTCCTAGCCAGTCACAGCACTCTATTTTCGATAGTCATCAATGTAATTATACTAAAGATCTATATTCGTCTGTAATTATTTTTACACGACCCCAAAAGCTTTGAGCTTTAAATCCTACTGTGTTTAAATAAAGGATATGTATGTATAAGACCCACATCTTCTAATCTTTTGCTGTTTCACTTGCTCGTTTACAATGTTTTTCCTTTGAAGAGAAAATGAACATTAAATATTTATCTTTTCAAATAATGCTTTACTATACACCTTCAACAACTGATCATAGGATTAGTGGATAACTAAAATGTCTTTCATGAAAAATGAGTACCCTGGAGAGAATTTAACAGTTGATCAACATAAAATAAATGTGTTTTTTACCTAGTATACCTCTTCTTAAATAAACGTTTTTTCATAGTTGTAAAATTAACCACACCTCAATACTATTTTTGTTTTTAGTTAACCCTTTAAGCCCCAATATCCATGTACAAATTCTCCAAACTGATCTCAATACATTTCTTTAAAGAGTATTGACAAAATTTGATTTGGTTAAATGCAATTTAATTAAATTACCCACCACGAGCTAAGCGGTCAAGCAGTCCATGAGCTTAGCGGTCAAGTGGTTCATGAGCTTAGCAGTCAAGCGGTTCACAAGGTTGGTGGTCAAGCGGTTCACGAGCTTAGCAGTTAAGCGGTCCAGTAGGCTGCTTAGCAGGCAACCAGCTGTCAATCCCATAAGTGCAGGCTCACATGGTACGTGGCACCTTTGTACACTGCTAGGATCTGTAAGTTCTTTGTTGAGTGTTTAGGGGCTGGCTGGCCAAAGTGGAAGCCCCTGGGTATCCCAGGCACCCACCTTCCACTTAAGCGAGGAAGTTGGTTAAATAATAGGTCTAAGCAACACCCCTTTGGTGATCATTTGAATAATTCTCATAACCTTTTCTCTTGATAATGCATTGATGTTGTTTGGAGAAAATTGATTTTGGTCAATCTTGGGACTTAAAGGGTGAAAGTTAAGTTCCTTTTGCTTTATTTGATGCTAACATACAGTTGTAGCACAACTGCAACTAACGATGTAAATAGATCTACTGCTCTGTCTTCAGAGCTATTTGTTTTTTGTTATACAATCTATTCCACCCACCACAAAACCTCTCAATTTCCATGGCAACAGCAATGCTCAAGTGATCCTTGTTGTTTCCTGCAACCACTTGGATACCAAGTGGCAATCCAGACTTACTTAAACCAACAGGACATTGGGTAACTGGCATATAAAGAACATTGAAAATGGCAGTGTAGGAGAAATTAAAGGGGAACAACAAAGGCAAATTATGGTTTAAGGCCACTGAGGGATGTGAGGGATACAGAAGCACTCCATCTTCACCCAATATAGATTCAAGCTCCTCTCGCAGTTCCTCTCCCATCTGAATGAATGACTCTGACACCCTCTTTGGGGTCAATGCCTCAAATTTTTCAAGCATACCCAGACCAATAGCAGGAATTGTATGATTGGAGAGTCGGACGCATGATTTTAAGAGCTCCCAGAATGGATTAATCTCAGCTTCCTGGTTACCCATGTAGAAACAGAATGACTTTTGTGCAGCTGATGACATCATAGAAGTCCAAATCTCAAGAGAAGAGGCAAGCTTGTCAATTTTAATGGTCTCCACCTTAACACCAAGTTTCTCTTCGAGTTGCTGACAGACTTGTTGCTGGGCCTGTTTTAGTTCAGGGTCGACATTTGACACCAGGAAGTGTCCTCCACAATCCTCCATAGTGAAAAACCTTAGCTTGGTAACATCAACAGGAATGTCAAGGCTCAGTGAACTTGCATTCTCTCCTGCCATAACCTAAATGAAGAGGTGACACGCAGCTTAATTTACGGGCAGGGACTAACATCATCATCATCATCATCATCATCATCATATCCACTATTTATTTGAGCACAATAAAATTCTTAAAAGCGAAATGCTTGTGAGTTCATTTGGAGTCTAGCAACTTAGAAATGGTGGTGGAAGCAGCTTAGAAGGAGAGAAAAAACAAGAAGCCAATTAACTTTGACCAAGATTTCTGGGACTGTCCTTGGAGACAGGGGAAAAAATTGGCCAATGGCTGAGCAAAGTACTCAGTAATGATCCCAGAAGTCCTTGCATAAGCTAACTCGGGCCAGGTACCTTCTCATTTTTAAGTGGCAATTGGTCACAGGGATTTAAGGAAGCTACATCTCACACACTTTAACATGCAGCACATCCGTTGATACAGTACATACCCTAAGCAGAGGTTTCAGATCCTGTGCGTAGCGACACATTGGTCCAGTGCATAGGAAATGTTGTCTGTTACCAGTGGCATCAGGGAACTGGCCAGAATTGGGCACAGTTTCTGGGCTTGGTTTGTGTCCAAATATACCGTTAAAAAATGATGGCATTCGTATGCTGCCACCAATGTCTGAAAGAGACATTTAGATGTTTAAATAAATCACCTATACAGGTACGAAGGTTAGGAAATTACATTATATTACTTTTTTCATAAACATAAACCCTTACATGTAGTTATAAGAACAGCTTTAATCCACAGTACCTCTGTCCACCTGGACTCAGTTGTTCAAAAGGTGGATAACACTGTCCACTGGATAAATCTCTATCCAGTGGATAGGGCAATATTGCATGGTTTCACTAAATATATTTATCTGCTGGATAGTAATTTATCTGGCCCCAGTTGTTCAAAAGCTGAATAGCGCTATCCACTGGATAAATCACTATCCAGTGGATAAATGTAAGGGGAGCCAATTGCACTATCCAGTGAATAGTGCTTTCCACCGTTTGAACAACTGGAGCCTGGTGGATAGTAATTTATTCGGTGGATAGCGCTACCCAGCGGATAAACAACCGAAGCCTGTAGTGTAATGGACCTACTTCACCACTAGGACTAAAATGATTAGAAGAAGATAATCTTTCAATCAGTGATACTGGTGGCTCGGGAGAAAAGTCTGGGTGCTCCTGATGGGAGTTGATCTTATGACCTATGACCAGAACTGAAGGTCATGGGTTTGATTCCTATTGGAGTGCTCGGAGTTTTTCTTCTGAGTAGCCTGTGTCACTGACTGAAAAATCATCTTTCTCATAATGATTATTGCACCCCTGGTGTCTGAGCCAGCTAACAATATCCAGGATGTTTAGCTGCAGCACCTGTACGATACTTGACTTCCAAAACACTCTCATTTTGGGAAATGGATGGTGGCAACAGATTTAATTTCAAGGTGATCAATTGTATCTATGCTAATCTTACCTGATCCTACCCCAATTACTGATCCAGCCGCGCCAATTATAGCACCCTCTCCACCAGAGCTTCCACCCACTATCTTGGTGATGTCAAACGGGTTACATGTCCTGCCATAGACCCTGTTAGCCGACTCCCACCACATGCACAACTCACTACAGTTAGTCAAAGCCACCGGTATGGATCCAGCTTGGCGCAATCGGTGCACCACAACGGCATCTTCATGGGCGATGTGATCTTTACGAGCCACAAGACCACCACTATTGGGTAAGCCAGTCACTGCAAAAGCTTCTTTGGCCGTGAATGGTATGCCCAAAAAAGGCTTGGACCGCTCTAGTTCTTTCCTCTCTTCTTCACTCATTTCAACAAGCATTTCATCTATTTCCTTCGCTTCTTGTAGGGCTTCAGAGAAGCGATCGACTACTACGGCATTGATACGAGTGTTAACAACATTTATTCTGTCAATAAACACTTGCATCAGTTCTTCCACGCCGACTTCTAACCGGCGAATCTTCAAAGCAAGCGTTGTAGCCGAAAGTCTCAGGTAGCCATGAACTGGCTCCTGGAAAACGTCTTTGGTAGACATATCTTGAAGACAACCCTACTCAGTCATCTATATACCCTTCCTACGATCTAGATCATCTCATCTCAGATCATCTCTCTGTGTTGTAAAACCGAAATATTTTACACGACCTCAATAAAAAATCACCCATAATCCTATAGAACCAGAAGTTTCCCATCAACGCGCGCGGGACGAACATCAATGGCGGATGCCGGCGTGGAAACAAGTCCATGAAATTTTTTGGGTTGATTTCATCTCCTAGAATTTGGGCCAAAAATAGCACGCGACCTGTAATAAGAAGTTTTCCAGTGCGAGTTTTAAACAGACTGGTTTGTAGTACCATGAATCCGGGCAATTCAACAGAAAACGGCGCCGTCGTCGAGAAGACAGCCAGTCAGCTCAAGAAGGAAGCCCAGAGACTGGCAAAATTAGAAAAATTCAACAAAAAAAAAGAGAAAGAAGCTGCCCTTGCTGAAAACCAGAATCAAGTAAGTGGTTAAATTGATTTTTGGATGATATTCTTGCAACTGA